>VWZZ01004526.1:599098-709126 GCA_013399095.1 Psophia crepitans | reverse complement strand
GAGGAACACCATTCGTCACTGATATCCACTAGAACATTGAGCCATGAATGTGAGAACTCTTTGAGTGTGACCATCCAGCCAATTCCTTATCCGCCAAGTGGTCCATCCGTCAAATCCACGTCTCTGCAATTTATGCACAAGGATGTCATGCAGGACAGTGTCAAATGCTTTGCATAAGTCCAGGTAAATGACATCAGTTGTTCTTCCCTTGTTCACCAATGCTGTAACCCTGTCATAGAAGGCCACCAAATCTGTTAGGCATGATATGCCATGAGTGAAGTCATGTTAGCCATCACCAATCACCTCCTTACTTTCCATGAGCCTTAGCATAGTTTCCAAGAGGATCTGCTCAATGATCTTGTGAGACACAGAGGTGAGACTGACCAGCCTGTGGTTCCCAGGTCCTTCTTTTTAAATTTTTTTTTAAAAATGTGCAGTATGTTTCTTCTTTTCCAGTCAGTGAAGTCTTCACAGGACTGCCACAACTTCTCAAATATGATGGATAGTGGCTTAGTAACTTCATCCACTAGTTCCCTCAGGACCTGTGGATGCATCTCATCAAGTCCCGTGGACTTGTGCATCTTCACATTTAGATGGTCTTGAATCTGATCTTCTCCTACAGTAAGTTGTTCTCCATTCTCCTAGACCCTGCCTTTGCCTTCTGCAACTTAGGCAGTGAGGCTGGAGCACTTGCTGGTGAAGACATGCAAAAAAAAGTCAGGCTCTGAATTTCCTTCTTGACGCTATCTCTGAAGAATGTATCTTCTAAGCTAGGCTTCTTACAAGGACTGGTTGTAAAATGGCCTTCAAAACCTCACAGGTGGCTTTGGGCATGTACATCCACTCACTGGAAATTGAGAGAAGGTAATATAACTTCTGGACGATGAAGAGTAGGTCCTGACTGTGTTACTAATAAAGCCTAAAAGACCTGGAAAGCAGGGTTGATGGAGTGAATGTGAACTTGGGAAGAGAGACAGCTGAGTGATATGCTTTCACTGCAAGAGGATAGGTGGGTTGGAGTAGATCTGCAGCTGCATAATGCCACTGACTGGAAATGTCTTCATGGTATTTATCTGCCCTGCCTACTGTGGATAGATCCTACACTAGATTTCTGTGTAGACTTTCCCATACGTAATTTCCTTTCATGTTGCCAGTACCTGCTCTTTTCGAGTCTGTATCTCCCTAAGCAATTCTTTTGCAAGCAGTACTGCAGACTTGGCAAATGCTGTTTTGCTAATTTGCCAATAGTTCACTTCAGGGATTCTCTCTTTGAAACAGAACTTATAGAAGTGACCTGTGTGATGCTTCCCTTGGAGGCAGCGTAACTGGAGGTAAGTCTTTCCAGGGACGGAGTGGATGAGAAGCTGTCCAAGCTGGTTATTTTAATTGGCATCTATTTCTCAAACATTTCCACAGATGAGAGCAAATTACTTGTAACTGTTTTTGAAAGGAAGTAATTGAGTATTAGACTGGAGTATGAGCAATTTCCCTTTTGATTAAATTACTATGAAGTGTCCCAGACCAGCCATAAGGAGGATCTCTCAGGCTAAATGTGGAAGAAGGTGTCTAGTGATTATGGGTGAGTAAGTGTGTACACATGCCTTACTGGAGAGCACTTGAAAATGGCCTACATTTTCATGAAATGAAATTACGGTTATTGAAAGGTGGCTCAGGTTGGGTCTGCAAAAACAGAAGTAGCCAAAATCCCTAGTCTCTTTTTTACCTAGCTTCTTATTACTCCTGCGTCACTTCAAAGGAATCTCTGAACCTTCTAGCTTGCTTCTTCCCAAGAAAAACTACGAAGTCATGATAAGAATTGAGAGTCAGAAAATCTTTGATTAATTGTCAGCTGTAGTATTGGCTTTCTGAGTGACATGGACAGGACCATTAAAGTGTCAGCACGATAGTTTATGAATAAAATAATACATGCTCTACTTGAAGTATTTTAAGATTCATAGATAAATGCTGACACTAATGTTTCATACAAAATATAGCCGTTTGGCACATAATGGGAGTTCTTTTGATATTCAAAGTACTCCTTTTTCCCGAGTTAATGTAGTTGCTTGTTGTTTATAACCAGCTAAACTATTTCTTTTCCTCCTTGGTATTTTGTGAGCTTTCAAAGCAAATTAGAAATCTGTGGTCCCCTTGTTTAGCGAAGTTGTATATTTATTCCTTTTATTTTCATTCGCATAAATCCGTTATACCTGTTCTTTTGTGATTCGGTGCATGGGGTTATACATCATTCGCTTCAGTATTCCTAGTAACGACGTTCAGCTATTTGAAATGTTCCTGATATAGTTTACAATTTATATGCATCTTATTTATTATTATTTACATGACATTTGATATATTATATATGATCATTAAAATACTATACATGATATATACTCTATATTGTTAGCTAATGCAGAATATAATAATCTTTATAATTCTAGTAATTATGTAATTTGTTATCACATTGTGTTTACATTGTTAGGCTCCATAAATGTTTGGACCTAATCAGATGAATACACAAGTGGAGTTAGCAGTTCTTGATTTAATCCTGAACTAAAGAGCAGTTAAAACGTGAAAAAAGTGCCAGCAAAGTAGTTAAAAAAACCAAAAGACCATTTTACCACTGGACAAATCCATTGTGCAACTGCACCGTGAATTTCACATGCGATTCTAATCATCCTATTTTGCAAACTAATTAACAGAAATGAAAATCAGTGCTAGGTCTGCCCCACAGGCCTTGTCGCTGAGTCTCTGAGACAGCGTTCACCAGCTACCTGTGTTATTTGCCTTCTAGTGGGTCCTGAAGGGGAATTTGAGACAGTCCAACTTGTACCCTTGGGGAAGGGAATGGGAAGAAACTTTGCATGTGCCCTGGACATTATAATATCTCACGTATCCATGCCTCAATACTGATCCTGCCTGTCTCCAGCTGCCTCTGCTTATCCCATTCCCCTCAGGGATGTTACAGAACTGGTGTCACCGCACCCAAGAGTTCCTGCAACACTTGCAACTTTGTCATCGTCTGTGCCGGCAGATGGGATTTGAAGGCAACTTGACCTTGTATTGTAGTTAGGATCATTTTTGAAGCTAGGTAAGAGGTGGTATGCATACCCTGGCAGGTGGGAAGAAGGTGGTTTCTCTGTCGGCACAGCAGTCTTGTCACCCAACGCATTTCCTTAACAGGCCTCTTGCTCCATCCAACAGTGTAACTGGGAGTATGGAGCCCATGTCACGCAAGGGACAGCTTGCCCCTGGCATCCCCCAGCATAGCTAGAAAGATGAAAGGAGGGCTCCTCCCAGAGGACTTGTGCTAGTGCACTTTGCTGCCTCTGACATGACCTGTGTGGAGCCCCACCAAACCTACATTAATTAACAGCAAAAATTAAAGCCTAAGAATACCACATTTAGCTATTGCAGTGATCAGCCCACGCACTCTGTGGGAATGAATTTTAAGAACAATTGGAACTCCATAAAGGGGGAAAGAGATCTGCTCTCATCAAATGCACACTACTCCCACAGTATTGACAGAATATTTCAGCAGAGGAGCTGGACACATGCCACTGCTCATCCTGTAATCCAAAATGTTGCCACTATTTCAGTATGTAGATAACCAAGAAAACAACTCTTCACTTGTGGCTAGGTAGCGCTGGAAGTATTTCATTGCAAAATAACGCTTTGTAAAAACAGGAACTTTTCATGTGCCTTTCTAGGCAGAGTCACGCTGCCTGCGATACGAGGAGGTACCCCAAATGCCATGCATTGACTAGTCTGTGCCACCTGTCCTACTGGAGTAATTGTGTTTGGTACAAGGGAATAAACATCAGCCAGGTCAGAGATGTAAAACAGTGTCCCCCATGCAAACCCTACCTACTGAGCTACTGGTTGCTCATTTATGTCCTATCTCCAATAACCTAGGGCAGAACCTGGCTACTAGTCTGTTCTCACATGCATATAAGTGTGATTCCCCAGAAAATGGATTTGTAAAGGGTCACCTGATTCACTGTATGTACTGGTCACAAACATTCAATATCTGGGCTCAGTGATGAATCAGTTCTCCCAGCCCATCTGAGAAAACCATGTACACACAAAATCTATTTAAAAAGTGGATAATTCTTGTAAATAATTTTCACCTGGCAAAGCTTTCCAGACACTACAGAAATTAATTATGCATTCCAAGGTGACATAAAACCATAGAAGTAGTACTGTTATCTTACATATGTGGGACATCTTATGAACAACCTGAGACTGTTTCTATAATAAACAGCAGAACAAACCCCGTTCTTTTGGCTTGCTCTGTACACACAGAGGCTGCAAGCATCTAAAGATAGAAAGGAAAGCACTCCATAGGCAGAGTGCACAGTTACAGAGCACAGCAGCTGTCATTATCATGAGTTAAATATAGGCTAAATTCAGATAGTGTTTACTCAAACCTTGTAATGAGTGTTTAGATTCTCACTGGAAGTAGATGGGATGAGCATAACCTGACAGATCTTCCCTCGTCTTGCAATTCAGTACAGATGCAGGCATTCAGCCTGGGCACAACTGGCTACTGAGAGCGCTCCAGGATTTTCTGGCTTCTAAGATGAAGCCACTGTGAGCAGTTCCTGGACTTGGTTACTGCTTTCACTCCTCTGGCTTACAGTGTGACGCTGAGGACGGGTCTGGCAGCACGAGTGGTAGGGTGTGGATTGCAAGGCAGGGATGTGAGCGAGCACCCAGAGACACGGATGGTGACAACACTGCACTCCTGAGGTTCATATCTCAAGAAAATGCACTACTTTGAGCAGAAACCCAGTGCCTTGTGCTTCGACTTCACCGAACCAGGGACTTGCCAGAATATTTGCTACCTGTCTTTCAGATTTTCAGCTTAGAGAACCTGTTTGCCCACTGATTTCTTGAGAAATGGTTTGCTCTAGATTTAAGAGGCGTGTTATGAAAATGATACACACCTCTTTTTTTTTTCTTGTTCTGAAATAGAGCAGTAGGCATTACCTTAACCTGAAACAGTCCTAGGAAAAGTAGTTCTTCGTTGGAAAATGGGGCTGAGGCTGGGGCAGGAGTGAGAGAAGTCCCACTGAGCTGGTGGAAAGCTTTCTTTTAGCAGCTTCCAAATCTCTACCTTTCCTAAACTGTTGTTTGTCTCTCTGAATACATCATATCTACCCTAGCTACTCTTTCTCTTGGAAATTCAATTTCTTTTTAGAGATTTTTTTGCTTCTCTGATCTCTTTTGTTACTGTACAAGTGACAGGAATTGTCTTTACAAATTCCTTATCTGAAAATGGATGGAAAGCAGATCCTAGGAAAGAAACTTTGTACAAGAGAGTAACTGTGCAGAGGAGGAACACTTAAAAATACAGTTTTTTTCTTTGTCTCTCCTCTGTCCATCCATTTGCTCTGTTATCTCTACCCTTGCTCTCTCCTCCTTTTCTTTCCCTTGGCTCACATCAAACCTGTAGCATTACACCTCACACCAGTGTGGGACTTCTGAGCGAGTTCTCAGCAGTTTGCTGTTCAAAGAAGGTTTTTGATTTTTCCTTGACATACCACCTTTACCTCTTCTTCCCTAGGGCAATGCCATAGCCCAGGGACCCCATCTGCCTCCTGCCAGGCAGCCCCCACTCTGCACTTTTGCTTCCAGCCCCATATCAGCATTGATTCTTCTCATTTTTGGCAGCTGAATCCAACTTTCAGATGAGATCATTCCCAAATCCAGGAATTCAAATCCAGATCACTGATTAGGCAAAACAGTGAAATCGTTCTGGATTTGCACTCTTGTTACTGAATTCAAAACCTGGGATATGGTTAATAGATAAATTTATTACCACCTAAGTGGTACGTTAGCTCGTAAGATCCTAATCGCAGTTCTGAATATATGGCCTGACATCTGCATTTCTGCACAGATTAAGTTAATGGAAGGCTGGTGGAAAAGTTTGCTCTCTACTTCCTGACATCTAATAAAAATATACCAAAAATCAACACAATTTCTTTTATTTTGTTTTATGGCATTTCATTACTAGCCAACATCAGTGTCTTATTACATCAGCTGCTAAAAACCCCACTGAGGTTATTAACATCCTTTCTTTTTTAATATAGTGTTATTCATTGTGATTTTCTGTAAGAAAGAAGCTACTTTTTTTTTTTTTTTTTAATTCACTTTAGAACTTTCACAAGGAAAGAGTCCAGCACAATGATCAATCTGCCATCTGCTGGCATCCTGTCTCTGGACAGAGCTGTCAGGGTGGGGTGGAAAAACAACCTACTGGTGCATGTGCAGAGTAGTATTCCAAAATGATATAAAATTTATGTTGCTGAAGTTTCAGTGTTCAGGGCTTAGCCAAACAATTTCCTGGCTCATTTCCACCAAAATGAAGTGACTGAAGAATATAAAACACCAGTCACCAGAAAGAAATCCTACATTTCCATAATCTAGTAAGAATTTCTTATTGTTGCAGTAAAGACAGTAAATCACATCACATTCTGGTATTGGTTATTAGCACTTTGATACCATAGAAGCCAGCCAGGAACAGGGCCTCCGTGTACTAAGACTGTGGAAACACTGATGTACAAACAGTGTTTTTAAATGGACAGGAAAATATATAGGCAGAGAGGAGGATGCGATAGTAGCAAATGGCAGGTTGGTTGTGAAGCAACAATCTGGGAAGAAGCCAGATGGAAATTAAAGACCATGTAAGGCTGAGAGGTTGGAAGACATGGTTAAGGATGATAGAAATTAAGTGAAGCTGATGTGAAGATACTGCTTCTGGGAAAGCAGTAGCAAAGTAGGCACTGGGAAAGTAGGAGCAAACAGCCATTCACTCAGGAGGACTACAAAGATGTTGGGAGGTTATGCAGGCAGAAAATTAGAAAGGCCAAAGCCCAACTGGAACTTAACCTGCCATAAAAAGACAATAAAAAATGTTTCAGTATATACATTAGCAATAAAAAGAGGGCTAAGGAGAATCTCCATCCTTTTTTGGGTGCAAGGAAGGAAACACAGTGACAAAGGATCAGGAAATGGCCTCAAGTTGTGCTAGGGGAGGTTTAGGTAGGATATGAGGAAAAATTTCTTCACCAAAAGTGTTATTAAGCACTGGAACAGGCTGCCCAGGGAAGTGGTTGAGTCACCATCCCTGGACGCGTAGATGTGGAGCTTAGGGACGTGGTTTAGTGGTGGACTTGGCAGCATTAGGTTTATGGTTGGACTTGATGGTCTTAAGGGTCTTTTCCAACCTAAATAATTCTGTGTTTCTATGGCAGATGAAATTTTCTCTCATAACTCCCAGAATCTTCTTTCAGCAGCAAAATTAATGTTTCATGTGAACTAGGTAATTTACCTGCAGGAAAACTTTGAGGAAAAAATGATGCAAATGCTTTCCTCATGCACAAGATCACGTTATTATGGAAGGACTAAAGGTGAAGTAGCCTTGGAGAGAAACATTATGCAGAGCACAGAGTGTGCTGTCTTTAAACATTTTTTGTTTGATTCCTGTGATTCTGTGCCTCTCTCACTAGTTGGGAATTTGGTTCTTTGAAGTTGCTTCTATTTTGCACCCCACACAGCAGAATAACTTGCTCAGGAAAAAAATAAGCTGTGTGGTGAGTGTGGTGTAAAAGCTTACAGATAAAAAGAAGTGTTGTAGAGCATTGATTTACAAACCCAGAACAAATGGATGTAAAGTAAACAATCTCAGCTCACTATCCGTTCCTTTTCCCGAAACACCTTAAAGGTCTGAGAGTTACAGTTCCCTGAGCAAGGTTAAAAAAGGGTGCTTGTAGGTCAACAAAGGGTTGATTTATGTGTGTAGGTACTTACATGGTGTTTATTTCAAGTAGGTATTCACCTGAATGTATATTTCAAATCTGAGCATTCTGAAATTTAGGGGTGATTTGAAAAAACCCCAGACCCAGGTCTGAATTTTGCAGTTAATTAACACTAAGTTTATGGGTACATGCATAGCCAAATACTATCAGAAGAGATCTGCAGGCAATGTGTTATACTTCATAATCCTCATAAAGCACATTTGACTGAAAGTGGACTTTACAACATAAGAATAATAAAAAATCTAGATACTGTCTAGTGCTTTCCAGCAATACATTCACAGTGCCTTATGAATCTGGTGAATATTTAAATTTCATTTTCAGTTCCTCTGTTTTAAATCTGAAGACATGCTTTTTGTAAAGTAGCTGATGATAGAAGTGAAATTAAGGAATGCAAGTACCGTAAGGATCCAGAAATTGCCGCAACTGCGTAGGCTCTGTACAACGAGCGTGTCAGAAAGCGCAACTCGGAAGAGCGATGTACAGCAGCTAGCATACTGAGCATGGACACACCAGAGGCAGAAATGCTCTGCCTCTGTTTATTTCAGCTTGTCGTCCTCATCAAACTTTATTTACACCAAAAGTAACTGTCTTTAATAACAACGGTCAGTGCTGAGATGTTAGAGTCTTCGGAATCATTTGCTTAGCAAATGAAAGCTGATGTGCTCTCCTTAGGAAAATAAGACTTCAGCAGAATGATTTTTTAAGCATATGGAAATTCAAACAGTGTATCTCCCACCACACTGGAGTGGGACCACTTCTGATGGGTGCACTCCTCTCTCTATCCACCTTGAAAAGGAGTTTCACTATGCAGAAAACAACAGGGTGTGGTGAGGAAGCATGTTTCAGTCCTTTCAAAAAGTATTGTCTGACAACTGTTTAAGTCAAAATGCCTGAGCACTCCTGAAATCCAGGACTTCATTGTCAAGGTGTGTGCTCCAGGTTGGAAAACTCTGGGTGTATTCTCCTCTAGTGCATCGGTAATGCATCTGTTACAGAGAGGACTGTTACTGACTCTGTCAAATGTATTCATTCATCTCTCTGCTTCTTCCTGCCTGGACTCCTTCAATGCTCTTCTTAACAAGAGTTGTTCTAATTGCTTTTATTGGATGTAAAGCAGTCCAGACTCAGGGCCATCTGGACACTTCACTCTACTATGTCTAGCAATGGCAGAAGTGTGACTGTATATCCTTACAAAGTTGAACTGGAGAATGAAGGGCAGGCAGGAGTGGTAAATTTTCAATGCTTGTCTCTGAAATACTTTTCTCCTTGAGATACTGCAAGCCACATCTTTTTTTTTTTATGTTTCTAATAGGTGCTTTAATTATGGTGATGGAAAGATAGCAGGAACTTTTATTTTTGCTTTTGATCACCACCTGCTTTAGTAGCCCTTGTGCTCCAGTGCCAACAGAAGAGACAGGCCAATGATAATCTTATGGGTGAACTAAAAAACTAATGGTGCAGGCTATGACTTTATTACGTGGAGTGACTCTTCATCCACCAGAGCTA
This sequence comes from Psophia crepitans, assembly GCA_013399095.1. Classification (NCBI taxonomy): domain Eukaryota; kingdom Metazoa; phylum Chordata; class Aves; order Gruiformes; family Psophiidae; genus Psophia; species Psophia crepitans. Next base: position 699,800 of record VWZZ01004526.1, on the reverse strand, counting down.
AATTTGTCTCTGAATTCTATTTTGGGTTCAACCACTGGCTTGTGGTACAGTCTTGAATATGCTGGGTTTACTTTTTGGATCACTTTCCCCTTCTATTATATTTGAGCTGCAGGAAAGTATCTTTTTCTGCACAGTGCTGCGATAGTATGCTAATACTAAAAAACCTCATGACAAAACCTATGGATTTCAGCTTTTGGCATCTGATTTCCTCTAACTGGTTATTTAATTCAGTTAGTGATGCTTACAGCTAATCTGCTTCAGGGAAGGTAACTTAAGTGCAGCAAACCTTTTGCTGATTTGTTCTTATCCACGGATCTTTGTTGCTGTGTATAAGTTTAGAGTCTAAAGCTTATGTGGGCTGGCTGTGGAGCACATTTTTCTTTAATCCTGCAAGTCAATAACCTCTTGCAAATTGGCATGTAATTTAAGGGTTAATATTAAACCTGAACAGTTAAATTCAGATCTTGACACCTCTGAAAGATCTTTTAAACATTTTGGTTTTATCAACGATGTTTGTTAGGCCTGTAAGGACTTGTGAGAAGTATAGCATCAGCCTAAGCCAACTTCAAAGAGAGGATCATGAAGGTCTTGAAGTGAGTCTGCCTCTAAAGAGCCCCAGGAGGTGTTGAGCCTGGTGGTAGTTGAAAGAGCATTCCTGGGGTTGCTAGAAAGAGAAGGCAGCAGCTCTAAGAAAGGAGGACCTGTCAACATCAGGAAGAGATAATAATTGCTCCAATTTTAGAATCAAATCATTCTTGCTAAAAAGAAGATAGTATAAATGGAGGAGGAAAGACCATTCTAAAACCAGGCTTAAAACTATCTTAAATCCAGAGTATAGTATTATCTGGAAATCTCAAGTCAGCTCCAGCGCACCAAACCTGAAACCCAATATGCATTGAACTCCATCCCCCACTGGTACTACTGTAACACCTCTATCTGTGAGTGTTATGCACTGCAAAGTGTAGCTGTTGACCTCAAGGCACTTCAGAGGAAATCTTGTATTGTTTTTCTTGCTTATGTGAGGCCACTTAATATCTTTTCATTATTCTTTTCTTCATTATTTAAAGTTATTAGAGTTTAAAAACGTCAATAATTCTTCTTACTGGAGTCATATTCTTGTGACTGAACTGCAGCACTCATAATATTTTACAGCTCTTAAAAACAGAATATTGTACAAAAGCTAGTCAGAAATCCATGATTAACACAAAGGCTTTATTTATCCCTCTTCAAGTATCTATCTGCATTGCAGTAAATAGTTCATTTTTTAATTTTGAGAAGCAATTTTCATTACATTGCTTTCTGATTGTGGATAGACTGCAGCTGTTGTAGTATATGAACCTGAGATCTTCTGTTATCTTCAGGGTTTTTCTTCATCTGCTGTAACTCTTTTTTTGTAGGTTACCTAATATTTTAGCACCTGTTTTAATGTTTACACAGAATTAGTTAATAAACCAAAGACAGGTGTAGTAGGCAATTAGTGCTTAAAAAACTGATTTAAGTGCAAGGTAAAAGAGAACTTGGCAATTCTGCCCTGAGTAGAAGGGTTTCCAAACCCTTCTATGCATGATGGATTGATCTATGGATCTTTAAGGATTTTCATCCTCAAGGAAGAACATAAAAACAATAGAGTAATGATGAAGTAAGTTTTCAGGAAGGCTTTTTCTTCTACTGTTATTTTGAATGTACTCAGGCTATTTTTTATGTACAGCAGGGATTATCAGAAAATTAGATTTCTGTCCTTTTGCCAACTATTGTTCCCTCTATCTGTTTCTTTTCTGGGGTTTATGATAAAAAAAGAGTACTATTTCTTTCTATTTACCAAAGCCCATCTTTTCCACCTCTCATTTCATTTGAAACCAGGTTTGTATTCAGAATAATCTCAGTATAAGTAGTGGCAAGGAGTTGCATTTCCATGCAGAGCCTGAATCCCAATTTTCTTATTAAGGAAGTGAGTTAAACTGTCTTTCTTTATGGTTTGAAATGTTCAGGAATCACTATTCTAAAGGGTAAAACTATACCTGCCTGCCTCCTGCTAAAATTAGCATTAGTCACACAACTTTTAATTGCAGTGAAGTGCACTGGAAATAAACCCCGTGAGTCTCAAGCAATTATCTCGCATGAAACACAAGACGAACAGGAGCTGAAAGCATGATTAAGAGTTTACTGAGCAGCTAGTTTTTTTTTTAAATAATCTGTATGAAGCTTAAAAAATAAAGTACTTCAGTGGAATCTGCTGATTAATGCTGAGGAACATGTGAACTCTTCAACTATAAGCCTGAAAGCTAAACTCTTTCCTAAGCACTAATGGTGAATATTCTCCTTTTGTTATTGCCTTAAGTTTTGGTCATATTGCTGTGGAAACTTCCCTGTGCTCCCGACAGTGCAGTGCTGAAATAGCAAATCTTATGTGCCAGGGTTTTGATGCAGGTGTTGCCATCTCTGAACACCTGATTTATATCCTGAAGAAAATCCTAACCTCAAGATTGTCTAAGCTTGCAATATAGGGAATAAAGGAAAAGCAAGACAGGAATGCAACTGCAACACAAATTCACTCATACAGTGACTGTTGATCCCCCTTCTCCCCCAACAAATACATAGAGGCATTCCAGTTAGTGTTCTTCAGAATATCCTCCAAAACACGTGGGCAACCTAAAGACTGAGCGTGAGGGAGGTGGTGGATCTTGAAAGGTAATAGATTGAAACTGCTTCTCATGAGCGTGCCTCATGGTACATAGTGCCTCATCCCAGGCATGAGGACTGTGCTACTTTTTCACTTAAAGTGATGCTGCTTCAAGGTTACGAACAGGTTGGGTGAAGGTGGCAAATTTAGTGTTATGTTGCTTTACATATTGAAGCTTCACCTTTCAGGACTGTCAAGCTATTATATTAACCGTTCTAATGTAATTTACATGTTGATATTTTCCCTTGGCACATACATGTGTCATTGTGGCAGTAAGAATCATCTTGAGCCATGAGACAAAGCATTTGATGCACCCTTCACCCTACACCAGACCTTTCCTTCTGAAGGTGCTCCCTGCCCTCCTTTTACCTTTGCACGTAAGCAGTGGGGGCTCCTGCAAAATGTTGGAGAAGGCTGGGAGGAGCTGGGGGAGAGTTGTGGCATGGAGGGACACTTCTAGGGGTGAGACATTTTCCAGTCTTTCCACATTTTTGCCCAGGGAGAGCTGACCTGTCTTCCTCCTTTTACTTTTCTGCCACTCTTCTGGTATCTGTATCCCACCTAGAGTAAAATTCACGACCTGTGGGCTAGTTACCTGAAAGAACACTCTTTGGTTACTTGGCTAGTCACAAATAGCGGTTTTCTCTAGAAAGTCTGCAATATTGCAATCTTTATAGTGTTAATATCTTTAAGAAATCTCATGGTAAATCCAAAATATGCTTTGGAGGCTTCTGCAAGTATTTCTTGCAGAGAATGATGTATGCTATGGTACCTGAGATGCAGAAAGGGAAGGCTGCTTAGCCAGTTACTCCAAACTAAGCAGAAATTGAAAACTGCAAGCTGGAAACAAATGCAAGAAGTCTAGGCTGCAGATCTACTGCCTGCTTCACAAGGTCACTGTTGAAAGTAGCCACTCTAGCCTTATGAATGCTGATGTTTTTATGTTCCTAATCACTAGAGAAATGTTCTGGAAACTCAACAGTATGAAGGAATCTGGATGTTTTATTTCACTGTAGAGGAAGAAAACAAAAAAGTAACCCAACAAAAAAGGAAAGCCCAAAGCAAGCTAAAAAAAGGAATATTGAATTTCTTCACGGTGCTAAGAGGAGATAATTCTAACATGAAGTTCAATTTTCTTTTTCTTGCTAAGTCTTTGAAAGTGGCCATGTCATGCAAAAGATAACTAGATATCTCATTCATCTAGCTACACTAATTGTCTTTCTATGTCTCAGTGCATTTCTTAATTAGATGCTGAGTATGTACTCATAAATCTAGCCTTCCTTCTATGTGGCACTTTTCTTTGCACCATCATAACTGCATTTTACTTGTTCCTCTGAATTGTGCTGATGAACAAGCTGAAAGCATTGCCTCAAAACTGATCAAAATCAGGGTTACCAGGAATGGCAAGGTAAAATCTGTTCAGGTGCAGGGAAGTGATGTGGAACAACCATTATTAATCCATTCGTGCACTCCCTGGGAGAGGGGAATATAGGTGTAACTCAGAAAGGAGCGGAAGGAAGGAAAGAAGAAGCAATACATTCCGAATTCAGCCTCTGCGAGTGTCCTTTGAAACTGCTTAAGTCTGTGCCATGAGCCTCTGTTGTCCTTTGTCTGTTCCAGTGTCTGAGAAAAGCATGTATATATATACACACACACACACACACACACGGATTCCTCTTCTTCAATATTTATTTTTCCTTGGTCTGAACGCATCTCAGCCAGAATAGAGGTTTGGGCCCATTATTATCTTCAGTAGCATAATAAGCAACATGAAAAGAAATTAGTTGGTGCACATCAGAAAGCCCTATATGCGCTTTCTAGAGATAGGGAGGCTGAAAAGGGGTATATCAAGCCTAGAAAATTTCCAAGCCATTTTTCTGTATTTTCATAACACAGTATCAGTACTCACATTATGACTGCAGCAAGATCCATGCCTAGAGGTTTACAAAAATAACGTTAGAGAAAGCTGCTGCTCTGTGAGAAGATTGCTGCATATTCTATCTGGGTCTAGACAAACACCCTGCAGAAGTGTGGTTTTATGGGGAAAACCAGCAATGTAAATAAAAAAAATTCCTTCTTTGCTCTGACCCATGCCTCACATGTATTTAGGACTGCCTCTCCCAAGCTTAGTAACAAATGTGAGTGCTTACAGCTTTTTGTATCTGCCTTCCCTGTGGTACTTACTACACTTAAGAAATAGGGGGGTGGATTTTGCATCTTCCTGTGCAGAAATAGTAGCATTCTTTATAAAACATAAGAATTAAAATAGTACTCAGGCACCAAAAGATCTAAGAGTTAGAGTGGGGGAAGCCCGTCTCTAGTGGAATGGTTCAAACCACTGTTCTTAATCCATGGTGGTGTCTGAAATGTTGTACGTATTTAAAAATATGTTATTTAGAATTCTGTTGCTATACTTTCAAGGGATGTTGCCTTCTTCATTAATGTTGTGAGTAGGTCCTGGGTGGCAGCAAGCACCCACACAGCCATTTGCTCACTCCCCTCCCCACAGCGGGACGGGGAGAAAATAGGAAGAGCAAGAGAGAGAAAACTCATGGGTTAAAATAAAGACAGAGAAATCAGTTACCAACTACTGTCACAGGCAAAACAGCATTGACTTAGGGAATTTAATTAATTGCCAATTAGTATAATTTTTTAATTACTGAGTTGGGTATTTGGAAACAACAACAACAACAACAAAGACGACAGATGTTCAAATTGCCTTCCCTCCCCATTTCCCATGCTCAGCTTCACTTACAGGCTCACGTCACTCCAGGCACCTCTCTTCCACCCATGTTGTCACCGCAGGTCACACTCAGTCCCTCCAGTGCAGCAGTGAACAGCACAGGGGTTGGGGTTAGGACACAGGGGTTTCTCTCTGCCAATCCTTTCTTCTCAGCTCTTGTCCTCAGCTCCAGCGCTGGTCCTTCATGGGTCGCAGTCCCTCCAGGGAAGTACCCGCTCTGCCATTGAGCACCTCCCACTCCCCCTGTTATTCCCTCATTCCCTCCTCTATTCCCTCCTCCTTTGCCTGTCCAGACACCGTCTCGGCTGAGGGGCTCACTGGTGCTCCTGCAGTGGGTCTGTTGGAACCGGCTGGTTCTGTGTTCAGAGAACACAGAAGAACAAAAGAATTGTGTATTGTTCTTAGATGTTATCTCAAAGCTAGTGATATTTTTTGAATGTGAAGGAGCTAGGACAATTTAGAAAGAAATCCAGAGTGACAGGTATAAACAGCAGTGAGCTTGATGCAACTGTATCGCTGATCACCGAGGAGCTCTGTGAGCCCAGCACTGTGCCAGTCTTTCCGTACAGCCTGTTGAGATGGGCATCACACTTTACTGAGGTATCTGTCAGGCTCTGGACCAGGGCTGGCTTACATTTGACTGATATGAAAGGCAAGTAGTGTGAACCTCTGTCTATCTGCACTGTCTACACTAGCCGAGCAAAAATATTTTGACTAGGGACATACCTAATGTTTGTGGCAGAGAAAAAAATACAACCAATATATCTCATATTCTGTTTTATGCTTTGAATACAAAGACTGGATTTCCTCTTGTTAAAATATTTTGATCTGGAGAAAGTGATTTAGAAGACAAGCTGTTTAATTAGTGCACGGACTGAGACAATCTGTTCCAAGAATAGTTGGCAGCATGGGAGAGGGCATAAAGTTAAGAGCACGTGAGGGGGACAAAAGAAATGTTAAAGAAATGCGCTCCAAAATTCAGAACCTTGTAGAGAGGAGGACAGCACGTTCCATGAAGTCACAGCATACTAGCACTAAAAATATGTCATTGGTCATCTAGCCAAAAAGGTAAACAACTTACTTGGAGTCTTGGGGTTATTTGTCAGAAATTCAGGAAAGAAAATGTTTGGAAGAGAGAGGAACCATATGAGCTCACTGTGAAGCAGCAAATGTTTCAGTGCTATTTTTGGTTGAGTAGTACTGTATATTGGGTGAGTTTCTGTGAAATGGGAGGTGACACTACAAAATCTTGGAATATGCATATCTGAAATATGCTGTTCATGGAAATAATATGTGTTTCATATATTTAGCATTTAGTCTAGTCTCAAAAGTGGCTGTAACATCTTTTTATCCAATGCTTAATGTTTTCTACTTGGAAAAAAACAAGCTACTCTGTTTTGGAAGGAATATATGTCATCCCTGTGGTCTCAGCTTGGGAACTTAAGAACCTTGTTTGGTCTTTTTTTTGTCAACAGTTAGGTCAGAAAAATTGTGCCTGACTTAATGACTAGAGAGAGAGGAAAAAAAAAAAGGAAAAATGAAAACCATTTAGTTTAACTCCTGAAATTATTGGATAAGACCGAAACCGATAAGACCCCAGTGTATGTAATAGAAAACAAGGAAAAAGGATGGTCGCACTTATCGATGGAAAAGATGCATAAAAACTACCTTCCACTGATAAGCATGTCTCCATGAGAATGTCTGTGCTCACCCCTTTTCGCACTGGAGCAGACTGACATTAGGTTGTTTGAATTAATATGAGCAAGATAATGTCATGTGCAGAGATGTTGCCTGTTCAGCACTTAACTACCTTAAGAATAAAATCAGCATCTTAATAAATGGAAGTGGCCCCTCACAGGTTTTTATATGATTGAAAACTCTTCATCTTTTCTTCTTAGATTCCTCCTTTAATCTTTTCTGGATTATCTCTAGGTGGATTTAAATTGAAGCCTCTCTCATTAGCAGGCACTAATTTATATTAGATGAATGTCTCACAAATTATCTGGTTCATCAATGTGAAGAGAAACTGTTGGTAAAACAAAACTAAAAAAAGAAAAAAATAGTAGAAAACATCTTTCAAAAGTGTTTTCATTTTACTTAAACCACAATGAGATGAACTAATATTCCTGGAGAAAGTCCTCTCTTACTGTTTAATTTTGACACCTACAGAAAATTCTGTATTTATGCCACAGAATGGGGTCAGGGGCTGTGTTATCCTGGATGGAGTTGCTCAGCTATTTCCCAGTGTTTGGTTCCAGGTTGCAAATACTCCTTAAGACAAAAGGTTTCTTCAGTGTTAGAATCCTAAATGCAATTCTTGTTTGGTAGTAAAGCCGGTGTATAGCTGGAGAGCATTTTCCACAATGCGTTAGAAGTTCATATACTGTGGGAACACTGAATATACCTCAGTTTCTTTGACAGACAGACCTTTTACACTGCAATGACCTGCAGTAGTTTGAGTTTATTTGGAGTCCTATTACAGAGTCCTGGGTGGTAAGACAAAATCAGGCAGGGAGGTAGTCAGGGCATTAGGCTGGAAAAGTATCAAAAAGGCATAACATGGCTGTTCCTATGAAATATATTGTCCTGAGGAAAAAACCTTCTTTTGTAGAACTTTTGGGGTTTGCAGAACCTTTTTCTCTTCCTGTGAAAATACCAGGCTAAGTTTTCAGACTCTGTGAGTCAAAGGCCTGAGGTATGAACCTTTTCAGATTTTTCAGCCATTAGTAAACATTTTTTTAAATATATATATATATTTCTTTCAATAATAGAATAGAATAGAATCATGAATAGAATAATGACTTGATCAGTGTAATACTGCAGTGGTAAGGCTAATCTAGTCTCATCTTAATACAACTGTGTTAAAACTAGAACGTAAAGACTGTGTTTTGTTATTCCTGAGAATCCGGGCAGCACAAAATTATGTTCTTTGTAGGAAAACAGCATGACCAACTCCATCCACAAGGCAAACATGCAAGCCAGCCTTTTTGTAATGTGTGTTTACTACAACATACATCTGCCATGAATAATGACATTTATGCATTACAATTTTTTTGAGCTATAGCAGTTATACTCTGCTGTGAATGTTCCCAGAATGCATATATAACTGTAAAAAGATCACCTTTCCACCTGTATCCTGAATTTCATGTGTCATTGTCCATTCCGAGTATTGCTTTTGTGCTCTTTTCAGTAGCTCTAAAAATGCTGTGCCTGATTCACCATTGCTTTCTGACTTCATCTGTACCAGTGGAAGAGTAAGGAAAAAATAGACCCTCAGCTGCTCTGCTTTTGTGGGAGTGACGGAGGTGCACAACAACCATGAGTCAGGCCTTTCTGCAGAGCCTCTCATTAACATCGTTACCATTTTTACTTAAAAAAACCAACAACCTTTGGCTGAATTTATCACTCATGAACAAGTGGATGTCCTGAACATTTGGTACTGATTTGCAGGTTGTTTTTTCCGCTCTTGTCTCTCCCATGAGAAAAGACAATCCTGACACATATTGAAATGCATTCAATGTTGCTGTATGGGGAGTGGAGGAAGGTATTTTATGCATAACGTTGCTTTACTAGTAGTGCTTGGCAACTCCAAAGTACTTTTTGTCCAAGGATTCCCAGTACTATATAGCACTGCATGTGCCTTGTAACTTCCACGGTAAGGAGGTGTCTGCCATTTCATTTTTACGTACCAGGAAAAGTAAGCGTTTAGTAGAAGTGAGTAAGTCACCTTGGCCAAACCAGTAAATAAACAAGAACTTGGTTAAATCCTGTTCCTCCATGACAAAAACAAGTGTGCCAATCTAACATCCATGTGATCAGTTGCTTTCCCTTTACTACACATAAGTAAGTCTGAAATCCTGCCATGGTGAATATGTGTCCATAACTCTCAAAGAAACTAAATCATCCTTTAGTATTTTAGCAAACTGCTCAAAATGGCTTCCCAGGAAAAGAGGAGATAAGAAGTCAAGTCAGGTTTTATATTCTTATGTTGGTTTTCTCCTTGGTACTTCAGTGGCAGTTTTTTCCATGTCTTGTATTTGATTAATCTTATTTATGGCATTATATTACTAATCCTATTTAACTATTTTCATTCAGCTGGACACAGAAAAGAATGTACAGACACAAAAGGAAAAAAAAATAAGCATAGGGATCACCTCAGTTTCAGAAATAAAACTATTTCTGAAATATGGTATATTTATTCTGCTGCCTGGATTCTAAATGCAGAGCATCCCAGGTCGGATGAATGCCTAATGAGGGTCTGACAGTGCGCCTCTAAAATAAATGCTCATGCTTTAGTGGAAGCAGTAGTACTGCTCACAAGCTGGTTAGATATTAACCAGTGCAGGCAATATCCCTTCTGTATATTATAAAGATGACTTCTGAGATCTTATTTCCTGTGTAGGCAATGTCCTAATCTAAAATGAGATCTCATTTCTGGGTTACGGGAGATGCTTGATTTGGAAAACTAATTTAGAAATATATGACTTACAGTGACCTCCACGTTCCTTTTCCAGGATAAAAACAGAATTTACACTGCCACTGTAATTAATGCACAGTAAGATTTCTAGTAATTTCCAGGTTTCTCGTGAAACTATTCAACTTTTAGTTTACTTACAGTACTTTAAATCTGAAATAGATCCCTCAGTTGTATTAATCCAGGCTTGTGTCAGTATTACTGGAAACAAACTCTAAGTTTGTATTAAATAAAGTGAGAGATTATATGATCTAGGAGTGTAAAATATTGCAATTACACTGCTCGTATTTGTATTCAGTTTATAGCAGCCAGTAACACACATACTTTTTGTTCAAGAGCTTCCCAGTGTGGATTTACATAGGTAATTTTATCTCAGGTTGTTTGGTATTTGACAGCAATCCTTTATTTCTGGAGGGAACCGATAATATAACTACCCATTTTTGAAAAGCAGATTTAACCTTCATATTTGTGAATGAAAGCTAGAATTCATGAGCCAAGGAAGTCTAGAAAACCTGAAGCATTAATTATTTCTACATAAAATCTCGGGGTTTTAGAAGAAAAAAAAAAAAAGGTTTATTTTCATTTCAGTCTTGGTCTCCTTGTTGAATGCTTGAGGCTGGTAAGGCAATGTGGGTGTACATACATGTGTACGGAGGTGTGAATGTGCACTTTTTCTTACACATTGAACCCAAACTGGAGTGTACTGGAGCCTTTCTGAAGCTCAGGACTGTTTTTCCAGACTGTGTTTCTTGTAGGTTAGTAACTGCCTAGTGCATGGAAAATGGGAATCACCATTTTTCTGGGGCCAGACATAAATGTTCACTGTTACCCAGGGAGGGCTCTCTCCAAGGGGGAGGGAGGGTTGTTTTCTACCTAGTAAGCTCACAAAAGGCAGAAAGAGAAATACGAGGTGACACCAGCATGATCAATCTGCCATTCACAAGGTGTACAGTCCCAGAAATCCACTCAAAAATATTTTTTTTCTTTTGTTATTTCCTTTTTCTAGAAAAAGCAAGTGAGTCAAACAAAGATCCGGGTGATCTCTACTATCCTCTTCATCCTGGCAGGCTGCATTGTTTTTGTGACCATTCCTGCAGTTATCTTCAAACACATCGAGGGATGGACAGCCTTGGAGTCCATCTACTTTGTGGTTGTCACTCTGACTACCGTTGGCTTCGGTGACTTTGTAGCAGGTGAGCAGCTTTGAGCCTGGGTGCTGTGCACGAGGGCCTTGGCTCTTAGAATTTATTTTCTGGTCTAGAGAGGAGGCTTTTCACAATGTACTGTGTCCCGGTGAAATGATGCCAAGGGTTTCTGTTGGGGTTACTGTGCAATAGGACAGCAGGTTGATTTAAGATCCAGGTGCCTTGCCATGTGCAGATTGCAAGCTTTCAGCAGCGTAGATAACGTGAGCCTGGGAAGTCCTGATTATCCTTTATCGCACAATGCATTATGCACAAGTCAAATGACTTTCCCATTAAATTCAAGATTTGTATTAGTCCATTAGGTCTCAATCTGAGGCTGATTGCTGAAGCAAGTAGCCAAAATGATGAATGGGTGAAGCTTTTGCAAAAGTAGGGCTGAGCCATAGAGCTGGAGAAATCTCTGGTTGGATGCCGTAGTGGGCTGCCACTGCAGGAACTGCAGCATGTCAGAAGCTGTGTTATGTTCTCTAACCTTGGCAGAAATTTTGACATTGCAGTTGCCTTATTAAGGAAAACTGATGTAGGAAGAGAAGGACTAATGGGGAATGCATCTCAGTGCTAGGAGGATACTCGCCAGGATTAATACAGTACTAGCAGGAACTATAAATATCCATCCTTATCAATTTCCGAAGAGGGAGTCAACGCTGTTGGCTGGAGAGATGAGAGATTTATTTTTTTTCACTGTACTTCTTTGCTAACAAAAAGGTGGTTAAAATAAGTGGGTTTTTTTTCCATTAGTGTATGACCCCTGCACCTCATTCCTGTCAGTGGTCCTAATTAAAGGCATTAAGATGCCTGTGTTACAAGCAGCCACATTATGCTACTGTTATGTTACTTTCTATGAATCAGTGAAATAAGAATGAGTTAAAAACATCAAATGAACTACAGGGATATATAAAATTTTCTTTGCTGAAGAGCTGTAGACAAGTCTTTTTGTAGCCAAGACTGTGATCTTCCTTTTTTTATAACATAGTGGTATAGAAGCCATGAATTATTGAGGGAAAAAAGACACTGAACAAAGAGAGCCACAGATATGAAAAAGGAGCATTTTACGAGCATTCAGATATAGAAGTGATTATACGAGCTTGGTCCGTTTTAACCACTTAAATGTGAAGAGTAGTTAAACCACTGATATTCTGTCTTTGTGGTACCACAGTGTGAAATAAAAATAATTCACAGTATTTTTCTTAAGCGTATCACACTTTGGTATTGTTTTCTATGACAATATAATAGTAAAAACCCCTGAATATTAAATTAAATTAAGTCTTTCTAAATCCAACATGATTAGAAGAATATAATCCACAGCTGGGTGTCTACTGACAACCAGGATTTTTCAAAAATCAAATGGAGGACCCTGAATGAGAAAACTTCAGAGGTGATTTCATGATAAGAGTTAAGGCAGGTGTTCACCAGGAGATTTGGATTTCATTACTGGTTTTGGGACAGATTTTCTGTCACTTTTATTTTCTGTCACTTTAAACACTCTGTATCTCTGTCTCTTCAACATGAAAGGGAAAATACTACATTGCATTGGGAAAACCACATCAATGGAGCTATGCTGATTTATTCCACCTATAATGTGTTCCAACTCTTGCCAAATCGGGAAAATTTTTGTGCTACTGTTGGAAGTGGATGGAACCTGAAAAAACAGAATATCTGATAGGCTGAAAAAAGTGGTCTCATACGTTCTCAGTCGCCTGATTACTCCACAACACAGACCTAAACAGTCTGCTTCCCAGCAAGCTTCCTCAGGGACACGTATGATCAGAAGAGCCTCATTATACCATAGCAACAGCAGCCCCCACCTCCCATTGTTTCCCACTCTTAAAGACTGGAAAAAAGAGGGTGATTCATGCAGTGTATGGGGAGAGATTAATATCAAAACCAATATTTGGGTCCCTGCCAATTCTCAAATGTCTGAGTTTCCACAGGGACGTTCGATCACTGTATGTACACTCATACTGAGTCTGGATAAAATTAAAGAGTGATGGGAATGTCTCAGAATGCAAAAAGCTCAGGGGGAAATGCTGAACTGTGTTGTCCAGCGATTTTAAGGGTGGAAAGTCCTAAAAGCTCTCTGTAATCATACAGAAGTTCAGATTGGTGTCCAGCTCTAGTCTAACCAAGACTGGAGTGCAGGAAATAAGCAATTTCCAAGAGTCTGCCTGAGTCTGCTGGTAGGCTTGCTCTTCAGGCAGAGATTTACACAGGTACCACCAAGGGTGGTGTTTCTTCACCTGCATTGAGGGATGCGGCTGCGCAGTCTCTTTGCCACTTTCTCTTCAGCTCAGGGCTGTGCATGCCTCTCACTGTCTCTCATTATTGCCTTGCACAGTGCACTGTGATAGGACTGGGAGTCTCACAGGTGAGGTTGTGGTTGCTTTCTTTTGGAAAAGTTTATTGTGTTCAGCGGTAGGTAGCAACCTGGCTGCTACTGCACTGATTTTAGACTCTTCATAGTCCATTAGAGTTGCCAAATATCTCACATGCTTGTTTTACCAGCTCATCCTAAAACTTGCATGAAAACAATATAGGATATTTGTTGCTTTATTTGATCCATATCTCCTCTCATGCCACTGGGCAGAGAATGCATCCCTATAACTGATATCCAAGCAGACGGTATAACCTTATTATCGGGGCTGATGCAGGGTTGACTTCCTGTCAGATATCCTAATTTGGAGGGGAAGACAAAGCTACTTTTCTTTCTCCTTCACATAGGTCTCTGAAACCTGTAGTTAAAACCCCAAAAAATCTGGAACCTCTATAACCTTAGGGGATTGAACTGTAAAGTTTCTCAACTACCAGGCTGCAGATGGTTCAGAATAAGGAAGACTAGCTGTATTAAACTTTTTTTCTTGGAGATGTGTTCATGCTGTTGCAAGCACTGTCAAAGCAGGAATTTCAGTCTTGCTTCAGAATATGAGCAATACAAGAAAAGTGTTTACTAGGTGCTCTGGCAGGTCACATAGCAGCAGAACAACAGGTAATTTTAAAGTCTTAAATTAAGAACAGACTGTGTTCCTCCCATCTGACAGGCCTCTCATTTATTATTAGAACTACAGTGGTGTTGGCAAGAGTCAAGAAATAATTTCAGAACTTTATCAGAATTGCAGATATTTTGTCATAATTTTGGCATGTCATGATTCCTAAGCATAAATGTATGCTTATTTCAGGAGGAAATGCTGATATCCATTACCGGGAGTGGTATAAACCCTTAGTGTGGTTCTGGATCCTTGTTGGCCTTGCCTATTTTGCTGCTGTCCTGAGTATGATTGGAGACTGGTTAAGAGTCCTGTCCAAGAAGACAAAAGAAGAGGTATGACTAGTAATTTCTCGATGGTTTGTCACTTTATGAGAGAGCTTTAAGTGCCTGATTCCTGCTTGTCTAAAGAAGGATGCTCCTCTGCATGACCAACACTCTATGTTCTTTGTGGTTTACTCCACTGGCTAGCATCCAGTTAGCTCTGATCTTTCACTCCTTCACAAAGGGGGCAAAAAACCCAACTGAAGCAACCTAGGTTATTATACCTCTATCAGTACTACCAAATATACAGAACACATCAGTAGGATCGCAATTACAGAGTAAGAGAGACCTAGTTTCACTCTGAAACTAGCTACAAAATTGTGATAAAAATTTCAGTGTTCTTCCTTTATAAATTGGAGATGCACAGGTTTTGAAGACATTAGTCAGCTCTCTTCATTATGAAAGAAGAATCTGCCTTTGAACTGGGCTTTTATATTGAGTTTTTCCACCTTTCCCTACGTCAGGAAATATGGTTCTGTGTAAGAGTTTAGATTCAGGCCTCTTACTGAAGCCACATTATTAAAAAATTGAAGGAACTGTGTAGTCACCATCAGGGAGAACATGATTAAATTCACTTAGAACATGCCCTCTGTGATTCAAAGACAGTATTGCTAATGCTTCACTCAAATAAGAGTGGAAAATAGAAGACAATTGCCATGACTTTAGAGCTGAAGCCTATTGTGAAGGACGTTAATATAATTTCAATTTTTAAGGCAATCTCCTTCTGCATTACTGGCAAAGCTAACCTGGCAGGGTTAGGTAAAGAACAGGCATAACAAAGTTTGGCAGATGGGTACTGCTGTTTATTTATCATTTATGAAGGTACCTGCACTACCTGAGGCCCAGTGCATCCCCTGTGCATCTCCGTGAATAAAGAGAGTTTGGCTGTCAGGTTGATCGTCAGCAGGCACCTGTAGGTGGGAATCTGGTCTCTAATGGTGAATGTGAGATGCCTGCTGCCACAAGTAAACATTTCTAAATGGATACCTGCTCTTCTGGCCTGAGGAGCGAAAGATAACTTCCTTGTGGATCACTGAACGCAGGAACTGAGTTCTGGCTACAACAGCCCAAGCAGACCGTTGACCTTGGTGGGCTCCTGCAGACATTGTGCTCCTGTATCTGTTCTCCTTTAGCTGAACTTTGGAAAAGGCCTCTGTTGATTGAGATATTGTTTGGTCATTTGTCTTCTTTTTCTCATTTTGGAAGAAATATTTATTCAATACAGCAGCCATGTAGGTGGTTTATTCTTAGCCATTATTGTGCTCTCATGTGCAAAGGAGTAAAACAGAGCAAAGCAGTGAGACATTTAAGGACATGCTCATGGTGCCCACACAGAATATGTGTTGACAACTCCTCCAGCTGGCTTCAGAGGGTGGTATTTGGATAGTTACGCAATGGAAGCCTCCATTAAAGACAGCTACATTTGTCCCTGAGAATGATCCGTAGACTGGATCAGTCAGAGGTCCATTTGAAATTACGTAATAGGTATTTCCAATGTTAATTGCTCTGTGGCTCTGGAAAGAACATTTAGTGGGACTGAATAGCTCCATCCATGAGCAATATGGGAAAATACGTTATTGTATTGCTACATTGGTTGTTGTGCTGTTCTGAAGCATACTGGTATAAATATATGTGATTAATTTTGCTCACTCCTGACCATCTACTGCTGGCATTGTAAGTCAGGAATTTTGTTCTTAACCAAGGATGGATTAGCATGAACACCTCCCATCATGTAGTACAGCTATGAAATATGTGGGGTGGCCAAAAAAAAAACCAGGCAGGCAAGTTATATGATAGAATCATAGAATATTGCAAGTTGGAAGGGACCCACAAAGATCATCAAGTCCAACTCCTGGTTCCACACAGGACCAGCCCAATCAGACCAGATGACTGAGAGCATCGTCCAGACACTTCTTGAGCTCAGCCAAGCTCGGTGCTGTGACCACCTCCCTGGGGAGCCTGTTCCGGTGCCCCAACACCCTCTCCATGAAGAACCTTTTCCTTATATCTAACCTAAACCTCCCCTGATGCAGCTTCATGCCATTCCCATGGGTTCTGTTGCTGGTCACCAGAGAGAGGAGATTAGCACCCGCCCCTTCGCTCCTTC
The DNA here is from genome assembly GCA_013399095.1 of Psophia crepitans. Classification (NCBI taxonomy): domain Eukaryota; kingdom Metazoa; phylum Chordata; class Aves; order Gruiformes; family Psophiidae; genus Psophia; species Psophia crepitans. The sequence continues at coordinate 683,287 of VWZZ01004526.1, read as the reverse complement.
TCGTGAGGACACTGTAGGCTGCGATGAGGTCTCCCCTCAGCCTTCTCTTCTCTAGGCTGAACAAACCAAGGGACTTCATCCTCTCTTCATACGTCTTCCCTTCTAGACCCTTCACCATCTTAGTTGCCCTTAGTTGTGGCATCTATGCCACGCAAGCCATTATCTAGTGACCAGTCAGTGTGTTTAGAGCTTGCCCAGTATAGCCACTTTGCTGAAATTTGGGTCCAAATGGATGCAGTGGAACTGGCACCAGTCTCTGATTCTACACGAGACATGAAAGTACTTGTGCTGCTCTTCTGTAGGAAAGACTGTCACTTCGTTTTGCTTTTTCTTTTTTTAAAATTAATTTCTCTTTCTTGTTGTTGTAAAGGTTGGAGAAATAAAAGCCCATGCAGCTGAGTGGAAAGCGAATGTGACGGCTGAGTTTAGAGAGACACGGAGGCGGCTCAGTGTGGAGATCCATGACAAACTTCAGCGGGCAGCAACCATCCGGAGCATGGAGCGCAGGCGCCTGGGACTGGACCAGCGAGCCCACTCCTTAGACATGCTGTCTCCAGAGAAGCGCTCTGTTTTTACTGCCTTGGAGACAGGACGCTTCAAAGCCTCATCTCAGGAAAGCATCAACAACAGGCCTAACAACCTGCGCCTTAAAGGGTCAGATCAGCTCAACAAGCATGGCCAGGGGGCATCCGAGGACAACATCATCAACAAGTTTGGATCATCTGCTAAGATGACGAAAAGGAAAAACAAAGACCTCAAAAAGACCATTCCTGAGGATGTGCGTAAAATTTATGAGACCTTCCGAAACTACTCCTTGGATGAAGAAAAAAAGGAAGAGGAGATGGAGAAGATGTGTAATTCTGAGAACTCTTCTAGCACTGCAGTCCTGACCAACTGCATCCAGCAGCACTCAGACCTGGAGAATGGAGTGATCCCCAATGAAACCAAAGAAAGGGAACATGAAAACAAAGCATTACTTGAAGACAGAAATTAAATGTAAAAGATGCTTGACTTAACAATGTTAGTGTTTTTATATACATATATATATTGAGACACGTGCCTTATACAGACTCCTTATTCAGTCTGAATTATATAGCATTGAAGAATATTTCACTGTGCCATAAAGACTCAAGCTTGCTCTGCCAAAACAAATCAGGAACACAGCACTGCAGAATGGCAACAGAAAGCTACGCACATGGAAATTTCAGCCTGTATAAGATTACCAGGGCAAGACACAAAGTAAGAGATCGAACCATAGCGATATCGCCAGAGTGCTCCTGCTATGGCGTAATATTAGACAAAGGGCAGCTATGTAAGAAGAGCCTTTGAAAGGGATGAAAAAAGTGTATCTTTGTAATGGAGTATGCATCCATAAAGCCTTCCCCTGGTGATTAAAAATAGGAGAAATGATTGGAGTGAACTAGAAACTTTCAGTAAGGCTTAGTTTACGTTTTGGCACGTGATCCAAGCTAGATTTTTTTTTTCCATTTTTGCATCAGATGCATTATCTTTCTAAACTCCAAAAGAATGTCCATGGACACAGCTACCAGCTGGGTGCTGGTTTGAAAAATCAACACGGACATATTTAAGGGTTGGATTGCTCTTTTCATTAAAAAAAAAAAAAAAGAATAAAACTCCGTGGGTATTTATCTTAACAAGTGACAAAAAAAAGGAAAAGAAACAAATGGATTTTTTTTCTCATGTAGGAAATATTCAATGTAAAGTCATAGCAAGACAGTGCATATGAAGAAAATGCAACATCTTGTGCTATGTTGTTTAAAAGAAGAGAAACATTAATTTAATGATATTTGGCTAGGTGTATAAAACAGTGGGCCAACTGGGTTTTTTTTAAAAAGAATTTCTCATTCACACTTTCTACCACTGAAAAAACCCCTTCAATTTTAATGCTGTACGACTATGAAGACAGAAGGAAAGCTATAGCTTTTGCATGTCAGCAAACTGCTGTTCTCTGTAGCTGAATTTGAATTTTTAAAAATAGACATAAGAGCATATGCGCTATTCAAATGAGGGACAGGGCAACCATAGAATCTCAGGTCTCTCTGCCCTTTTTGCTGGGTTTGGGTTTAGACATAAGCTGCAGTCATCATCTCAGAAAAAAAAGAAAAAAGAAATTTAGGAAAAGAAGTTGAGAAAAACATGGTGGTAATCTTTTAAGTGCTTACAGCTTTAAGTGCCATTAATGCTGTCATATTTTGTAACTTTTTTAACAAGTATTTTGAATTATTTGTTTTATTTCCTTTCAAGTACTATCTTTATTTGACATTTGCTATCTCTTTTCTTGATAAAATCTAAACACTAGCTCTCTGCATTTCTAGACTTAAGTGAAATGTAACCAAACTGTGCGCATTTTTAAAAAATCTTTTGCGGTGTCTGGACATACGGATATATTCCCTAGACTCCACAGTAAATATTCAAGGAAAAGGCTGCAATATAATTAATGGGAATTGCAAGAAACCCTAAATTTTTGTAGCCTCAGCCTGTGGGCTACTATGCGTGCCATTGCAGATAGAAGATTTTGCATGCTGGAAAATGATTGTACCAGCGATGCTTTCCCTGCACCTTCACAAAACCCGAAATATTCCTGCCATTCAGACTGTAGGCTTCTAGGTAAAGTAAGCATGGCTGTAGATAGCAGAGACATACCGAGACTTACAAGGTAGTCAAACATCCAGACAGTCGCAGGTCATACAGACACAGATTTCTGGAATTGCATGCCCATGTCTACATACACAAAACTGCACGCTTCATTTTCTGTGGTAGTTTCTCAGATTTTATGCACAATGAGCTAACTCAAAAATCTAACTGGTCACCAGAATACATGATTGCCGTAGCTATGAATAGAAGCATGGCAATGCAAATGCAAATTTTGGGTGTGCATATTTGCATATCTAGCTGTCTCTGCACGATTTGCAGGAGTGAGCCAAATTCCACTGGTGCAGAGGAGGAAAGAAGTTCTTAGTACATTCTGTCTGCTGGCTCTCTTCACTTGAAATATCACATCATCTTTGTAATTTCATTATCTGTCTGAAAATTAAGGACGAAAAAACAATGTTTGAAAAATTTCAGGTCATTTGGGATTGCTTTAACTCAATAAGATCCAACAGTAATTGAATTCTGCTTAGTTCACCACTGAATCTCTTAGGGTGCAGGGCTGCGCTCTGGCGTTAGCTAACTGCAGGCAAGGCAGTAAGGCCAGTCCCCGGGGAAGGTTTCACCTGACTGGAGCTGCCGTGGCTCCTGCAGGCTTTTGTGCCACGCAGCCCTGTGCTCTGCTCAGTGACGCAGGCGGCAGCTTGTGGCCATCCACAGATCCCCTCCTCCTCAAGCTGCAGGCAGACACCAACAAGGGAGCAGGTCTGTTCAAGCACGGAAGTCATTAAGCGTCCTGTTGCCCCTGGTTTTGGGTAGGCTTGGGATGAAGTCCAGCCTCTCCTGAGCAAATCTTTTGAGGTCTCACTCAGAAATACAGTGAATTGTTTTGTGCTAATTCTGTAGCGCCAGCACAGATGAAGCACACATGGATGTTTTAAGGTTTTATGTTGTTCAGATCTGGGGTTTTACTGTGGCCTGGTGGGAATTTAGGAGCAAAACCTACAATTTAGATTTGCTTTTGAATTCCGAACAAAGTTCAGAAGGAGGTTCCATGTTTTCGGTCCTGGAAATTAAAGTGCTGCCTGGTTATGCTTGTATGAAGGATCAGGCACACAAAAGCATCTCATCTGACTCTGAGAGCATGCAGTACACACAGACTGTGCTAACAATTCTCCTTGGTTACCAAATGCCAAAACCAACATTGTGCATGCACATCATGTTATTTGTTCACCAGCTGAGGAGTTCTTGCAAGAAGTGCTTGCCTGTAACGGAAAAATCCTGCATGCACAAGAAGCTGTAAGGATGTGGGAGATGCATTTCCTGTATGTGAAAATAAGATTGATCATAGCCAGAACATTTTTGCTGATTAGGGTCAGGGAAAGTAAAAGTCTGTCTTGTAGGACTTGTCTGTGTGAGCAAAGAGCTGGACAGTGGGCGAGTCATGGAAAACAAGTCAACACGGACAAAATGACTGAGGAGGCAAAGTTTGGTGGCCAAATTCAAAACTCGTTACTCTGATGGGATAGAAGGACAATGCAATCTTGGCATAGTCTTAATCTCTAAACTTTCTGAGTTCTCCGTCTCTCCGCTGTCCAGATTCTAGCTGATGGTGTGTGTGTCTCACTCCACTTTCTGCCTGGCCATGCAGGAGTCCCTGGCTGACATTTTATCAGCTGTGTCTTCAGCAGCTGCTGGTTTGGAATATGACAGTTTCAGGGACAAAGGGTGATACTCAATAAACTCCCAGTGAGGTGCTGAACAGAGCATTTGATGACCTTTTACATGAAAGCAAAATGCTCTCTTGCATTCCCATCCATTTCTGTGTCTGTGAAACTTGCTGAGAAATCTTCCAGTCTGCTGCTGGAGTAAATATTTTCTCCTATATGATTACCTATTAAATACCTCAATATACATCATTTTTATTATAGTATGAGAAGTTGAAATGGTGTATTGCATCGGGGGCCAGAGAGAAATGTCTGAGAACTAAGATGACATTTTAATGTCCAAAATTGCTTCTCCCCTTTAAAGGCCATCCCTTGGTTTTAGTTACATGCAACAGCTTGGGAGAGAATCTCATTTCAAACATCAGGTGTTTTTATGGCTAAAATTCTCATCCTTTGACATTTAATAATACTTATTAAAAACTTGTGATGTTATCTCTAGTGAGGATGTTCCACCATTATTGAAAGTTTCAGCAAAAGGTAGTCTGAACCATATCCAAAACTCCTTGCTCTAAATTACACACTTTCACAGCAGCCTGAAAATAGAAAGTCAAACAAAAGGTGACTTAGTGACTTTAAATCTCAGATCCTGCTCTGAGCACAACGTGACTTGACATGGGAACTGGGACCTGAAAGAACAAAGGAAACATGGGTTTTCTGTAGCCGCAGCCCTCACATACAGAGGAAGACTCAGCTTCTGTTTTCCTACAGCTTTCAGCTCTGCAGTCCCACTTTCTACTGTCTCGTGCAGGAGAATTCTGGCATGCTCCTTTGGGGATCCTCCTGAACCATTAACCGTCACTGAACTTGTGCAGATTTTGCATGAGTGGTTTTGAAAAGGTTTGTAACTTCATCCATGTAGCAGTCTGTGAATTTCATTATTCTTTAAAAGGGAACATTATTTCTAATAAATGTTATTAGAAATAATAGTAAATAAAACCCCCAATGATTTATATTAATGAAATCTGATTTTGGTTGTTGCTGTGAAATGATAAATCATCATTCTGCTGTCTGGCTTTATGATGTCTCTAGTACAAGTCTGCTTCTTCCAAAGCCATTAATGGGCTATGCCAGAGACTTCCTGCAAGGTTCTCTAACCTACAATAAATGAAAGTGTGTCTGTGAGTTCAGGGTGTTAAAAACCCCGTCCTTAAAAGACCTGCATTTTCCTGAATAATTTGTCTTTATGCTGTACATGGGCTCTTTGTTTGCCAGCGTTGGTTTTCTCAGGGGCTTATTTGTGTTGTCAGGTTGCATGATGTTTGCTAGTCTCGCTTTTCCCATCATCCACTAAAAATAAATAACAGGCAAAGACCAAGCTTTATGTTATGTTGTGTACTAACCTAGAACAAGAAGTTTTCTACTAAACAGATATGAATTTAAAAGGTGACTGGGAACTGCTTCAGTCCTTCCGTACATCTCTCTGTTCTGAACTATGTTTTGTCTAATCTAAGGCCAAAATCTGTCCCCATCAAGTCAGGACAGTAAAACGGAGCCAGCTTGCTATTTTTAAACTCTTGAGAGCAAAGACGTGCTGTTTTATTTCACCTCTACAGTGTCATTTACACGTACTGGGATGGCATTATATCAATACTAAATACAAATAAGCCTAGCTTCAGAAACAGTTCCCAAGACAATTAAATATCAATGAAAACACAAATGCAAATCAACACAAATCTATGAAACTCACATAAAGGCTTGTAGATTAATGTATGCCTGAACTATATAATCAAAAAAATGCAGATCAGAAAATTCCTCGCTGTCTAATTCTTCCCGAGGTCCCCATCTCCTTTGCTACCAGTAGGAGTTACCCTCCTTAATGGTACTGCTGATCTGGACCATATTTTTTGCCTCCCACCAGTGCAACTGAGGTACACAATGATGTTAGACTCTGTTGACTGATGCTGTTGAAATGAAGCACTGAGGAATCAGTTGCGAAAGCTAATTTGGGGGTGTCCTGATGCAACCAGCACATGCTCAGTCAGCTAGATTGTGCTGGGTTGAGCAGGTCACTCTAAAGACAGCCCTTATCCACAGCACTGGTGAGTTCTCGGGAACTGGTTGAAAAAGGCCCCATGCGCACACACGCACGTGCCCACCCTTCACACGGCACGTGCAATCAGTTCTTGCACACTGATTTAGTGGTGATGCCCGCCCTCCTCCGTACAGGTGCAAGTGAACTTCTGCGCTCCCTCATGTCTAGTTGCAGGTCACATCTGAGCTGGGTCTTACCACCAGGAAATACCAGCGCTGCTGCTTTCGGGGGAAAGCGGACATTCCTCTAGCAGGTGGCCTTCGGAGGCAAATAGGATTTGCTTTCCTTGGCTGAACTCCTTGAGAGCAAATCACAGGCAGGTGATATTTGGCAAGTAAGAGAGAATATTTTAGTCTCCCAAATATATTCCACCCACACATTCTTTTTCTCTTGTGAGAGCTGGGTGCTTAAAGGGGAAAGCTTACGGTGCCTAATGTGAGATGTAAGCCAACACACCAGATTTCAGCCTCCCATTTAGCAGTTTCTCAGATCCTGGAGCCATGTAGTAGCTATAATTAGAAAAAGGCAGGATTTGTATCTGGATCGCAGCTTCCCAAAAGTTTGAATTTATTTAGGCAAGTGTTCCAGTGTAGTTTTAGACTGATTTCTTTTCAGGTTCTAATATAATTTGATCTGGACCTTGTAGACAAGGCTGAGAAACTATGATTGGTCACTTTTCAGCCTTGTGTTTGAAAAAAACCCTCTTAAAATTTGGGGAAACATTTCAGTGGGATGCTGATCTACTATTTTTCCTGATTAACTTCAAATTATACTATAAGTAATCAGTAAATCCACTTGCAAGGATGTTCTATCTACTCTCCTGTCTCTGTCCCTTTTTCTCTCTCTCTCTCTTTCTATACAAGATTTTATGGTGCTTTAGAAAGGCATTTTCAGAAAAGGGACAATTTCATAAATGTCATTACCAGGGTACAGAGCAGAATGTGCTTGTACCATCTTGATAAGTTTTGCTGCTATTGTCCTTATTTTATGATTTAATGTTTTACAAAGTTGGAAAAAAAATTGCAACAAAGACCTTCTGGATGATGAAAACACTTTTCCTGGGTTTTGTTTGTTTGTTTGGTTGGTTGGTTTTGGGTTTTTTTTCCTCTGTTGTCCTATCATCTAGCAAGGACAGAGGAGCTGTAATTAATCTCCCCTTTTGCACATCCCTGTGGAAAACAGAGCATTGTTTGTAACCTCACCATTGCCAGATCTTTGTGTTTGCCCTCCTACCTTTTCTCTTTGGACACTCCATATTGCAGTGTTTTCTGGGTCTGTAGTTTGGGAACTGGTGCTGCTGGGCTGGTCTCAGAAGAGGGACACAAACTTCCAGCCATACCTCTGCTCATACTGAGCCGTATTTCTGCACCTGCCAACCAGGCAGTAGGGAAGCAAGAAGCAGAGCTTTGAGGAGGCTCTGTCTCTCTTTCCTAGTCTCTCTCCATAGAAATATGGGAAGCACAGAGAAGGTTGGGGTTGTCCTTTACTGTGAATTCTTTTGTCTTTTTGCAGCTTTTTTGGTGTCTTCATGTTGACTACCTTCTAGTCTGTGAGGTCTCAGTTTCCCCTGCTGCCTTCTTGGTTTTCTATATCGACTTGGGAAACTGCAACACAGGCCAGTCATTGTATATACAAAGAGGGTGCAAACTCTTGGACTACGGTTCCTTTCTCTGCAAGTGGGAGTGACAAAAAATTCCTGCAAGCACAGCTGATACTTTTGTATAGTGTGTATAGAGACCCCTCATGGCTGACCCTGCACTTGATTCTAAGCAAAAAAATAGGAAAAAAAAAGAAAAAAGCCTTCTCTGGACTGAGCAAAAAAAATTCCAGCTTTGTGCTACACTTTATATGTTATTTACACTACAGAGTCCATACTGGTTCTTCCCACTTGTGTATTAATTGTGTAAGTCACGACATATTTCTCCAAAGTCCACCCCCTATTTCCAAATTATCTCCATTCCCCTATGAGCATGTGTCTCTTAATCAGACCTACTTTAGCTACTCTTTATCACTCGGTTTTTCTTGCAAAAATGCTTAATTGCTTTATGCAGATTCTCATTCTGCTTGTCCGCTTGATTTCCATTTCCAGGGCATGACCTTACCTAGGTACAGCTGTTTGCTCTGACTTGGTGACCTATTGCTTGGGCTACTTTGTTTTCGAGTCCTCCAGCAAGCTGATATATCTAGCCAGCTGACCCAAGTAAGTGTTCCTAGAGACGATTGAGAAAGACAATGAAAAAAAAGCCAAGAGGGTGGATGTCTGATGAGTTGTGAAATACTTTTTTTCCGCTCCAAAAATCTGTATGCAGGATGCTAAGGGTTGCACTAAGATTCTTGCTGAAACATAATTTTCTCAGTACAGTCTGCTGTTTTGCATAACATCAACTATTTTTGAAGCAAATTGTTACATGGTGGCAAAAGCATTAAATTTGCATTAAAAAATAATAAATTTAGAACTAACATACCAAAACTGAATAGCCCAGGAAGGGGGATCCCACACAGATTTCACAGCACGTTGCTTGGGCTGGCAGGTGTCACGCTGCTTTCTGTAAAGCTTGAGATCATTTCCGCAGAGGACACTGGAGACTTTCCACGCTGTAGGAGACTACCTCTGGATCATCCCTTCCCTCCCTTCTGGCACAAGGTGCTGATGTTTTTCTTGATGGCGCTCTCTTGATGGCGCCATTTCTCGGACAGAGTCCCCTGCTGTCCTTGGGAAAATGTCATTAGTGAACCAGATTTAAACAGGATCGATGGATGCCATAGGTTTGACCTGAAGCAGTTAGCTAAATGGACCTGTGCCACTGTTTGCTTGTAAGTATTATTATATGACTAGGAAGAATAAAGCAGTAAAATAAGATTGCATTGTGTTCCAGATCATGTTGGCACTGTGAGTCTTGGTCGTACACGTGCAAAACTTGTTTACGATATCCACTCTATTAAACTGCGCTGCAATGTGCTGAATAGGTTAATTGGTCCAAAACTACAGTCCTTCTCTCATTCAGAACCATGACAATCAATTTAAAAAAAAAAAAAGGAAGAGTGTAAAATAAGTAAAATACTCCTACCTTTTAGCAGAATTCTGAATATTTCTTGAGGTCGCCAGTGGATTTCCGTGTTCAACCAAAAGCAGGAAAAACATGACTATTGGGAAGAAAATCCAAACCGAAACCAAACAACAAAAAAACCTCTTGCCTAAGTCACTATGTCATGGAACACATCTGGACTGCTGTGTATTTCATGCTTTTGCAGGTGGCATCAATGAAAATAAAGACACGCAAACCGTGTTTTGCTCCTGTTAGCCTTCCAGAGCTAATCCAGCAAGGAGCAAGTCAGCTGGATATTAACCCCTCGTGTGCACTGTGTACGGACCTAACAATTGCGGGTTAATTGCTTCCCCTTGCACGAGTATCTGGGCAGAAAGAGAGACACAAAGGACAGAGTTTGGCCTGCAAATCTCTTCTTCCTCCAAGGGTTTGTGGAAAAGAACGAACCCAGTTTGTTCCAGAGCACAAGCTGGGAATAGAAGGATTGAAAAAGAAATAAAACAGCACGTTGCATAAACAGGCTGTTTTACAAAGAGTCATTAAAGACAGAGAGGAACCCCATGAGGACATTTTTGTGATGTCACATTGCAGGCCTGGGGATGACTTAAGATGTTGCAGGAGGAAAAACAAGCGCTCCAGCAATGGTTGTCGCATGTGTTGAAGCGTGCTGAGAGGCTGGAGGCCAGCTACGTGGTGCTCCTCCACAGGGCGAATGCAGCAGCCGGCTTCTGAGGGATTAAGCACGGACAAACGATGGCTGCGTGTTCTGTTACACGGGAAATAAGCACCATCTCAGTAACAAGAAGATTTCCAGTGAGCCTCAGGCGCAGAAAGATACAAGTTGTGCTGTCAGAGGCACACGGGAGCGTTCAATCCTGCAGCTGTGTGTGGGGGGGTGTCTCAAAGGCAGCAGCCGCCTCAACTGCTCAGCCGGTCCTGAGGGGAACGTGTGCTGTGCTCTGGAGCCGATGGCATTGGTTTATCTCCGTTTCTCATTCTGAGGTAGCTCAGTTTGATAAACTAAACATTGTTTGTCAGGTAAAAGGGCAACAGAAAACCCCCTTGTAGGCTGCAATTGTCACCTTTTTCCCTTGAATCCCTTCTGCACGCTGCCTGCTGAGACGGCTTTGTGACAAACAGCACAGTCTTGCTGTTTGAGGAAAGGTGTATGACCGCGTTTTTCATGGGAAGGAAAAGAGGCGGAATCCCTCTGAAGACTAGACCTTGTCTTAAAATAAACTGGAAAATAAAATTTCCAGTAAAATAAAATAAAAATAAATCTCACCCTACAAACGTAAATTCCTTTTTAGCAGGAAGTTATGTTTCACAGCTTAACAGGAGCTTTAAATGAGTAGTTTCATTTGTACTTTTCATTGCTTAAGTTTCCTGCCTTGCCGAGTCCGCTCCGACCTGCTGCAATAGGTGGTTTCCTCCCCGCACTCGGGCTGAGCACTAATGAAAGCCATGCCCATCTGCAATGCTGCAGGAAGCAATGTCATCTCATTAGCTCTAATTTGGCAGTTCCCAAACACACCAATTTATTGCAACAGCAAAACAGGTTCAGGCTGTGCTTGGCAACTCCTCTTGCCCGTCATCAGTCACACATCCCTCCTTGGGTTTCCTAGTCCTGCTCATCTGCCTCTCGTTAACACCTCGAGCAAGGGGCCCCCCTACAGCCAGTTTAACCCAAGCTCTCTGTGAGGTAGTTACTGATGTATGTGTTTTGGTGCGTGAGGGGAAGCTGTGAAGGCCAAGAAAACAGGTACGTTCTATAAATAGGATGGTGACCATCATGTTCATGGTCCTGAGCCTGTTTCAAGCAACAACCATCTCAGCCACTGTGTGGATCTCTACAGATCTGGTTTGTTGTTGTTGTTGTTGTGGATTTTTTTTCCATTGTAACAAACAATCTGTTGTATCTTGACAGGTGCTAAGAACAGTTTTCCAGAGAGACAAACTCTGCTAAAGAATAAGTTGATTTTTTTTTTTTAAATGTTAGGAAAGGAAAATGAGGGTGGATTGGATTAAGAGATACTATTTTTGGATGAGACTTTTTGGATGAGGGTTTTGATCAAGCATTAGGTGCAAAATCACGCAAGGCTAGCAAAATACTACAGAAAAACCTCAGTCCTGGGGCTAAGAATGGACTGAAAAGAGATAAAATTTTAGTAAAAACTGGAGATCAGAATTACTGATTTTTCAGTTCAAAGGTAAACTCTGGAAGACAAAATAGTAATTTAAGGGTCAACCTAAAATGAAATATCTTCTCAGTGAAATTTAAACACAGTAAAAAAACTCCAGACAAATTAAATTTTCATTAAATATCTTTTCAACCTGAACCAAAATGTCACATTTCCATTTCAAATGAACTTTTCCCTGAAAGTTAAAGGAACCATCTATTACTTCAAATGAAAAAAAAAAAATTGGCTTACACAATGAAAACACACTGTCTTTTTTCTTTTATATTTTTCTTCCAGATGAAATAAATCAGCATATCCTTCAACTCATTTTGGTTTACCAACCCAAATGAGCGGTAAGAGCCAAACGGTTTAGCCAGCAGGAGGCATATATGGTTCAAGTAGGAGAGGGCTGCTTCTTTCCTGTTGTACACCACATCTCCGAGCAGCGCTGAAGCCTGCTCTCACCAGTATGCATTTAACAAAATCACTAGAAAAGACAAACTAGTGTTTGGGAAATGTTGTGTTTTCCCAATAGGAGCTTAATGTAATGATCCAATCTTCATGTGAGCAGCCAATGCTAAGGTAAGGGGACATATGAAATCTTAGTAATTTAAATTATTTTGGTAGCATAGTAAATTCTACCTGATTATTAACCTCAGCTCTGGGCAGAGGATGTTTTCTTCTTTGAGGCACTTCTTTTGGCTTCATATTTAGTGTACTGCACTGTATTTTAACAGCCACAGAATTTCCATGAAGCATGAAGAAGATGGGAAAACGTGAAGTGTAGGACCAATTGTGGTGTTAGTGATGTGCTGATTAATATTTACTTACATTTTGGTTTTTTTATTTCTTTTTTCCAATGGAACACTTCCTTGCTAGATCTCATGTGCTAGGAAGTAAAAATAAATTCTTGTCACAAATACCTAGGAAATATCATTATTCCTACTTTATAGCATGGGAAATGAACTATCTGAGTTTACACAGAAACCTATGTCCAAGCCAGGGTTTTAATTCTGACTTGGTACTGTGTGCTCTAATAGCAGGCCAGCCTTCCTCTCTTAATTATACCACAACTTTCTCCCAGGCACAACTTTCCCTTTAAATAAACTGCTAGATTAAACTTTGGTAGTATTCCATGTGCTGTTCTTTGGTGGGTTGGGTTTTTTTGTTGTTGTTGTGTTTTGTTTTTAAATTTGTTGTTAAATTTGTAGTCAGGCACTCACAAAACTAGAAGATGCCAGAATTAAGATTGTCCATGTGCCCTAATTCCTCACATGTCTGCTTTATGAGACAACCTTTGATTAATTTCATCACACATTTGCCATGGCGTTTCTGCCTCATGCCGTGTGTTCTGTGCTGTGCTCAGTTACCAAGTATTTTACCTTTTTCTTCTTGTTCACTCTATAAACCTTGGCCTTATTTACTGCAAACTGTTTCACCCGTGCTCTCTAACTTGGTATTTTCTCATGGCCTTCTTGGTAGCATTAATCACTACTGATTATCTGGAATGATTCACAAGCATTAACTGCTCTTTTGTGGTGCTACAGATAGGCAAAGCAGTGATATTCCTGCACTCTAACAGAGGGGGGATGAAGCACAGTGTCTTTCCATTAATACTATGGGGTCAGTCTGAGGAGTCTGGAACCTGAGATTTTACTCTACTATTATGTGGCACTTCAGACTTTGGGATATAGGGGTCTAGCTGTTTAGCAAACCACCCTCAGAGGTAAGTATCCACAAAATGAGGATGAAGCAGATTCTTATTAGTTGTTCATCACTTCCAAGCAGAGATAAATAAAATAATCCAGTTTTCTATCATGGCATTTAATTTCCTAAACTGAGAGACCTCTTGTAGCTTCTGCATCAGAGATTTTGAAGACAATAGTTCTCTTTCCTGCATGGTGCTGATTCATCCCTAGGACCATTGTGTGGCTCAAATAAAACACACCTCTCTTGAAACTTTGGAGAAGATTGTGCCATGTTCCTTTCTCTTCCATTCTAATTTCCTCAAATCCTCTATCTCCTTATAGTGGCTCCTTTTCCTCCTTAAGAGTGAAGAGCAATACCTCCAATACAATCTTTTCCTGCTTTTAAGAGTAGGCTTTCTTCAGTTCTTTAAATCAGTCGACTTTTCACATGGATGGAAGGACAAAGGTCTCCATATCACATCCTGAAAGGACACAAGAGTTTTCATGAAATTCTGAGCAAAATGCTTGAGGAATGAGATTTGAGATTTCCTTCACTCCACACAGAAGCTAGTTTTAGGTTGGGCATCAAAAATGTTAGATATTATAGCACCAACCTTTTAGATGCCAAAGGAAGTTGCTGGATTTATCCTGAAGTTCTTTCCAAGTTCCAAGAAGAACTTCAGATAAAAAGGTCTGAGCATCTTGACCCATGTCAGAGCAACAGGACGAGAGGAATATCAGTGCCTGAAGATACTAGTCCATCTGTAAGAAGGAAATACAGCATGAGAAGTTTACCAAAAAAATTGCATTGCTCTCTCACTTGAAAAACAGTAGTACAATTGAAATATTTCCCTGGAATGAGAGTGAACTTTTGGTGATATATTATGAATATCCAGCCTTTTTGTGCCCTGGCTGTATTACATACTTCTGCTTTGTTTTCAAGCTGAGAGAAAAGTTGACACATACATAGATAAGACCACAGATGTCTCAGAAAATGCTTCATGCATGTAGTTAAATTTAAATCTTTGTATAACATCTTAAATTTGCAGTAGGCAGTGCATTATTAATGGAATGAAAAAAAGCGTAACAGACCCATCATGTTGCTAGTTAATCAAAAGCTCAATTAAAACAAAAATAAGGCAAATTTTGCAGTTGAAGTATTCAGGAAATCATGAGACTTCAGATTTCTAAAAGAACATTAAAGTGAGCATCTACTTGCAGCCACAAAGATCAACTTCAGAAATGGCACAGTTTGTGCTTCTCTCTCTTCAAGCAGAACTTTCTTTTTGGCTTTGCAACTAGAAAGCAACGTGATTTTTCTTTCCCTTCCAAAAATGTTTCACAAGTTGCTCATGGATTTTGAATTACTCTTTGATCAAAGGTGGAAACAATGGCTCAGTTTTGGAACTGTCTGTTGAACTCCCTTCCCCATGGTGAATGCACTGAGCCCTCATGTTTCTTAACTTTCTGTCTCTACCTCTGTTACCACTTCCCTCTTTTCATAACTACTTCTTTGTGTCCAGCAAAGGCTGGTAGAACCAATGAAGTAACAGAAACAAGCTAACAGTTAGCAAGAGAGGTCCTGAAATGTGACCCTTTTCCAGGAAGTCCTACTACACAAAAGGACAAAAAAGTCCTACTCCTGACACTTAGGAGCTGAGGGATCTATTGTTTTTGATACAAGGCCTTGATTTTTGATGCTCAGTTGCCCTGGCAAGTGGGACAGAACATGTGCTCCTGGCACAAGACAGGATCACGGGAAGGTATGAGAAGTGCCCTCTCAAGTCAATCTGGCTAGTCACTCTGCAGCTAGGTAGCGGGCTCTTCAGTGTGTTCCAGTATCTTTTCTGCTGCGGCTCTCCTGCCCTGAGCAAATGCTGATGGAACAGTCCTTCAGGAAGTCGGGACCCTCGTGTTTGTCTCCCATACTGTTTTTATACACAGTTTACAGCTTTCTGGGTAGTATACCTCCCTCTAAGCTTGATATTCAAAGCTCTCCTGAAAGCTCTTCCTGTCAAATAGACCTAGCCATCTTCATCCTTCCCAGAGAAGTCATATATCATAGAATCACAGAATGGTTTGGGTTGGAAGGGACCTTAAAGATATTCTAGTTCCAATCCCCCTGCCATGGGCAGAGACACCCTCCACTAGACCAGGTTGCCCAAAGCCCCATCCAACCTGGCCTTGAACACCTCCAGGGATGGGGCATTCACAACCTCTCTAGGCAATCTGTTTCAGTGCCTCACCACCCTCACAGTAAAGAATTTCTTCCTTACATTCAATCTAAATCCCCCCTCTTTTAGTTTAAACCCATTCCCCCTTGTCCTGTTACTCCCTGCCCTTGTAAACAGCCCCTCTCCAGCTTTCTTGGAGGCCCCCTTTAGGTACTGGAAGGCTGCTATAAGGTCACACTGGAGCCGTCTCTTCTCCAGGCTGAACATCCCCAGCTCTCTCAGCCTGTCTTCACAGGAGAGGTGCTCCAGCCCTCTGATCATCTTCGTGGCCCTCTGCTGGACTTGCTCCAACAGGTCCAGTCCTTTATGACCATACACTTTTATGGCAACAGCTTTAGTTTAAGCAACAGTCTCCTTTTCCTTTTCTTCCTTAATTGTAGTTATTTGATAAGCTCAGGTGGACTTAACCCAATAGAGTTTCTGTTCTTTGATTCTACAAAGGAAGAAAAAATTGCATTGAGGTCCTGTGGAAGGTATCTTTCTCTTACAAACCAATTCCAATCACAGATTCCAGCGAGAACTGGATTTGGTCAGTGCTTCTGTAATCTGCAGTAAACACTTTAAGGAGTACAGCAACATCTTGCTTTCAAACTGGATATCTACTGCTTGGCCACTCTTGTTTATACTTAATTGTATTTCCTTCAATTCATACATAATGCTTTCTAAATGGAGTGACAATCTGTGTTTTATCTTTAGTACATCTCCTTTTATGGGCTGTGATCAGTTCTACTTTTGTTGTATTTGTGGTGGTTTTTCTGTGTCCCACGCTCCTTTTTATTACTATAAAAATACCCCAATTCATCCTCTGGTGACCCTGTAGAAAATGCTGGGTTTTACATGTCTGTTGCAGACTGGGATGTTGAAGTCTTTGATCCGGACCATCCCACAGAGTCATTTCTTTACTTCAATAGCCATAGGGAAGGCCTGTCTTTTTAAAGGTTTACCAGGCTTAAGAGGCTGTTACCTCTCCCAGCCAAAACTGTGACGGCTGAGCCACTCCACTGATCTTAGCAAGGCTCAAGTAAAATGCAGGAAAAACCTGAGTCCAATTTCCTCTCACTTGGCCGCATTAATTGTGCTGGGCTAGCAGGAATAAGCAGCAGAAGGTATTTAGTTTTGGCATTGCTTTGCTGTGACTTTTAATACACACCACAAAGTGGTCAAGTTCAACTATGAGTTTTATATAGCATCTTGTCAGAGTAGAAGCACACTATCAGCCTAATGTTTATCAGTGGCTTTTGAGATCAAGTCACTACATCAATGTAGTCCTTTCTGGGTGCAAAAATCTTGTTCTCTAAAACAAGGAGGG
Source organism: Psophia crepitans (assembly GCA_013399095.1). NCBI lineage: Eukaryota > Metazoa > Chordata > Aves > Gruiformes > Psophiidae > Psophia > Psophia crepitans. The sequence continues at coordinate 666,460 of VWZZ01004526.1, read as the reverse complement.
TAGAACCTGTCACACATCATCTGTAACATTACAAGGAGAGAAATTTAAGGTTCATACTGTAATTTTTCAAGGTCTACTACAGGTATTGTAACGTAAAGGATTGGAAATGAAAAAAGAATTGCTTTTTTTGCCCAGCTCCAACAGACTGTGTTTTGAAACCCTTTATTTCTAATCCAGTAGAATATTAATCATGCAACAGAAGGCTTTGCCAAAGAGTTATGATTTATGTTCCAGTCAAAAAATTCTACACAGTAAATGTTTGGTTCAATTTCAGACTGAGAAAATAGCTTGGGCATAGTATTATCAAAGGACATTTCAGTCATTTATGAATAACACAGAGGAAGCAGGGAAGTAAATCTCTTTGAAATTTTACTTCTTATATAAGTTGCTTAAGTTTAATGTAGGGATTTGTGGACCTCTGTGAGCAAAGAGGAATGGAAAAATGGAAAATCACTCTTCAGTCCCATCAGGAAATATTCTGATTTACAATCATAAACTGCAGCCATTGAAGCAGTGTTTTCAAAGACCTCTTTATGCATGTTTAGCTGGCAACTGAGCATGGCAGAGCCATTGTGACGCTTGTCAGGAATGGGGACCTGTATCTCCTTGCTGCCACAGGTGGATCTTATCCTGAGATCATAGAATCATTAAGGTTGGAAGAGACCTCAAGGATCATCCAGTCCAGCCATCCGCCCACCACCTATTCCCCAGTAAACCATGTCCTTAAGTACCACGTCTAACCTTTCTTTAAACACAGATGAAAGAGATGCTTCCATTTGCTGACCCAGACAATATTTAATTTATACTATACAAACCCAACAATTGATAGAGCCCCATTCTAGAAAATTGAGTGGCCAGGGTATTTCTTTTCTGGAAAATGAGGGAATTAAGGGATAAAATTCCTTCCAGATATATCCCATAGCCGAAATTAGCTCTGTAAGCAGTGAAGCCCTGAATATACATCCATCCTCCTTGTGTTTTGTGGGGAAAAAAAAATAATAATGGCAGAGACATTTATTTCCAGATTGAGTCTTCATCTCTACTTTTCCCCCTAGAGCAGTGAGGCATCTCCAGAACCCGAAGCAGGATATCTAAAAAGGAGAACCACAGCAGTTTCCCTTACCTGCAGGGTTATGTCAGGAGTCGGATTAATCTGAACTGGGAAGAGGGCATGTTCTTGCATAGTGTGGGCTAGAACAGGTCCTGCAGTCACTGGGCAAAAATCCTACCAGCCAGGTAGCTCTCTCCAAGGCCCAGCTTTCACAGGTCTTTCTTATTCCTTCTGTTGACAGCACTGTACTCATTTCAGAGTGCAGAAGTAGGAATGGTGTTAGGAAAACACATATTTCAAAATGAGAAATTTAGATATGGATTTTTAATAAATTTCAGAAAATATTCCCATGGCATTAATGGATAAGGACTGAGGGAAAAGCAAAACAGTTGATAGCCTTTGCTACGCACAGAATGAAATATTTGAAACAAATTTTCTTCTTTTCAAGAAGTGAGGTCCGAGAGTATTGTGTAAAGGCTAGCTCCTGTACTCTTAGCTGTGTAAATCCAAAATGACGCTGCTGGATTTACATACCAGGGTTAAGTACAGTGTTGTGTCTCGGGTAAGGATGGGGACTTCATTTCAACATGGCAATACGTCTCTGAGGACCCTTGCAAATGGTAATAGATAACTAAAACAGGGCTGTGCATGTCCAGTATCATCAATACATGTTATCACATCACGCCACTTCAATGAGATTATCTGTTTATATATGCATCAAAGGGAAGCGGAAAAAAAAAGTTTAACTTGCTTCAGTAAGCTGTAAGCAGAAAGAGAATAGGTGATAGCTGAGGGCTTGGAGCACACTGCATCATATAATATCTCATTCAGGAAATCTTCTGAATTATTGATTACGTTTTTCTTTTCTTTTTTTCATTTTGTGAGTCAATCACCACATTTGTGTTAGCCAGCCATAGTCTTCTAAGGTTATCTGCATTAATTTACAAGTGGTTTCTGTCACGCTAGTTCAAAGTGGGATGTGCCCTTTTTTCCCTGAGATCAGCAGCCGCCAGTATGGAGTGATTAATGTGGATGCCTGCCTGTCGTAGAATGGCTTGACAGTAATACCTCCTTTCTGTTGTCTCCTAAGCAGGCATAAAGGCAACAAAGGCCTTTGGTTAATGAAAGAAGCCAAATTCAGATATGTCATTAAGAGGTGTTCATGTCTTTATCTTTCAAGCAGACCCATAAGGCTGCTTGTCTCCCCCGCTCCTTGGGACTTCATACGTTTTCACTGAAGATTAACTTCAAAAAGAGCTTGTGCTCTTTCCTCCAGAGGGATGTGCTGTCACTGTGCCTGGCAGGTGGTGGCTGTCTGTCATGGGGACCAGAGTTTCCAGAAAGTGGGGTCTGAAGGTAGTAAGAAGCCAAGAGAGAGGAGATGAGCTCTGATTTGAGTGTGGACTCTGGCATACCCCCTGGGACCAGTCGTCCTTTGTGGCAATGCTATTGTGCATGCCAGGTGCTTTGTGATAAAGTGTTTTTAGGCAAACAAGGGGTGACAAACCTGCTTTGCCCTCCATTGCTTAGTGCTGTGCATGGCTGCCTGGTACTCCCTCTGCCCTACAGAGGTGATCAGCCCTGGCTCTGAAGCGTGAGATTCCCCAGCGCTCAAGAAGTAAGTGCTGGCTTCCTTCTAAGCTCAAGGGACCCACAGGGAAGTGAGAGAGAGACAAAATTGTCTCTGCAGAAGTGTCACTGGCTCCGTGAGGTCTCAATGTTCAGCTAGATGATTGAGTGATTCCTCATGAGCCTGCAGATAATTCAAAGGACAATTGGAAACCATATGGCTTGGTCTTTTGCCTACTTATTCTAATATAATTCAGTCTTCACTGTACAGTAAATACACAACTAACAGATGGTAGGAAAGCAGAATCTACTCACCGAGATGATCATTTTTGCATGAATATGCCCTTGCATGTGCTGAGGTGGTTCTAGGCTTTATTGCCAACCCTTCATGAGAGCAGTCCTGGGTGTCTGCTGTGTCATACCATGTACCATGTGGTGCCTGCTTGGTGTTCCTCCGCTGCCTCTTCTTGGGGTGGCAGCTTCTCCCCACTGCTGGCTGTCCCAACCTGCCCGTTCCATGTTATGTCCTCATGACTCCCATGATGCAGAGGGAGAGAATTTCGGATGCTCTTCTAGTGACTGAAAAACAATTTGTTTTTTCAGCGTGGGGAAAACTGCAGTCATTGCCTGGACTCCTTAGAAGCGCAGCAACTAAACCATTGTTCCTTGGGTCTTACCTTTAGAGTACTTATCTCTTCTTACTACAGCTTTTCCACTATCTTGTTATTGGAGGAAAGTCTCTAGTCAACTTATGTCAGATTGTATGGATTTTTATACACAGGCTTTTGACGTTATTTCATGTTGTTCATGATACACTTCTTTTAAAAGAAGCCACCGGGAACTTCTTAATTTTTCTCTTTATTGTGTGTTTTCTCAGATGAGGCATAGATGAAATTCCTTCTTTGATCGTCTGAAGCCATGCTAGAGCTCAGCAGCACTTATTTAAGGATTTCTAAATTGCTTAGCCTACCAGATGATGGACAAAAGTCTTCTGCCTCAGGCTCCCAAACAGTTTCTGCAAAGTATGTTCTGCTCCGCACTCCTAATTAAATCACAGCTAATTTCGGTGCCTGGTGCTGCATAAAGTGCAACTGAGCAGAGATGCTGCCTGCTCCCAGGGAAGGTCACTGATCACCAGACTCGCGTGTGGATAGAGTCCTGCTGAGGTTGGAAGGGGAGGGAGTACGGTCAGGACACACTTGTGAGCATCCTTGTGCTGCTGACAGTCCTCACCCTGTTAATTCACAAGCCCATGGGAGAGGGAGAGCCTGAGTATCACAAGGCAATATTGACAAGGTTTTCTATTCCGAGAGAGAGGAGGAGTGAAAGTCTTTCTCAGACATTTAGTGGAGTCCTTCAGAGAGCAGAATGACTTGCCAGTGATGAGCATCTATCCAGTATTTGCCTCAAAGTCACAGGGACTGGTGCAGGTTATCAAAGATAACTAATACCAGGGGAGCAGGCTTAGCACTTCAAGTCGCATGCTTTGCCTGCTAAAAACCATGAAGGCTGAATTAATAAAAACTCTCATCTGGGAAATCCGACCCACAATGTTCAGCTGAGGAGATCCAACTACTACCAAGTGTCTCAGACCCTCTGCAGCAGCACAGAACATCCACTCCAGCTGTGGGCAGGCTCTTGTATTTGTGTTCCCTGAAGTCACTGTGCATGGGTCGGCTTGGATGGTCAATCTGATACAGTCCAGTCTAGTTGGGGTCCTCCTCATTCAGTTTGGAGAGGAAGGAGTTAATCCTCTGGGTTAGGAAGAGATGTGTGCTAGGGAAGCTGAGCCAGGGGAAGGAACTGAGCATGTGAGAGAGCTCTGGCTGTGGGTGGTAAGAGGCTCAAGTGCCCTGGACTAAACTGTTTCCAGTACAGCTATTTCCAGCAGTGATGTCATTCACTGGTAGCAACAAAACCAATGCATCTCAACAGGAGAAGAGAGATTTTCACACTTCAGTAAAAAAACCCTAATTAACCTCTTTACTGTATTGCACCCAGTACACTGCTAGTCTGGCACCTAAATTCTATACCAGAAGTCTCTGGAGATAGGTTGAAAATCCCAGTGGTCTCACATTGCTCTGTGTTTGAGCTACCAGACTCCCAGGACTCCGTGCACAGGAAAGCAAAGCTGTGCCTTCACCCTACTGCCCAGGGTGAGTGTGTGGAGCTCACCCAAGCCACCCCTGCTCCAGCTAGAACTGAGGACTTCATCCACTGAGTGATAACACTACAGCAATGTCTCCACTTGAGAAAAACAGCATTAATCACCGTGATAGCCCCTGGGGAAAGCATGTGGCTTAAGTTGACTGAAGGCTGTAGAACAACTGGATGGTAAATTACAAAGTTCTCCAGGGAGCTGAGCAGTTTCTCTGCCTGAGCAGCCTGCCATAATGGGCTCTTACTTTGCTAATCTTCGCTCTCTGGTGTTTTTCGGGCTGTGCCCTTACCGAGATTATGACAGAGCTACGGCATTCACCACCAAAGTGGAGTGAATGTAGGTGGATATGGGAGGGAAACCTGCTGTTCTCTCCTCTGCACTAGCTCCCCCACCTGCCGCTCAGCGTGGAGTTTGCAACCAGAAGAAGGAAAGAGGGAGCGCTGCACACTGCACAAACTATGGCCATTGTCCGCAGGGGCAGAATATCACTTACCCATTCAGTGCTTTGCTTGATCATCATGATAAATCCAAACCCTTGAAATAATCTTGGCAAGACCCAAGTGGTTAGTAATGGTGTGCAGTCCTCAGAGGTTCAAGCCAGGGAACATAAATACTGCAGAACACTACCAGGAAGCCAGTTGTCTATTTGAGGTTCATACAGCATTTTAGAAATGAGCTTTAGGTCTCTATACCAAGTAAGAATATTAAGGATTTCTAAATCCTTTATAATTATGTCTCACTAAATTCCCTGTTACATTTTACATGACAGACCAGGAGACACAGAGGTAGGAGTGGAACATGCATCCTCTCCTACTTGCTGCTTCTCCTCCACCTCCCTGTTCAAACTACCAGACAATATAGCTCCATGTTTTCCCTTTCCCACTGAGACATCCCAGCTGATTATTACTATTAGCAAAACACTCTGACTCTCCTTTTCTCCTTCTTGCTGCATTTTAGCAAAGGTTACCAGTGTTAATAATTGAAGCAATCATTTATGTTACTATTTATCATCCAGATGGCTCAAGGCAGTAGTATAAAATACAATAGAAAAGAATTTAAAATAAATTAGTTTCTTGGTATGTTTAACAAAGAAACATTTGACTCTGATGCTGCAAATAGTAGGAGCTGGAACTTTGGAAGGTAACACAGTGATGGTGAACTTTTTAGCGCTAAAAACGTAGCAGAAGCAATCCAGGACTGCGAGGCATCCCTGTGGCAGCTTCGTAATAGCTGAAACAAGTAAATAGGAGCAGACCCAGAAAGTGGGGGTGAGGGGGCTGTTACAGATCCAGAAGACTAGGTATATACACCAGCTGATTGGTGCTAAGAAGAACAACTCCAGCCCTGGAAATGTGCACTCTGCTTGGCTTGCAAAGCTGTGTCAGAGTGCACGTGGCTGCATTGCCCCTGCTCTTGTTACCTGTGCTACAAGGTGAGAGCAGCAGGATACAGATCGCTGCTGCCAAGCACCTGCAGCCGTGCGTGTAGACGTGCTCAGGCAGGCCTAAATTCCCACGTGTCTTGAACAAGCTTGTTCTGAAGATACATGCCCTTATTCTCTATTATAATGACCTATGGGATCAATTTTCGTACATATATTTCTTTTTACTCAGCTAAAATTTTACCAGGGTTAGATACAGCTTATTCCTTGGGAATTGAAACAAATGATGAGAGCAGATGAATATGCTGCTCTGTGGAAATTGTCTTCCCTGTAGGAAGCTCTCTCTGCTTGTGACACCATCTGAAGCCAGATAATATAAAAACCATAAAAAGGACTTGAAATCTTGGCCTCCATCACTCTGGACTGTCATAAATATCTGAAACTTCTGGTTTTATTGTTTATGTTAGGTCTTGCCCAAGCCCTGAAAGAGCTGTCTGCTCTGAACCAACTCTGAGCCTGGAAGGCCTGCGGTGGCTGAATGGCAGTCCTTAGAGCCGTGCTTTAACCATGGCAGTGGGTAACTCTGGGTGCAATTCCTTGCCTTGCCACAACTTCATCTACTTTACTTTTTCATGCCTCTGACTTCCATCAGGGTGTTATGAATAGCAAGATACTACATGGAGAGGAACAGTACAAGAGCGTAAGATGCCTAAAAAGTGGAAAAGTGAGGTGTGGGATTAATTTTGAGTTTGGGACATCATGATTAGTGGCCTTCATCAGGTAAGTGTTTAGACAGCCAGCTCATGTTCCATGCTAAGGGGAGTACTGAGGTGGGAAGTCAGTAGGTGCCTACGTAGGTCTTGATGGTATGAATTGCTCCATTGTTTGTGCTTGCTGGGTATCCAATGGCCGTAATGTGTTTAGTGCTTCAGCAGTCATGTAAAGGCAGGTGTCCTGGTTGGGATCCACTCACTGCCTGAGACATCATGCCCCATCAAGGCTGGCTCAGTAGGCTGCTCCTTGCAGCTATGGTGAAGTTGCACACCAGGCAGCTCCTCTGATCCTCCAAAACCAGGGTGTGCAGCCAGGTCCTTGCTCACCAAGGGATGGCTGTGGTAGGCCTGAGCACAGGCTCACACGTGCAAACAGAGGAGGAAGGGCAGGGCTGCCTGACCTCAGGGAGCCGGGCTCACTGCACTTGACCATGGTTGGGTAGGGCAGGGCTGTAGCCACGCTTCCTCTGCAGCCCACGCACCTCCCAGCTCAGCTGCAAGCACACCGCGCTGGCGCTTCCTCGGGGTTAGGCAGGAGGAGACCTTTGGTTGCTTACACAGAATTTAGCTCTGAGGGCACTAGCTGCCCTCCTTTCCTCCCTTGCAGAGGTGCACAGGGCTGCCTGCTGATCCAGGGGACAGAAGGAGGTCAAGCACAGAATCAGCTTGTTGTTTCTTTGCTCCCCTTGTGTGAATTAAAGATATTTAGGGGCTTTTCTATCACAGTCCTCAAGTGTTTGCCGTGTATGGGTGGTATGGCATAGAAAAGGCTTATGGGCGTGGGAAAATCAGACAGACCTGGGAGCTGGCAGTGGTGGCAGGAAGGAGGGAAGGATTCCTGTATGTGGGTTAGCATGCTACATGAGATAGGCGGGGAGGGACAAAGCTGATGTGACTGCAAGGCAGTTATATTTTGACTGAAAAGGTGACGTCTGAGATGTTACAGACAAAGAACTCATGCTGTAGGGTGTGTGGGTGGTTTTGGTTGAGTGTTTTTTCCGGAGGGGAAGGTGATTTCACAACTGTGTTCCGCAATGACCCATGCAGAAGAGATTACAAGTTATGATGGATTTGATTTCTAGTGCTGTGAGCAGAGATAAAAGGCTGGTCTCTTTAAAATGGTATGTACTGGCATGTTCATCTTCCCTGGATGGAGAACTGATGGAGGAAAGTCATGAGATCAGTTTTGAAAATAGAGATAATATTACAACTGGAGTGTGGACATGTCTGATGGCTAAAATGCAAAAAACCTCCCAATATGTAACAAATGGACTTTTCAAATATGTTTAATATTTGGATTTGGGAGAGAAAACTCCTATCGCACTTTTTATGTTTCAAAATACATTGAGGAAAGGAGGACAGTTGATCGTGTGACTGCTGAACACTGTTTAGCCCCACCTTTTTCATGCACGTGAGATTTCTGCATAAACAGAAAATAAGATTGATTTTTTTTTTTAATATAGAAACTCATTGTAAGGAGTAATTGCTTTGGATGAACCTATTTGAGACTTCTCTCAGGAGAGCCAATGATGCAATTTGGGGAAACTCATGTGACTCCAGTGTAGTTAAAGTTTAGCTGCTTTGCAAGTTATTAGAAGTAAGTACAGCTGCAATATAAAAGGAAAAACACCCTCCAAACTCCTCCCAGGAGAGCTATGGAACTGTAAAAAACTTTTGCTTATTGGCAGAGGGAACTGTTATGGAGGGAATCTGTGTACTAAAACATTCTTTCTTAAAAATTCAATCAATGGCAGATAAATTCTGCTTGAATATGATCATTACAAACAAGAAAATGCTATTTGTATTTGTTTTTAGTTTAAACCAATTAAGAAAAAAATTACCTTGAAGTTACCTACATACCACCCATTTTTTTCAGATAACCTGCCCAAAGGACTTTATGGGCTTATAGTTTCATATTCATGTTCATAGCTGTGACATTCAAGGGGGTTTTTTGTCTCATGACTGCTAAACAGCCTCTTTAAAGATCTTGAGTTCTTTTTCCTAGTCCCCAGGCAGTTATTAACCCACTTCTGAGCATCTTGTTTGTCAAAGCTGAAATACCATGCTGATCCCAGATACAAGTTGGGGACCAAACCGAAAGGAATCAATGTCCATTTTCTTCCCAAGTATCCCACAAAACTGATTTTGTGAGAAATTTTTGCAAAAAGTTAATAACTGAAAAGCGTGAATTGAAATACTCTAAAGCCAATATTACATTAAAGAAATGCTCAAGGTGGTATCATGTATGCACTTAACACATGAAGATAAGCGTCTTCATGCTGGAATCCTTCTAAGCTTTACAACACTGAGAAATACAAATATGTGTCTAGGCCACTAGTGCTGAACCTCACCCCAGGTGTGGGGCTTGCTAAGTTGATAAGTAGCAAGGGCAGGAGCCTCAGCATGACAGACCGTGAGTCCAGGGCCACAGGAATGCACGGCTCATCTTTATTACCTGACCACTAATGGAGAACGTCATCATTAGAGGTATAAGTGGGTGTAACTAAATTATCAAAGTGTTGATAAGCAAACCAGTTCTAACCTTCAGGCTTATTTTTGTGTCTGTGTTTACCTAAGCTAGAGAGATCTCATTCTGGGATCCTCTCTAACATGTAGGTGAAAAGTTCACTTCTAGCCCTTCCTCTTGCTTGTGAACATTTCCCTTCCTCTCAGGTCAAAAGGAGAAGATAAAGCTTAAGCTAAGAGTCTTATTAAGCCTTAGGTTATAAAGCAGCCTGAAAAAGAGAGACTTTAAATAGTCTGTCAGTGCATTTCCTGTAGCATTTCCTACTTATTATCTGTATTAGGAGCACGGTCTGCTAGATAAATGCTGCATAAAGCACTGGCCTGTGACCTGGGTTCCTAATTTCTCCCAAAAGTGTAGAGCAGGTAGAGAATAAGTGCAGACCCCAAAGCTTTTTTTTTCTGCTAAAACTATTCAGGGCATCTCCTCACATTACTGGTATAGTCTATTTAGGCAAGAAGGTATCTGATCTATACCAAACTGGGTCTATGCTGGGAAACATAAATTTCATAGGCTATGAGAAATGTAAATCTATGTTGTGAAGCAGGAAAATCAAACAGACCAACACAAGTCTTCCCCTAATAGTTTGTTCATAATAGACTCAAAGTCTTCTGCAATTACTGGAAGAAAGACAGGACAATTTGGCTGTTTTTTTCTTCATGTTTTGATGTTGAGTCCTTCTAATGCAAGAATATCTTCTTTTTACCTCTGTCACTTGAAAATTACCAAACTGAGATTTGGTAATTAAACTAAATAATTTACTGAGATCTACCAAATATCTTTTGGTTTTCCCAAGTCTGAACGTTACCTTGGAGAGTCCGCAGAATGAGAGGCCATTCTATGTTTTATCAATCTGCAATGTCTAGCCATATTTGCCCATCCCTTGCTTTTCATTTCTTCTCTCATTGTGTCCTTCAGTTGGAGGGTAGAGGCAAAGCAAGTAACACCTCTTCCACACTACTCTCAAGCCTTAGTGGATTAAAAAAGCAAGAACCAGGAAGCTAAGGACCCTCCCAGGCTCACTGCTGTGGAATAACTTGAATTTACACTGTCATTTGTTGCATTTACCTCAGAGCTTTTCTGGGGCAAGTTCAGCCTCATTATTCTTTGGACTGGATAATTAATCTGGTAGAAGTGCAGATGGAATTTATCCAGCTTTAGTCTCAACTATGTAGGATCATAGAATCATAGAATCATTAAGGTTGGAAGAGACCTCAAGGATCATCCAGTCCAACTGCCCCCCCCCACACCTATTACCCACTAAACCATGTCCTTCAGTACCCCATCCAACCTTTCTTTAAACCCCCCCAGGGATGGTGACTCCACCACCTGCCTGGGCAACCCGTTCCAATGCCCGACTACCCTTTCCTAATCTCCAACCTAAACTTCCCCTGGTGAAACTTGTGGCCATTCCCCTTGTCCTGTCGCTAGTTATCTGTGAGAAGAGGCCGACCACCAGCTCACCAGAACTTCCTTTCAGGAAAATAATGCATGCAAACTGCCATCTTACTGAAATCAAAGTACATGAAAAATTGCACTAAATCCTCAGTAAAAACTTGTTACTATAGTGGTGAGCCAAAGGGGTAGGAATAGGAAGGATTGACTCATGCTAAGCTTTCTTGTAATGCTTCTTGAGGGGAAGAACACAACTCTGGCAAAATACCCTCAATGCTTCCTCTTTGGAGGGAATACTGAACTTTCTGAAACCCATTACCCCTTGCTTTTCCCTGGGAAGCCCTGAACTTGAGTCTATCTCCCCAGAATGAAAGACTACATCTCAATAGTCTTTGGCTTTCCAGAGCCAAATGAAATAATTCTTAGAAAAGGGATTCTTAGACTTACAGAATGATTTAAAAACAAACAAACAAAAAAAAGGTGGGCGTAGAATGATACATTTTGATAGGTATATGACTTGTCTAGAACCATGCTGATCAACGTGAGAAAGAAACAAGGTAGGGAGGTTTGGCCTTAAAAGAAGGACCAAGTTCCTGTATAAGCACAATTAAGTGGAGTTCTAACTGCATCTCACCTGCATAAAATACCAGATCATGAACTTACACTAAGAAGAAAAGTTTTTGCTCTAAACTGTGGACTTGCCAATTTGAAGAATAGGAGGAAAGTCTGGGTGGATGGGTTGACTGGATGATGATTAAGAAATATTCATCTGGTTCATCTCTGAAAAGGAATTTTAGCTGGTGTGAATCTGCTTTTACCAGTCATTAAGCTGGGATTTAGAATACTGCATATTGCTGTCAAAAAAGAGATTTAAATTGGAATAGATGCAGATAAATGCATTAGGATGATTTGGGGAACCTGATATTTGAAGCAAACTCCTGTTTAGCTAATTAGCCAGAGAGAGGGTTAGAACAAGCTGTTGTAAGTATATTTCAGGGACATGATGGGGTGATGGAAGGAGAATAATGTTTAAAGAATAAAAAGCATGTAAGTCATATCATAGATGATGAATCTGACTGATGGGGGAAAAAAAAAAGTGATGGAAGTTATTGTTATTTTCTAGTCAGTTCCTTTGTGTGAACTCCTAGAGCACTAACCTTTCTGACCTGAAAACCACATGTGTGCTTTGTGGCTCTTGGTGCTTGGGGACCTCAAGATACAGCTTGATTTATAATAGCAGTACCTTAATTAGAGACCTGTGGCATTAGCTGTCACATTGATGTCTCCTTCTCATTTCCTGTGACACACCATAGCTATGAATTTTTTGGTCTTTACCACGAATCTTAATTTTGTTGAAGGTGTTGGGAAGTGGCTTGTGCTGTTTGGTGGACTATGTTGTAGACTTCCTCTTGATGCTCCTCAGGTAGATTTGTAGGTTGCCTAAGAGGACATCAGTCCTGTGCTCTTGGTAAAACTTCTGATGTGAGGACGTGAGGAGCCCTTGGGGAAGTGGGCAGAAATATATTTCCAGCCTACTCCTGCCCATTCTTCTTCTAAGCTATTCCTCAGACCCAAATAGGGATTGGGCTGCCAGCAGGATAAGATATATGCAGCATATAATATTTTTGTGGGTTAATATGTATATAGAAGTGTCCAAAGTCAGGCCTTACCCCCAATTTCATCAACTGGTTGCATAGATGACCATATTACATTGCACGACTCACAACAATTTTGACCAAATTCTTGAGAAACAGGTGCTTGAAAGACCACAGTCAGAACACAACAACAAAAAGAAACCACTCCCCAAGGCTTTCCCGAATAGTGCTATATTTACTTTGATGAACATGTATTCTACCTTTAATAATGACCAGGAAAAGGAGATTTGGGGGGTGGGAATTAATTATTTTGTAGAGATAATGATTTGTCCATTCAACTAAGCTAGTAATTAATTCCCAGGAAGTGGATCCATACTACTTAAATAGTAGTCATATAAAATTTAAATTAAAATTACTTTGGGAAACATAATTCAACATGAGTGACTGTGGGAATATACTACCATTAGCTCAAGTCCAGCTGAACTGCATTCTGAAGATTAATTTGAGAAGTCTTGTTACGAGCACGTGCTCCTGGCATACCTTCAAAGCCATAGATCTCTTATGGTGGATGACATTTTCACAAATTTACAAGCTCAGGGCAAACGGGTACAGCCAGTTTTGATATGATGTAAGAGCTCAAATACAGGTTATGCTTGTTTAACTCACCCAACAGGAACTGCATTGTATTGACACTCCTGCAGTGACCTTGCTAATACTCCTCTGTTTTATGTATGGCTTTTTAGCTGTATCAAAAGCACTATACTAAATTTCTATTTTGAGGCGATATGGTAAAAAAGTCTCTGTCTTAAGTGGTAGATGTTCCACAGCAGTTCTTGAAAACTGCCTCTAAAGTTCATGTAGTTTTTATGGATACATGTCTTTTTTTTCATGAAGCCTATTTTGCTCACCTTTGAAAGGAAAGTTTCTAGAAGTAGGATGCTTATTCCTTCTCCTTTCTTCAAAAAGTTTGTTGTTTGTTGCTTGCACAGTTTCTTTTTCCCCTCCAAAAAAGAAGTGGTGATCATACCGCATTGCTCTTTACATAAGCTTCTCTCTTCTCCACTTCTCGTTATATGATGTTATGTTGTTCACAACCCAGCAAAAAAAAAGGCTTGTGCCTCTCCTCCAGTGGAACAGAGGGATATTGGTGCACAATGGAGAAGAAAGATTAATCCCAGCTAAGCTCTGGACTACCAGTGTGCTGACACAAGCTTGATTTAGAAGGGCACTAGAGGAACTACAGATCTTTCTGTCTGAACAGGAAGCAGAGTAGGAGACATCTGAAAAACTACCATGGAGAGTGGTGAAATCCCCTCTAGTACTGAGTTGCTTAGGTCACAAATTGCTTTACTGCTGAGAGCACGGTCTGTTGCTGCCTTTCCTAAGAATTTTTCGCAGGAAGGTTAGGCTGTCCAGCGCAAACACTTCACTGGGTAAAGGAGCAGGTTACCTGTCATCTTTTTCCACCCACCATTACTTGCTGGGTTTCTGTCATCAAGGTCCCAAGTGTAGCAGGCAATGTTGTTCAAACAGGTCTGAGGAATCAGACACTGTTTAATGATCCCTGGTCATTTTTGTCCTTTAGAAACTATTCCAGATGCATCTAAGTCAACATCTGAAGAGTCTAAAAAAATCCCCTTTAAGATCAGTAAGGAATGCTACCATGTTATGGCAAATATTTTAAAACTCCGTGACATTAAAAGGTAAATACAGGGCAAACATGCTGCATTTTACCAAAGCTGAGGTTTTCTGCCCAGCAATTCAGATGGTCACATTTCACACAGCCTTCTGTGAGATGCCTTTTTCATCTGTATAGTCAGAAATGCAGAACTCTCACTCTCCATGAGACTGGAAGTAAAGGATCTTCCACTATCTGAAGTGCAGTACTCACTGGTTGTCTGCTTATTTGTGCTCATAAACATCAATCCTACAGCACGCACATCTTACAATTTGTATGCACACAATGAGATACGAATTTATTTAGATCTACATTCCCACCCGATGTAGTCAGGAGTTTTCAACTCTGAATTCTAGCAGAGAAGGAGCATCTGACTACATCTAAAAAAATACGGCACTGAAACAAAGTCAGAAACAAAGAAAATATTAAAGGTAAATGTCAGTGTAATAGTCTTGAATATCTGCTGGCAGGTAACAGTGACTTTAATGGAAGTTTGATATAAAGGAAGGTTATGATGTTTCTTGCCTGATTTTTTTTTTTCTCCTAGCCAGAGGAAAAATAAAGTTTCTCATCCTTATTAACCATTGATCTTTGCGGATTGTGAAGACATATTTTACCAGGCTCTTTCAGCTGCAACTCTAAACCAATAGTTTCTTCTGTTGATAAAAACAATTCTAGAATTAGGTAAAACTAACAGTTCAGAAAAAAATGCACAATTTATATTTCAAGACTCCTTTCTGCTATAGTTTCTTTTTGAACAATAATTCATCTGTCAGGTAAAGAAGCAAGTAGTTGTCTATGGCAATAGCTAGCTCTTTGACAGCTTCTTGAGCTGCATTCCCCATCTGTCACTGAACAGTGACAGTCTGGCCGCTGTTGTTCCCTCAGTAACCCCATTTCTCTGCAGTGCTTCATAATAGAGCTCCATCTTTCAGATAGATGGTTTGATAATAAATACTGCAGTGATGCTTACATTGTTCCTAAATTTTCTCTTTCTCTGAACAAAGAATTCCAGATTTGAGGCCAACAGCCTTTTCTGAAAACAGAGACTGCTAGCTCTTTCTTGTCATGGTTATAACTAGCTGAGATTGTGGACAAAGGAGAAAAGAAAATACGTCTTAAAATCTCTTTTTTGATGTCTGCTTCCATGTCGACAGCTTTCTTTTGCTATGATCACTTATTCGAAAATGGTTTCTGGTTTCTTCAGATCAACACAATCTGCTGTGCGAGCAATAAAACTTGCAGCAAAGGCAGGAAACACAGGAGAGGCTGCGTTTCAAGATGAGATGAACCTGGGCCACGTATTTTGTAGCACAGCAATGCTTACAAATGTCCTCTGATGCTGAACATATTTGAACCTTGTTTTTTATTAGTGCCATTTTTATATGCAGTCTTCTCTGCGTTTAACTTTTCAATGAAGGCTTCTGATATTTCCTCCTACATTTCACCTTTTCTGGCTTGTTCTAACCCCGTCAAAAGACAGCTATTTCAGCAGGCCACAGTATCGACGTGGCAGACTTGTGCGGCATGGTTATTCACTACTCACCCTTCAGAACTCTGCCTGGAGAGCACTGGGCAAGCCTGATTTCATAGGTTTGCTGTTGGTTTGAACACGTGCAAATACTTCTGCAAGGGCCAAGTTACAGAGAATTTGGATACATGGTCAGCAAGTTTAGAGACACGTAGGTTCCTGTTTTGCTGCGGTGATGTTCAAACCTCAAAAGGTCCCCATTTACACATCAAAAAAATGGATACATACTGTGTGAGGGGACAGTTTTATTGTGAATAATAATCATTATTTCACAAGTCATGCTGCTTTTGTTCGGAGAATTAATTCTCTGACAGCCAGAAGGAAATGAAGGAAAGACAGGAGAACGCTCTTAAATACCTATAGCTAGCAGAAAAGGAGAAAAGAATGAGATTTCAGTGAGTTTCATATCAAGATAGCTTATGAAAGCCAATACATTGCTCTAACTGGTAACTCACTGCTCATGTCTATAACATGTTTGTAGGATACTTTGCAGTTAATCCTTATGAAAGGAACTGTGTTAGAAAATGGCACTAAGATTTAGAAACACCAGCTGACATGGGCAGATTCTTAAACATAGACTAAACACAGGAAAAATAGTAAAAATTTTATTTAAATTGCAGGTGTTTCCATAATATATAAATGTGGGAAATGGGAAGTGCCCACAATCTCACTCTCTTGGGTGAAAGATCATTGAGAAATGATCAGTGCTTCAGGTGTCAGTGGCTACCTCAGGTACGTGGTCCTGTTCCGCCCTGGCTGGCTGTGAATTACAGCAATACTCAGCTGTTATTTTAATGAGTATTCTGCATTTGTATCAGGAAATAAAATTCAAGTTTAGTTGTTTGTTGAGGACCTTCCTCCTCAGTACCAAAACCGGTTTGTATTGACAGGATGTATTTGCTCTTTCAGTAAGGTGGGGCCTGGCTTACTGCTGAAGAACACATCTAGTGTTTGAAGTAGGAAAGTATCTGTGTGTGTGAAAGTCGTTCAACAGTCCTACTTTCTTTTCATGTAGAAAAAGAAAAGAAAGTAGGAAAGTATCTATGTGTGTTGAACGACTTTCACACACATAGATACTTTCCTACTTTCTTTTCAAGTAGAAAAAGAAAAGAAAGTAGGAAAGTATCTATGTGTGTGAAAGTCGTTCAACAGTACGTAAGGATCAGTATGTTGCTGAACAGAGGGGTTTTTGCATGTTTGCAAATTTTAAATACAAGCATACGTTCTTAATATTTTGCAGAATACTGCAGCAACTTTTTCCAGCTATCCAGA
Source organism: Psophia crepitans (assembly GCA_013399095.1). Lineage (NCBI taxonomy): Eukaryota > Metazoa > Chordata > Aves > Gruiformes > Psophiidae > Psophia > Psophia crepitans. The sequence goes on along the minus strand of VWZZ01004526.1, from coordinate 649,530 downwards.
ATATAAAAATATACTTACCTTTATCATATGCTCCTCTGCCCTTACGGTATCTGACAGCAGCTCTTAAAGGTGTAGTGAAATATTTGAGTGTAAATGCTGACTTTCTAATGGAAAACACTGCAAATGGCGTAGCCATTTCCATGAAGTTATTCCTCAATGTAAAAACTTCAATGAATGATCCTTGCTTCTCTGCTCGTAACAAGTTGGTGGATTTCATTATAGCATCAATTCCCATGCCTCCCCCCAATCCCTAATAATCATATTAAAAGTCTCCCAGCAGAAACCATATGAGAGGGAATACAATTTTGTCTTGCCAGCTTGCAGTGCTGGGGCACTGCAGACAGAAGTTTAATAAACGTGTGGTTAAGTTAATGATTTAAACATAATTTAATTGGTCAGGAATTTATATTCTGAAGTCCTCCGTAATGCCATTTGATGGTAGTAGTGTGTCAGATAAATTAAAACAAACAAAAAACTTCAAAGGTCTGTCATTATGGCAAATCATAGTTCCCTCTGGATCACATAAATGAGTTAATATATTACTGTATGCTTCTAAACGTATTTATTAGCAGTTTACTTTCAATATGTTCTTCAGTGAGCTGTTTCTTTTACTAGGCAGCTGTTTAATTATATATTCTCTGTATGTCAGCAAATGATATCTTCTGTCACTTAAAATGTTAATGGGTAGCACAGGACCGATACATCTGTTTGAATTGGCATGAATGTAGGAAAAAATCCCATACTGTGCCGGTAGGTTCCTTCACACAACTGTTCCCACTTTTTTAGTGCAAACAAACTGTACTAATTTAAAAGATTTGCTATTATAACATTCAATCTAGATGAATCATAAAATTGCAGCTTTGAAAAACTGTAATGCCAATGTAGAACGAAATTGATGTAGAATAAAAATAACTTGGGTTGGGTACGCTGTGAGCTCTGGATGGTGTTGGAGGCTCAATCTACATTGGTCTAGCAAATGCTGCCTGTACCTGGACTTGAGTTTGCAAGCCAGGCACACGTGTAGCATCCACGATTCATTCCAGTGCTGTCTCTTCTGCTCAACCTTGCATTTCTAATCACATGGCCTTCCTGGGACTTGGTCATGCCTCATTTACCTGCTTTAAATGATGCTGGTTGCTGTCTGTCTTCAACAGACTTGATAAAATGGGCTATCAACCATGTCTGCTCTGAGGTCATGTTCCTGCTGCACTGCAGCCACTGCTAACAGATGGGTACAGCCTCCAACAGGAATGGAGGGCCACATCTCAGGGGCCTGTGTGAACCAGGAGGCCCCATGGGGAGCAACTCCTCAACTTCTAGTCCATCTTTCCTTCAAGTAGATATGACATATATCTTCCTGGGAAGTAATTAATTTCATCCACCAGTAGCTGCCTGAACTTTGACTGAGTCCAGTCTCTGCAGAAAGTTTTGGTTTTGGAGACGGTCTGTCAGCATCCACTGAAAGGACCCTCTAGTATGCAGTGACACAGACAGGAACTTCTGGATGAGGTAAGTCACGCTCAATGCCAGGTACCTGCACTGCAGATACAGCATTTTGCGTGTCTGTCACAATTTCCTCCATTGTACGGTTCCAACAGAAAGAAAGAAAACAATTGGTAGGAGAGGCGACAAAATTCCCCAAACCTCACTTTCCACAGCTGGATTCAGTCTGAAAATGGTGGTGGGGTGGGGGGGAGGGGGTACAAAGTCCAGAGTTTGTTGACATTTGCTGACTGGCTTGAGTTTGGATGGTCATCTTTTCTCAAAATCAACTGACTGTGTCTTGTCTGCCGACTTCACTGTCAATTATGTATTGTGTTGATACTTCATTGTTAAACGAAGTTACCTCTTAATTTACTAGCTGACTATTTTAATACTTTGTTCTGAAGGTTGTTTGATGCCTGAAGTAATTATCATTAATGCCTTTTAAATAAAATCAAATACTCCTTTCATGAACTGTTCCCATGAAGTGCTTGTTTTTCATTTTGAATAATTTAGTTTTGCAATATCCAACCTTATACTGTGAGACACTCACCTATTTTCAATTAGGTGAAAAATTATAAAAATATAAGACTAAACCTTTTATCTTATTTTTCTTTTTTCTTCCTTTCTCTAAAATACTTTCATAAAAGTAAGCTTTGTCCTGGAATTCTCTGATTGCATTATCGTAATTCTTCTGCAGATTAGAGCAAATATGATCATAGTTTGTGCTTTTCAACATTATGCAGCGGTGGCATCCATGATTTAGTAAAATGCTTGTCCAGCTTCCATTGCCCATCCAAACTGGTTCTTGCTTGTGCTCTCAGAGAGAGAACTAGCATCATGTTGATGACTTCCTAAGGTGCAAAAATATATGGCAGACACTGAACAGTTATGAAGTTGTACAGAGGAAAAGAGCTACTAGTGGTAGTGATGCTGGTCAATAGGGATTTTAGCAGATGAGGATTTCTATAACATAAGATGCTCTTAGTCATATGGTTCAGTTTTAGGCAGTCCTACGAGGAGCAGGGAGTTGGACTTGATGATCCCTATGGGTCTCTTCCCACTTGAGATACTCTATGACTCTGCAAGAGGACGTATAGCTGATAACCAACCTTGTACCACCTAAGTTCCTTTCAAGTGTAAATGTAACAATGATTTGAAGGACACACACAGAGAAAGTACTCAACACCTGATGAATCACAACAGCTCTTGGGCTTTTCTGACCTGAAACTGTAGAGACATTAAGAGAGGAAGGATGTCTTTGGGGCTGTATGCCTTCTTTATATCGCTGTCAAAGGAAAACAAAATGAGCAACAGAAGTCATGAATCTAAGCTTGTTGCATTACTAAAGCAGTTGGGTCATGACTAAAGCTGTTATGAGACTCTACATACCAAACTGCCAACATTTAGTAGAAGGCTGAACTGTGTTCCTAATAAATATTAAAACCATAAATGTACAGTTGCCAAATATGTCTGGCTTGCAAAGTTCATTCTGGTTTATTATAGCTGTTTTGTCCTCATCCTGCCCACTCACATCCCCTGTCATCAGTAAGCCATCTGGTGTCTAGAATGATGACAATACTGTGTAACTTCTGAGATAATGAAGTCTTGATTAATAAAAGCTTATTGTGAGAATTTCTTTTATAGAAAACACTGTGGAAACTGGGTAAATGGAGAACTGGAGAATCTATCCAAGGGAAACTGAGAGTCTTTACGATCTACAAATGGGTATACTGAAAAAGCAGTTTTTCCCTTGTTCACTTAATCAAACCTGAGTTCCGGCTTCCATAATTTCATTTTTTCCTCAGTGAGAGTGTGAAGTGCTTTTGCCTTTCTCCATTTTTGTATAATACTTTGCAGATTTGGTGCTCTTTTGGTGTTCAGAGACTGAGCTGTGGACAGAATGGTTGAGATGAACAGTCTTAATTGCATGGTCTGTGAGGCTGGGCAGTATTCTCATGGAAATGAATTTTAAGAGAATTAAAGGTCATTAAGGAACAGTAAGCATGCAGGAAATCCCTTTACTGGCTGCTGTTGCACAACTGGATATAGACAGACATTCCCTGGAGACCAAGACCAAAACCAAGCCTCCAATATCTTGAAATCACAAAGAAGGCTTGCCTGAAGCCAGAAGGCAGTGAACTGAAATCTATGTTTATTTTAAGGCAGAAATGCAAGGTGAGTTTGGTGCAGCAAGCAGGAGTTTCACCTTAAGTTCTAACTGGAAGTGTCACACAACATTTGTGTTTCGACAAGATATACCGGATTCAGGTAATGAGAGACCCAGCAGAAAGCCCACATGAATGTGTTGGCTTTATGAATGAATCGTGCAGTATGTTTCAAAGGTACATTAAACACAAATAGTCTGTGACAGGCACATTAAACTGTTCATGCGTGTTCTCACCACAGAGAACAAAGCACAGACAGTGGTTAGGTGATCCTGTAAAAGCTTTTCATTTGGTTATAGGTCTTTTTATTAAACCTCTTTTCTTGATGGAAGAGACCTATAGAAAAAAAATACTTTGCGTAATTTCTATTTACAAAGATTAGGCACTTACATATTTTTTTCTGTGTTGATTTTTCTCTTTTAGCTCTCATCTCCCACTGTCACCTCGAAACAATTTTTGCACAGTCTTACCGCAAAAAAAAAGGATATTGAAGAAACATTTTCCCTGCAGCCATTTGCACACTGGCTTACAGAGGTACCTAGTGAATGAGTACATGAGAAGAGTCTGTGTAAGGGGACCAGGAGGAAAGATGGCTACTGCTCCATACAAGCTGTGTGACGCTAAAAAAAATCCTGTATTCAATGGAGGCAACAGGATTTTCACTGAACAATAATTTGAAGATTTCCAGTTTTCATGAATTGTTGGCTGACAGATTGAAGTCTTGGATCTGTTAATTATTAGATTTGTGAGTTGCCTTACCAAATAATTCTCAGGCTGCAATTTATGTGTAATGCAATAAATAAGCAGCTGAGTGTGCGAGGTCAGTTATGGGAGTCATGTTCTGTCCTTACGTACGTCACATGAGATTTATACTGTGGCTTGCCACAGAGTGCAAGCAAAAGCAGCAATATATGAAATATTTTCTTGGAGAATACTTGGGCTAATAGTGATCTTTTCATATGTTACAAATGGTACTAGAGGTCAAGACTGCAGCCTGTCCAAAGGAGTGTTCATCACCAAAAAGTGTCTAGCTAATAGTAGGTATCTGTAAACCAGCACATAAACCAGAGCTGATTATTTGATGCAAACGCTTGAATGTGATCTTTTCTCTTCCTTTCTCTCATCCTACCTACAGGAGAGCAGGAAATATTCTGCCTCAGTGATCATCAGAAAATCATTACAGTAATTGTGGCTGCAGTGTGGAAGTTATGTGAGCAGAAATAAGTGAAGGATGGATCCCGGTTCCTCCTAGACCTTCGAAATCTGAGTCTCCATTTCTCTTCAGATGGATGAATACCATTTCTTGCCACCCTCACTTTTGGAGTCTATGAAGGTCGTGACAGAAATCAAGACGATCTGGCATTCAGATGATGGCCACACAGCCCAACACCAGGCAGGCCATGAGCAAAATGACAGCTGCTTGAGACTTCAGGGGAGGAATCTGATGAATAATGTAGTCATTAGAGTAGGAGCTTGCTCCAGGCATTGAGCTTGTTGTTCTTGTTTATGCGGGGGACAGGCATGTCTGTGTGTGTACCTCTGTTTGTGTGAGAAAATCCAAGTGACATTAAGCGAAAGAATCTTTGGGTAAAACCAAGGCCCTTATACCTCAGGATCACCTTATACCTCGGGAATGGTGAGGCCCACCACCATCAGAACCTCATAAACCTCAAGTTTAAAATCTTTAAGACTTGTTCCCCCCCTGCGCTACGTGGTGATGACACATATGCAGCACATAACCGTGTCATACCGAGACACCCAAAGCATGCTGTGCCCACACAATAGCCTCCAGTGGGGATCTCCAAAGGTCAAAAGGCTTTAGAGTTGTCACTCACTGGAAGTAACCTCTTACCAAGCCAAATGCTATAAAGCAGCTTACACTACAGGCAGGTGATATCCTTAGGCTATGATTGTTGTAACATCTATGTGATCTGAAATGGTCTAGCTCAAGCTTTGACTTAACTATTAATCCATCACCCTTGCACCATACAAAGGCATGGTTTTGGTGGTGTTTTAGAGGGGAAGCTGCTGACAACTGACTCACTGTTTCCTGCAGCATGTAGGTGTTTCTTGGAGCTCTCGCAAAGAGCGACCCATCCTGATGCTGCTCGCCATGTGAGCTGCCTCTGAATCACAGCCAGGGCACTGGAATACCACTTAAAGCTGCAGCATGAGGCTATTCACATAGAAAAAAAAAGAGGTAACTCGTAGCTAAATGTACCTACTGTATGTCTCCTACTTCGTAATGTTTTTGCTTTCTGTTGCACATTGAAAACAAAGGATGGAATATAATTTCTGGTACAACCAGAAATTGTTACAGTAGAGTTGTACTAAAATGAAAATGGCCTCAAAGATTTGATTCGCTGGCTGCAAAACTGCAGAAGGATTAAATAAATTGTAAAAGGCAAATGAAGCTTTCCCATCACTAAAAGTTAAAAGCATTACAATAAGTAACACAGTTGTCATGGTGACTGAGTGTTTGTGGCAAAATACATCAGGCAAAGCTGAAATGTTTTTAATTTAAAGCTCAGATGACAGGGAACTGAGTAGTGTAAGCAAGAGCAGAAATACATTTTTGGTAGCTACACGCAAGTAACTATTTTTTCCTCTGAAAATTCCTGTTGCTGCTCAGTGTTTTCCCTGCTCCTTTATCTTCATTCAAGTTCTGAACATGCTTGTCTTCTGCCAGCGCAAGAAGCCAGCAAGACAGGCTTAAAGGAGGAAGGAAATGGGCGCTACTCATCAGCAGACTCCTGGAAGTGAAAAGACAATAGGTCCTCCTTTAGCCGTGTTTTAAAAAGAAGGATAATCCTTAGATTTGAAGGCTGTACTATACAGTCTGCGGTCCCAGCACCTGCAAACCCATAAGCACTTAGCTGAATAACCTGCGGCATAGCATTCGTTCGGCTTTTTTTTCCCCTGAAATTGTCAGATGACTCAATTGTCTGGGCTCCATAGACCAAAATTCAATTTTCTTTACCTAAAAATAGCAGTAATTTAAAAAAAAATGTTAATGAAATATTCAGTTTGATGCTATTTAAATCGAGGGAAACATCCTGTCGGATAGACTAGAAGAGAGTTCGCCACATGATTACAAATGAGTTGCATGTAAATTACTCTTGCTAAGCTGTAACAGGCCCTGCTTCTGCAAGGAGCTTTATGAAACCATCGGGGCGAAGCTGTCCACTTGACTCTGATAACAAATTTCTCCGCGACTTCAGTGCCTCTGGGGTCAGTTGAAGACTAATGAACAACAGCATCCTCACCTACAGCCATGTAGTTCCAGATAGCATTTCACATCCGTAGCAAAATGTCCAATGGACTTTAAGAGGATATTTTTACGAGGTCTGGGGGAAACAGCTCAATTATTTAAGTGTTGGAAGCACGGAACTGCAGAAAGCCTAAAGATCAGAGACACCACCTTGTCTCTCCCCTCTGTCTCTGTTTAAGGCTAATGAATGTGATAAATGGAGACGAGTATCTGAATGATTTGTGTGTAATGACTGCTAGTATACAGGGGACTTTTTGATGGTAGTAGTAGGGAAATCAAGTTTATTTTGCATTTAATGATATTTTTAGCAACATGCCACTTTATGATTTTAAATGAATTGGTAAAAAATTAGCTAGTAACAATCATTATAGATTAATAGTCAGAAGTAAATCTCATTGAAATAATTAGTAAGGCATGTATGAACTTGAACAGGTATGAGATCAAGACTTTAATGTTACATGACACAATCTAGTTGTGAAGATACCACTTTGGAACAAAAGACGAAAAATGTTTACAGTTCTCTTCCTGTAAGAAAGGAAAAGATGTGGTTTTAGGTTAAAGTCAAAAACCCTGTCAAAAGACTTTGCTAAATAATCTCACTTGTTAGATAATCAGCTTTTCAGATTCCCATATACATTACCAAAATAGTAGTTGTTTTCTTGGCATTATTAGTAAGCACGGGATTATTATTATTGACAAATTGCATAGATGAAAATAAATATAAGGGATATGGGAAGTCACTTAATCCACTGGGCTAAGAAGCAGTAAGAATACTTCTGTCAAAAATGATTGAACGCAGAAGTATCAAGGTTTTATAGAAGTTTCCCGCCTCCTCCCTATTTTTAAGATGAATGAAATCCACCACTTTCCCGAGTCCTTTCAGACTGTAGCTTTCAGATGAAATTTCCATCTCCTCACTTCATAATGCTTCTGCAAAATAGTATCAGTTCCATGTTTATTGAATTTGCATGAAAACAATCCTTAGGCATGGGTGAAACTGAAGAGTGAATTTTATTGTTTGGCCTAAGCAGATATGTTAAATCAATGTAGCTGAAATTATTTCAATAATTCTGTATTTTTTACAACCCAAAGTATGTGCCTTTTAAAACAGTTGAAAGTTCCTCAAGGTCTCCATTTTGCAAAGTGCAACATCTTTAAGATGCAAAACTAGGAAGTGATATGCAATTAGATGAAGAGTAGAATTCATCCAAATAGGAATATTTGACTGGTGAAGGCTTGGTTTCAGTGAGAGCGGCAAAATATTCAGCCATTGGGAGGTGTGCAAGGAGACCTGTGTGAGTGTTCATATCTGGAAAACTTTCGAGGTGGCTTTCTTGGGAGGTGACACAGAAGTCAACAGACCTAAGACCTAATACTATACCTGTAGTATAGGCAGCACAGATACAGGTAAACATGGTAAACAGCACAGACATCTGCTTTCTTCCACTGGCCTTACCCTTGAAGAAGGAATACTTGCAGTAATGAAAAGTTCATTCTTTCATCTTGGTCCTGATAGTTCTGAATGATACCATAGGCTCTGTCATGAGGATATTTGGTCTCCGAGAAGGTGGACAGAGATCCGCTCACCGATTTCTCATAGTCCATAAAACCTTTTATTGCACTGGTAGGAGCTGCGTGCCTGCTTTTGGTACCACTGTGGTTAATTTTTTTCCATCCTTTATAGGTTTCCGCTCATGTTTATCACTGTAATATTTGAGCATAGCATCCACCTTGGAGCCAGGTACCAGTGTAGCATTGTGGAGAAAAGAACTGGTCACATAAACATAATTTTCTTTGTGTTTTGCTGCATTTAAAGCTGCTATTTTGTTCTTACTTTTTAATTGCTTTATATAATTCAGATCTGAAACACCAGCCTGGGAGTTTCCACTGGAGTGTGCTACAAGGGCATCTGATTTCCTGTCTGTTTCACCCGCCTGCTTTATAATTGTTCAACAGAAACAGAAAATTAAGGATACAGATTTTTCAGCACAATGGCAGGGAGAAAGCTAAAACACTAAATGTGCTGAGGCTTCTTTGCTTATGCGAAGCCAGGCATGTCCCTGCCGGTCAGCACAGGCTGGGGTCCGGAGCTGCTGCGAGTCACCTGCTCAGCTTCCAGCCCCCCCGCAATCTCTTACCCCGCACAGCCGGCGCTAACGTGTTGTGACGGAAGGGTCACAGGTGAAATAGGAGACCTTTTTTTCCTAATCCAGAGTAAATTACCTTTCCAATAACATATGGGTGCAACCTTCAGGTCGTCAGGGTTTAACTGCAAAGGTTAGGTTGTTCAGCATGCAGAAATTACACAAGCGATGACACACAAGTCATTCAAATAAACACTTGTTTTTTAAGAAGGATGAATCGTGCACCTCTGTTGGAGGCCAGCTGGAGTTCTGGACACTTGTGAAAATTATGCTTTTACCTCTAAAGATCTACCACAAACCAAATCAAACCCAGGCATATTAAGCACAAATGCTGCTTTGTAGAGAAATGGAAAAAATAGGTTGGAATTTCAACAACTCATGAATAAGATTTTTTATTTTTTTTTTTTAATGGGATCCTGGTCTTCAGTAATTTTAGTTGGTGGTTTTCTGCCTCAGACCTAAATTAAGGACGATTGTAGTTAAGCTTGACTAGCTGTCTTCTGGCTACTCTCTAGAAAGGCAAATAAGACTAAAAAGTGTTAGCATTTGTCCAAAAAACAATTCTAACCGCTAGAAAGACCCCTACTAACAAAAGACTGCCTAGGTACAAACACTAATTTTTTTCTTGATGAGTTTTTGCTGTGTTAAGAAATGATCCCTTGGCCTTTCTATTCTGAAGAATACTGGTCCAGAAAGACATAGTATTTCTCACTATTTTCAGAATGTTTGAGCTCTCCAACCTTTCACATGTTCTTTTTGCAGCAGTTAAGGCTTAGGTGAGTCCCATTTTCTTACTTATTGGAGTATTATACAGTTTTTAATAATACTAAAGGTTACAGCACAGGGAGTTTCATAATCTTGTGTGGTGTTTATCTGCATCTAGACAGTCCTAGACCATCTGCCAGGATTGCATTTCCCTGATTATGCATCAGAACAATTATAGTGACAATGAATAATTATTTTCCATGATAAACCAGGAGGTGGATGACTTAAAAGACTAGTAATGACTAGAAAACAAGCCTTTAACTTCCAGTTCACTGGTTCAAATGCAGCTTGAGCCGTGATGGACCAGAAATCAGGCCCAACTAATTGTTGGGGTACCATATGGAATAAGCTTGATCATATTATTTTGGCCATTGTGGCACTTTATGAGAAAGTGTGGAAAAATTAGAAAAGACACAACAGCCTCAGGACCGATTCAAAATCAAGTTAAGGTAGATAAAACGGTCTGAGGAAGGATTATGCGTACATATCTCTGCCCATCATTTCCTCTCTTGTTCTTTAACTGAATGTATTAACATGCTGGGGCGTGGGGTGATAGGCAAGTCACTATCAGAGAAATACATACAAATTTATCCCCCCACACTGTAAATTATGACATTTTACTGATTATGAATAGGCATTTTTATCAGCTATCTCAGCAGAAAAGTTGGGAAAATAGTAGGACATGAGAATGGGCTCTCGGTTACAGGCCCTGAGCCTGCACTTGTCCTGGGAGATGGGCAGACTAGAATAAAGCCCTAATATGGGTGCTCAGAAATGTCTTTACCCACACTTATTAAAGCTGCAGAAAGAAAAGGCTGTGACTACTGCCAGCTGAAGCAGCAGCCTTGCTGCAGGAGGAAAGCACCGGGCTGGGCAAATGCCTGCCTTGGTGGGAAGGTTTGCCTGATATTGTTCTACTTCAGGAATTAGATGTCATGCATTGCTCTCTTTATCTCCTTTATCATTATTTTTTTCTTCCTTTCTTCCATTTAGGATAATATTGTTAAGCCAATTGATACGCTTGCGTAAGAGAAAGTCAAGGCAGAAAATTTGAGGGTATTTTCCCCTGGGTTTTTGAGCAGGTGCTCCAGCTGGCATTTTATTAGTGATTCCTTCAAATTTGAACCCAATCCTAGTTACTGTCAATCAGTGGTTGGCAGAAAGATTACAATAATAACATTAAACATCTAGCTCCATGGCAGTAATATGATGCATCAAGAAAAGGTCTGCTCCTAGTGGTCATGGAAAAAGTGTCTCTCCTGGTACACATGGGAACCAGGCTGAGACTGCATCTGCTGAGGACCATTAGCAAAGCAGCTAAAATACGAGTGTAACAGAAGAGGCAGTGGGAAATCAGTCCTTGCAAATGGTTATGAAAATAATAACTATTTATACACTTAATGTATAAGCTTTCATCTGCATGTCTCAAATGGTTTTATAAACACCGATGAATTAAGTTTCAGTGCACCCTTGTGAGATATTTTACTCCCATTTTGCTCCCATAATTAATGTATAAATAAATGCAGAGGGAGCTAAAGTGATCTGGCAATAGCAGCACTGTAGGTTTATGTGATATAGTATAAAAATAAGGCCTAATGGCCCCAGCTCTCTGCCCCACAGCCATTAGATACTTGGGCTTCCAAGGGCATCAGTTTACACACTCAGGGCTCATCAGATTTGTCAGCAGCCCTTCTTATAAAGGATGGGAAGAAACAATGGAAATTATCAGAATTTCTGTGCAACACTTAGAGATTATATTCTCATCAATTAACTGATGGCTAGCTATATGATTTGCTTTCCTGGTTACTTAAAGAGATGTTTCCCCACGCATGATGATCTCTCTCCCCTATTAAAAAATACAGGCAGAGATACCCCTCTGAAATTGTTTAAAAACAATTCAAAGGTTAGAGAGAATTATTATATGTAATGGCCAGCAATATCAACAGGGATTATGGGAAGACTCAGAGATTTATACTGAACTCCTTTCTTGAATTCTCACTGGCTCCAATGGGTTTCAGGTTTTGAATAGCTACAGAAAAGGCGTATTTTAGGATGTCTGTTTTATGATTTAGTGAACAGGACAGATTCCTATTGTTTGAAAAAATTAACTGTGAGTAAAAATAAAATCAGCTGTCTTCCTGTAATCAAACTCTCTTTTCTCTTTAATGATTGCTGTATATGTAAGGAAACTGTTATATCTGCCGGTTTAGATTTTTGGTTCAAAGCTCTAGTTCACTTACAGGTGCTTTCCTCACCTTTTTGAATGATTTTATAGAGACTTTGAAACAAGCTAAAATCCAGTTGGAGCAAATAACTGGCTTTGGTAAAGGCAAAAAATACTGCTACCTTTTGCACTCTTTAAAAAAAGTTCAAACTTCAAACCATCTTTTTCATATAGGAGCAAGTTTTAAAAATGGGTAATTTTACAGAGAGAGAAATGTGCTTTGTCTGTGGTTTCCTTTGTTCCCTCCACTGTTGTTGAAGGTTTTGTACTTTATCACCTCAGCTGCTGCAGTTCAGGTTGCTGTCTCTCCAGAACAGCTCTTTGAAAGACAGATCTGATTCTCCGTGCCCTTATTCCAGCCTTAACTCTCCTGCTGTTTTCCCTGATTTCAGAAGAGTATTCCTGATTTACATCACTGGGGAAAGAGGAGTGGCTGAAAATGGCAGCAAGGGGTTAAAGGTACAGCGGGCAGCTCAGGAGCCCTTAATAACAGCTCTGCATCTCACTGACAGCCTTCACTTTCTGCTTGATTCTGGGCTTCAGTCCTAATCATGTAGACAGTCTCTTTAGTGTGTAGATAATTAACAATAAGCACCGACTTCTGTATGAGTGGGATGAAGCTCAGCCTTCGCACAAGTCGCTTCGGTTACAGTACACAGGGGAGGAGAAATTCTGACACGCACAGTTTGCACTGCACTGACTTTCTCTCTTCTTCCTTCTAGAAAGGCAGGGATGATGTTAATAATTTTATTTTTAATTTTATTTTTCTTCAGTTCCACTTTTAAAATATTAGCTGCTCCTACACCCTTAAAAGCTTTATCAAACCTATAGACATACATAAATCTGCTTCTAGAAATGTGAAGTGTCTCTTGGGAGAGATTCTCAAAAGCATTTAGTAGCACAAATTATTGGGCTTTTGAAATGTTTGTCTCCTGCTTTAGCCCTTTTTCCCTATATGTCTGATGTTTTTATACAAGGCAGTACTTTTGTCTCAGTTTCTTCATAGCTTGGCAGACTGGCCACTGAGAGAGCTGTCAGTCAGCTCAGATGACGGCACATATGGCAGACTTGTTAGTGTGTTTGAAATTGAGACCCGTCCCAGATCTTTCATGTATTAATCTTTTTCCACACCTTTACTCACTCATGCCACTGAATACTTCCCTTGACTCTGTCTTCTTCAGCTGTGAGAGCAACTGTCATGGGTACAAGGCTTAAAAAACCCACCACACCCTATCAGCTTGCTGTGTTAAGGGATGTGTTAGTAAACAGGATTTACTTCATAGAATCACAGAATGGTTTGGGTTGGAAGGGACCTTAACAATCATCTCGTTCCAACCCCCCTGCCATGGGCAGGGACACCCACCACTAGATATATCCTCATTAAATGCTTAACTGGAGAGAAAGATTGGACTGGCCTCACGTCACTCTTCTTTGAATAGCCCCAGTGCAGATCCCTAAGTAACAAAGTCTCCATATTTCTATCTGCTTCTCTGTACTGAAATATTCTCTCATAGCCAGTTGTGTCACTTGGTGGAAAAGCTGTCATTAAGGGAGAAACTGGGGGATGGACAGTGGAGGACTTCGACCATCCAGTGTCAGCTTACCTTCACCATTTCGGCAGCCTGAGCCAGTTCTGAACGAAAGTGGCCTTGTGAATTGTTTGCATTGTAGGTAAGTAGCACTGCGGCGTTGCTTGAACGAACTCCTTCAGTCAAGGAAATCAGCCTGAACACAGAGCACCTCCCAGCACGGGTCACAGGTTTTCCAGATATGTGCTGAGGGACTAAAGTTTATTCCAGGGGAGACTCCTACTTAACTGTATATTAATAAAATACACCTTCAGGGCTGACAGGGATAAGTAATGCCCAGCACCGACTGCAGGGTAATTAGGCTTTATATGATACTGAAACCGATTGAAAAGTCCTTCCTGTAGCTGGAGCGTGGTGGGAAGTTTTCTGCAGCTCAGAGTGGCAGGAGTGGGCTGGTCTGTGCTTCATGTCTTCATGGTTTCCTCCATGGGTGTGTAGGTTGTGATCACAGACCCGGATCTCTTTTGTCTTACAGTTTCCCTGTTACTGAAAGGACCTGAAGCATTAACAATGTCCTTGAGTTCACCTGCTTTCTCCTTTTTTTAAAAAAAAAATTTTAAATTTTTTTTTTTTGAATTGTGCCTGTCAGTATTTTATTAAAGGTTTAAGGTTGTTAGAGGGTTTTGGGGAGATGTTTTATGGTGTGTGGGAGCAAGGGGCTATAGGTACTTCATGGCTGTTTCTGCACCTTCTGCTGCACAGTCGAGTTTTTGGAGCTCGTATGTTCTCTTCTGGTCTTACATTTCTACTGTCTCACTATCTTTTTAAGTGACATGGAAAGTTTTTCACATGTTTATGTGTCACAGAAAGCTGTTTTTGAAAGCAGAATTTTTTAAAGGGATTTCAGGAGTCTGGAAAGGAGAAAACAAACAGAAAAGGGAATGTGAATGCTGAAATGTACAGCTACGGCAATTTTAGGCAGCAGGCACAAGCCTCTCTGAGGTACCACGATGCAGGGGATGCTTGTGTTAAAATAAAGTGCCTGAGGTAATAAAGAAAACAGAAAATTCTCAATTCATAGTAGGAACTGGACTTCCACGGAAGTGAAGTAATTGAAATCAGACACTTAGCCAGAAGGGAATGCATAAATCACTAGCTGGAGGAAAATGAAATGACAAATAGATGGGAGTGCTGGGGAATAGGCACTAGCACAGTTAAAATGACGACAACAACAACAACGAAAGATAAAATCTATACCTGTTCTACAGAGCCAATTTTTGTGGGTGGAGAGAAATAAGATATCCTGGCTAACTGATTTTTATTAATTTAGACAGCTGATTTCTGACAACATGTTTGCTACTTTTTGTTAGTTACACACAACTGCGGACAGATCATGGAGAACACATTTGGAAAGCCTCTTCTGCTGTCACGGGAGTTTCTTGGATCTGGTAGCCAATGTGTATACCTGCATAACCACCTATATTTTCTGTACAAGCAGCAATTTAATTTTACTTAACACAGTGGCCATTTCGCAGTGGATTCAGTTGTGTGCTCCAGACTTACATCTACACTTCAAGCTGGAACTCTTTCTCATGGAAACTGGACTCCAGACTTTTTGACTGCTTTTAATCTGAAATGATTTCCGTTTAGATTGCAAAATGCCTTTTATGATAAGGACACATGATGTAACAGAGGGCAAACTTCTCCTTGAAGGTAACTCTTACTTACACGCTGCAGTATTTGAACATATATCTGCAATTCTGACATGACATAGTTTTTTCACAAAAAAATCCAAATCCCAAACCAACAACATCCATACATTGAAAGGGCATTATTTAGATATGGAAAGGCTGACCTGACACAGCAGAGCACTTTCTACTACAAGTTTTTTTCTCTGACGTGTTTTAAACACAATGTCACATAAATGTAAATACTTAACCTTTTGTCTCCTTCCCAGGAATCTGCACAAAGCATTTAGCATATACGTCAAAATCCTTTGCTGTGCAGATTCTCCTGAATCTCAGGTGAATATGCCATTTAACTCACAGCCAGCAATCTTACTGGGGAAACCGGCTCATTACACTTTGGACCTCTGACTTGTGCTGTAACTATTCAATCTGTCGTTCTGCTCCTGTATGTGACATTTTCTGCCCTTTCATTCATTCCAAATAGGTATTCTCTTTAACCTTGTGCTACCAAAACATTTCATTGTATTTGAAAGTAATGGCGTTTGGTAATTGGCGATGCACCAAGTGGCAAAGGGCACCTCCAGCAATTTACCTGAATGCTGTCTGGATGAAAGCTGAAATAATTTGATTCTTCAGCGAAGGGGTATGAGCATACTAACTGTATCTCCAGGCCATTAGCGTAAAGAGACTGCAAATAGGCTGCCTTGGCTCTGCACTTTCACTGCTTTAGTTAAAATTAATAGTCAACACTTATTGATAAGGAGGATAAGCGGTAAAGGTTTAACAAGGTTTGGAAGGATTTTTCATAGTTGTTTTTGTTGGATACATTATATAGTAACATTACTGTAACTCTCAATTTCTATATTGAATTAAAAACAGTCGGGAGCTTTTAGGGTTATGAATAACGGTCTGTCTACATATCTGGAAGTTCAAAATGTTTCACATGATGAAATTATAGTTTTCTGCCCAATTCTAAGTATTATCTGTATGCACACATGGCAGAGGAAGAAAACAAAGTATAAATATACATTTGTGTGTGGATATGAGTGGATATAAAAGGGAGGGTGTACAACCATCATCGTGGCTTGTAAGCCACATTGCTTGTAAGCAATGTAAGCCATGGGGCTGCGTAAAGGCTGAGAGAAAATAAAATGATGCTTGAACAAAATTATTGAAATATATGCTTGACCATATGACTTTGCATTAATTGTCTAGCATGTCTTAAGTTTCTCCTCCTTCAAAATGGAAATGATGAATCCATTCTGTGGAGCATTCTGAGGTCTTTAAATATTTGTCCAGGCAAGAAAGGACAGACAGAACAGGGAGTCTTGCTAGCTGCTATTATTTGCCTAAACAGAAAAAGAAGGGAGTAAGGACAGAAGCACAGGTACGTGAGTGATTTGCATAATGATCTGGCTGAGAACCCCCACAAGAAATAGAAGAGCTTTCTAGATATATATTTTGATATGTAGTGCTTTTTTGTGCGTCTGCTATTTCTCACTCAGAACAATTCCTGCTCATTTGCATGTCATTATACAATGCTGATGGGCTTCTTAGTGACAAGAATTGCATAAGTCTGCAGGTTCAGCAGTAGTTCAGCTACACAGATAGCTGTTCGTTCATTCTTAATGGCATTAGTTTGGGTGACATTTGGCTTTCAGTGCACATTATTCATGGTCAATTATGGTGGAATAGATAAAGAATTGAAAAACACAGTCACATCCATGTTCCTGAACGAAGAGCCATTGTGTCGTGCTTATAGAGACTGAAGTGTCATCCAAGTGAATTAATTATAGCAATCTGTTTTCCAATTCAATCTACTAATTATTCCCTTTTCAGAACAGTCAGCTTTGATTTTGTTTACAGATTTTGTACAAACTTTGCAACAGGCCCATAACCATGTCACCGATTCACTGCCTCTTCCAGGGTACTGGGAAACAGCTGTGCAGCTGTGGAGGTTACAGCAGCATTGAACCTGGGGGGGTCTCCATTCCCTGCCATTGCCTGAGAGCACTGGGGAAAGCCTGTCTGAGCCATGGATCCAGCTTCTGAATATGGGTAAGGAATGAGGTATCCCAAATGACATTGGTTTTCAGTCTGTCCCGTTCTGAAATCTTAATCTGTCTGTCTCCAGTACATAAGATCTGCTTTGTGGAAATGATAGTTTAATTGTTTTTCATAAAGCATTTTGATCCATTCATGGGCAATAGGGCAAAAAAAGCTGAACGTGGCTCATGTATGTCAATGTGGATGTATGGAAATAGTAATGTAAGTTCTTGTTAGACTGAAGTTCCTTTCTAAATTCTTGTAATGTTTGTTGCGATGAAAGTTGCCTTCAAACTGCAGCTGAATTTCACAGATGCTGCTGGAGTGCCTTTAACCTCCCTTAGAATTACATGCTAATACTTTTTTGGCCTCCTTATCACAGCTTTAAAACAAGTCTGTCCCATTGGACATTTTAAGGCTAATATAAAGTATATTTTTTTTTCTTCTATAAACCTAAATACAATAAGGTATAACAATCATTAAAACACTATTCCTTTAGTGGGATATCTCCAAATTAATCCTACAAATACCTAGTACTAAACCTTGAAGTACTCAAGAAAAATTCAGAGCATGAATAAACAGGATCTGGACTTACATCTCATTACAGCGAGTCTGAAACTGGCTCTTATACTTCTTCAATGTCCAGCATAGTTTAACTGATGGTGGTCTTGAATCATACGTTGGATGAATGTGTGCGTACTGGTGTACGTGTATGGAACTACATTATTTCTATCAAAAGATGTTTCATTGGATTTTTTAAGAGGAGTGAAGAACTGCAGGCTTAGGGAGGATTTTTTTTAATTGAAACATGTTAGGTGTCTCATGGTTGTTCAGTGAATGAATCCATCATGATAGTGCTGTCTCCAGGGAAACTTCGAAAGCTGTTATCTAGAAACTCAATGAAGATCAATTATCTCCTGCCACCTGCACATATGCAATACGTTTAAAGAATGGCAACTGCATGTAATGGAAATAGTAGCAAAGATTTTTCTTTTTTCTC
This sequence comes from Psophia crepitans, assembly GCA_013399095.1. NCBI lineage: Eukaryota > Metazoa > Chordata > Aves > Gruiformes > Psophiidae > Psophia > Psophia crepitans. The sequence continues at coordinate 631,213 of VWZZ01004526.1, read as the reverse complement.
CGTCAATATATCAGCCACAGTATTCAGCTGCTTCTTTCTGTGTCCTAATAGATGGATTATGAGGAGAAAGTGCTTTGAATACAAGGACAGATGTTGTCTTGCCAGCATATGTCACTGTGCTGTACGATGTCAAAGTGTCTTGACTTTCTTTGTGCCAGTGTGCCGTCAAGAGCAATCTCAAAGCAAGGGAGGTCTCTGACTAGCTAGGTTCCCACCACACAGCAGACTTTCCCTCTGATGGCTCAGTCGAAAGCTGTGTCTTGGGTTCGCTTAATCGGTGAGCGCTGCTAATTGCCAGGAATGGCAAAGCATGGGGAGATTCAGAGGCCTCCCTTCAGTACTGTCAGAGAAGAAAAGATTTTTACAGGTGAAGGAACAGCATGAACTGCTGCAGAAGTGATCCTTTAATAATTCATGGATCTAATTATTATTGTTATTAATGATGATACAGTGCTTAGAGCCATTAGTACAAATCTTACATAAATGCAGGGTAAGCAGTTTTTTATAGCCTGGAATTACAGTCCAAGGGTTATTCATAACCAGAAAGCTACATTATAAAGATATGCATTACAATTGTTGTATCAGTTAATTCTGCCAAATTTGACTCATTTCTGGATTTGCTTATAAATCTTAATTAGCCACTGTGGAATTAAAAGCAAATAAGAAATTACAGAAAACAAAATAAAAGGTTTAAATAAAATCTGTTAAATTATGAGAATGAATTCTGTCACTTATCAAGAATAATAAATTAATTGACTTTAGGTCTTATCACAGCCATAGTACAAAGGCACACTTTAGTCCTAGTTTTCAATATTCAGAGCAAGTTGGCTTCATATTTGCATGGAAGCAAGGCCCTAATAATGTAGATTCTTATGGAGATGCCATCAGTATATATATATATACATAATGCAAGGAAGCTGGGGGTTTGGCAATGTCCTATGCCCTCTGAAGCTAGATGGGCAAGTGTCTTTAAAAATCATTTGCTTATGTAAAATGCAGACTGGCTTTGTCACTTTCAGGACTAAAGTATTATATACACCACCAAATAAATACACAGTAACCGGTTCCTTGAAAATTTTTGGGGTGCTGATGGGAAAAATCCCATCACCAACGAAGAGATGAGCAAAGTAACTGAAGAAATGTTCACTCTCAACAGACCTGGAAACCATTCGCTATATTCAGGGCACCTATCTGGAAGCCAGCACACACCCCACTCCTCACATCCAGGGGAAACAACCAGTCTAAGAGAAAACTTGATAGACCAAGGGGAACCAGCAGCTGCCAGTGCTGCCAGAGAAATGGAAACACAGAGAATGAGAGGCCTGAAGACTTTTGAATGAGTGAGAAGCCCTGTGCTCTTTGATCCTGAAATGCCTCACCTCCCTCTGGACTTCAGCCTATAATGTATTACAAAAAACACTCCATAGCTCTAAACCAATCTGTTTCTTCTGCTATCTCTCATTATAAATAGTCATAGTTATCTACTGCTCATTGCACGTACTGAGCCTCATGTTCTTTTTCTTTTTCTTTCCCCGCCCCCTGTCCTTGGTATTGAGTTACTGAATTTCAGCAGTAGTGGCTGTAGCTATGATACTGAGGGAGCAGCAGGAATGAAAATTCGCCAAGGCACAGCCTGTTCTCCCCTTCATGTTGCAACAGAGCAGGTAAAGCACACTCCTGTGCTACCTGTGCAGGAGAAGGAACAGGCTTAGCTCCGACAGCCACCCTAGAAAATCTCTGCTTGTGTTCAGAAGTGGCAAAGGTTCACTGATTCAAGGGCCACCACAACGTATCCTGCTTATCTAGTTTGCAGCCTTGCACGCAGAATATTTACTAGAAAAAATGAATTATAGATTTTTTTTAAACCATCTTGCATCATTTTTGAGACTCCAAGTGATGGTGCTGCTGCCTGGGGATGTTACAAATGTTTAATCACCTTTGCCAGAAGGGAACTTGGCCTTTTTGTATGACTGTCAAACTGCACCTTCTAAGCCACTTGGTCCTGCGATGCCTTTCTGGCGAGCCAGGCAGAGAAGCTGCCTCCTGTCACACACACATTTTCAATGTCTAAATGCACAAGAAGTGATCGAATTACTCCTCAGCTTTCTTTTTGGGTAATCAAATATATTGAATCCTTGTGACAAGCAATATGGTTTTCTAGTCCCTGAATAATTTTTGTGAAATTTAGACTGTGCAGCAGAGAGCAACTCACATCTTTTAAAACTTGACACACAGTTAAGATTTTATCATACAAAACAAACAGCAGAGAGATGGTTCTTTGCTGTTGTAGGCTCATCTGTGCTTTACTGCTAATAAATTAAAATCTCTCTGTTCACTGGTGTATTGCCAAAATGTCATAGCTGTTGAATATCCCATTTATTTAGCCTTACTGTTGCTCATTAGACTTGCTATCTCTAGGAATTACTCTGCCATAGTTAGTGGTACTAACAAAGATTTGGATTATACCTCACGTATCGATTTCCAGTCAAACCACGAGGAAATGCATTATTTCACAGGTATGCCTTCTCTTGTGTTACTAATGCAGACTTCAGCCTTTTTCACCTGAAAGGTCAGTAATTTAGTAATGTCAGCTAGTTGGCTCTTTTCTTATTAACTTATTCATATAACAAAGGGCAGCTATATTCAGAATGGTTATTACGGAATAGATGTCGTGCCCATCTGTTACAGTAGGATATCGAGAGCCTAGAGAGGATGACTCACGATTCTGAGGCAGTGTCCTATGGATAGTATAGAGCATGGTGGCAGATGGAAAAAGATGGATCCAAGCAGATGGATCGGGGTGTGGTTCATGTCGCTCATACTGGTTGACACTGGAGCAGAGCACCAGGGCTAATTTCTCGCCGGCAGGAACAGCCTGCAATGTGGCACTTGGAGCAATCACCAGCGATTACCAAAATAATTCAGCTGAGAAAGCAGCCGTGCTCACGGCGCTTCGTATCGCTGCCCGAGCACTGGCAGCGCGCAGGAACAGCCAAGGGCAGGATTTTACTTCCAGAACAGTATGATGGAGTGGCAAACTACATAACGTGTTCAGGAGCGGCTGCTGGCGGTGCCTAGGTTTGTGCTGGACTGACTGATAGGGCTTCCCAGACGCCCACAGTTACTAGTCAAAAAAGTCACTCTGCAGTGACAGTGAGGTGACAAGCATGCTGACGGCAGAAAGTACTGTACCGTATCATCTCTGAAACGGTGATTACTACAGGAATGCCAGAATTTGCATGAAGAAGGCAGCTCTCGGTAATGCTAAATATTACTGTTGGATTTGCGATACAGTGTTTTCAACACAATGTAGTAACACTTGATAGTCCAAAAAAGCAGCTTAAACAAACGAAACCTTCAGCGATGCACTGTTTGGGAAAAGTGAATCACACTGATTAAATACTATCTTCTATTTGAAATTTGAAGTTGCTGTTACTAATATCTCAAGTGCTACTGATTCTGTAAGATAGGATGGAGCCAGATCTCACCAAAGTCACTAGGAATTTTCCCTTGCAGTCTGATGGGAGTGAGCTTATGCCTTTTGTACACTGATAGTGATTTTGGGAAGGAAGTTGCTCCATGAAACAAACATAGAACCATAGAATCATAGAATCATTAAGGTTGGAAGAGACCTCAAGGATCATCTAGTCCAACCGTCCCCCTACCACCTATTACCCACTAAACCACGTCCCTAAGTACCACATCCAACCTTTCCCTAAACACCCTCAGGGATGGTGACTCCACCACCTCCCTGGGCAACCCGTTCCAATGCCCGACCACCTTTTCAGAGAAGAAATTTCTCCTCATCTCCAACCTGAACCTCCCCTGGCGCAACTTGCAGCCGTTCCCCCTTGTCCTGTCACTAGTTATCTGCGAGAAGAGGCCGACCCCCAGCTCACCACAACTTCCTTCTCAACATTTACAAGCTGAGACAAGATGATGAGAAAGTGAAATAAGTAATATACCTTACTACAGGTATCATTAATCACTTCTCTAACCTGACTTCTGTTCAATTCACAAACTGCACCAAACTGGGTTTGATAAGGGAATATTCCCAATGCACCCTCTGCAGGGGGTTTCAGGCAAAATTCAGTTTTGGGTAACGGTTTAAGTTTCCAGTAAGGCCACTTAATTGAGTCTTTCTACTTAGAACTCCATTTTCTTGCTTACCTTTGATCTGCAGGTGGGAACTATCAGAATTCCTCACGTATGTTTTAATCAACAGTGGGGTTTGGCAGTACAAATATCTGAATGGTCACTTCGACAGCCTTCTGGAGCCCTGCAAGGTTATTTCTTCACCACCATATCTACCTTCAAAGAGACAGCTTGACGGAAGAGTGGCAATACATTTTAAATGCGCCAAAAAGATACCTGTGCCCAAAGGAAGTCTGCAGAAGCTTGTGTTGGGGCCAAAGGGTACACTATGGTTTAGGAGGCATGAGTTTGGCATTGACCTTCTGTACATTTGACAGCTCTACCTAACATGCACAGAAAGAGCTCACACGCTGCACTTTCCTCAGTGCCGGCAGGAACAGCCTGCTTCTGCGAGGTCTAAAGGTCTGTCGGGAACTCAACAGTCTCTGTTCCCGTTAGCACCAGGTTGTCTTGGATCCTGCTCTTCAAAGCCTCTGGATAAACGCTAATTAATGACTTAGCAGGATTTCAAGGACCTCTCAGGATCTTGGCAAACAGATTTCAGCTGGAGTCTCAGATGCTCAGAGCCACTCAGAATTGGCTTGTAATGAAAAACAGCATTGCAAAATGGGTTATATTTAATAACTTTGTACACTTCCAACAGTAGTATAAGGTTCAAGAGAAACTCTAAAAGCAGGAGGCAGATGCAGGTTGGTTGTATAGTTGCATTTTGTACCTCCCTCCCTCTCCTTTCCTGTCAAGGGGATTTTTATAGCTACATTTCCCTTTTTGTACCTTCTTCCTTTATGCCTATATTATAATCCGCATTGCCCCAAGCTGAAGAAATCAACTGTCTAGCAGCCTTGTCTATTTTAGGAAATCTAATGATTTATCTATAAACAGAAAGGCACATGTCTGCAAGGTTCAGCATGGTAAGTCTGTGTTTCTAATAAAATATTGATTTCCTCTCATCCAATAATTGATGTCTTCAATTGGCTTGATCGGGCACCTTGCTATTTTTTCACAAGATCCAGCCATCACCAAGGGAGTTAAGGTCTTTTTAGAATAAGAATGTGCTCGTTTTGTTTTTTTTTTAAATTGTATATTCATATGCAGCTTTGAACAGAGTGTTATTACAGATAGATGAATCCCTGCAAGGCAAGCACTGTTGCCATACCCAAGGGAACCACAATTTTATTCTCACACTTAGCTGAATTAATTCACTGAATTGGTGCACACTATAGTTAAAGGTCACTATGTTCACATAATTTCTAATAGCTGCAACTTTTTATGTGAATTCTCAAGTGCCATAGATAGAAAAATGAAAACCAGGTTGAAGACAATGGGGTTTTCTCATTCTGTGCTGAGATGATGACTTCTTCAATACTCTCTTTATAAGACTCTTCATGGTTTAGCACCTTATACTAAACTTAATACTTTTCCAGAAATGGCTGATAACAAGGAAGAAATACAATTATCTTAGGACAAAGAGGTTATTTTCAGAGCTCTGTATTGTCTGCTTGGCACCAGTTTTCTATTATACTTGATATTAGCATGACATATAGAACACATATATAATTGGACTACTTGCTGCACTGTATTCAGACTCTGATCCTAATTATATCTTTGCTGTTGGAGGTTTATATCCACATGTGGTGACTGACCAGCACAGCCACAGCCTCTTTTTACCACCTGGTGCAGTCACTGCAAATGCTATTAGCAGCAGCAGTCTGCTAGCAATGCATATAGAAGAAAAATGGGTATCTGGGAAAGAATGGCCATTAAAATCTATGTTTTTATACTCATTAGAAAATGAGTATACACACCACACTGTGCTGGTGACCTGTGTTTAAGGTGACTTAACACTGGTTTGGTTGGGGTGACCATACAATGGCCATGGTTTCCCATGATTCAGGAATTTTCTTGGCTACGGTGATTCTCTGCAAAGCCATTTTCCAGCAGCCTTAGGTGCCTGCCACTGCGCACGTACTCCTGCACGCCTGCTGCTCCCCTGCTGAGCGCGTGCAGCACGTCCTCAAGGAGAAGTGGTGCCCAACGCAAGAAAAGAGCCAAACATCCCAGAATGACAGCATGATAGGGGAGGGGAAAGGGTGGGCACAGGGACTCTGGCCCAGCAGATAAGCCTCCACCTTAATCGAAAAAGTCCTGTATGTGGGTTAGTACGAATGGCAAGCACGGCTATTGCTAATGCTAATTACACAGGCAGGCAGCTCTGCGCAGGATCGGGCCTGTACGTTCCTTTAGTGTCTGCTTCATTCGATCGTGTTCCCACAAGACCAGAAATTTCAGTTGCTTTCCTTACTGACAAAGGAAAGCACATATTTTCTCATTCTGTCTTGAATGGCACAGAGTGAAAATGACTGGGATTTCTGCTTTTCTTTTGGTGAATTACACAACCACTCGTTCTTGAAAAAAAGATTTTGTTAGTGGGAAATAATAACTACAAAAACACCACCACCACCACTGCTACTACTAATAATAGTAGTAGTAGTAGTTGGTGGGAGCTATTCAGAAGACATATATTCTGAAACTAAAAATTAAACCTGGTGCTAACACTTCAAAGAATCTAGCCATTACAGAGGCTGAAATTGTGTTTTCTTGCCAAGGATTTCTATTCCCAGAAGCTGAATGTACCACTGGTCCTCCTAATCTGTTATTGATCAGTTCTATCTGTGTTGCTGATAGCTGTTGTTGGCATTGTTTACAACTACAGATCACAATAGAGTCAATGCTAATTGAGGGAAGAGCATGCATCCTCCCTGCGTTCAGCTCTGGCACAAATCACTGTTCCTAGATTGCAAAAGGGAAGGATGAAAGACATTTTTCAAGGGTCTTGAATAGGAAGTATAAATAGAAGAACTCAAAACGATTCCATGTCCTTGTTTTAATTCTTGATTTGCTTACTTAGTTGGATAATGTGAAAACAGGTTTAGTCAGAGGGTGGGAATGACAAAACAATAAAACAAAATAGTGTGTGCATTTTTAAAGCAATGGCACGCTTTACGGGAAACACAAATACCCCCAGGAGCACATGGATGGAGACAATCTGAGGACTCACGAATGTGTGGGGTATTGAACAGGGGGTTATTACTGGATGATTGCCTCTTTTTCTTTTGTTTATTTTACTGGTTAGGGGAAATATTGAGTTTCAATTGTTTTTTTTTAATTCCCAGATTACTTTGGTAACTTTAATTAAAGGAAGCTTTAGATAAGAGCAGTAACAGAATACGCGTACAAACCAGTTCTGGAAATGTCTGTGTGTTTCTGATAGTGCTCTGAGACCCTCTGACAAAAACTGTAGCCTGTGTATTCAATACTACCAACAGGATCCAGAGATAGAGCCAACACATCTTTCATCTTTGCCACCTACGTTCTTTCCTGTCATCAAAGGACAAGCTCTGTCATGGCTCAGACAAGTCCTGTCACACCTTGATATGAGAAGTCACAGCGTGGAAGCAGAACAGGTTGGTGGCAGATGTCACTGATGTGTCCACAGATGAAGCACCCTCAGAAACAGCAGCTACAAAGCCTTCAAAAGCTTCCTGTGAATGTCCTCACTACTCACCGTAGGAAGTTTTTCAGCAGTGTGTGCAGTGCTGTCCACATGTCCATCCCACAGCAGCCTGGCTGTCCTTATAACTCTGCTCCCTTGGCAAGCTGTACTTAGAGGATACGCAAGCAACAACATGTTGTCTCCTGACGGAGCTGGAAAGGCGTTTTGTGGATCTTGCATCAAGCTCCATCATCAACAGCTCAGAGAAATTTAGTTAGGTATAGCTCATTTAATCCTTTAAGCACCTCATTGCAATGCTTGTGTATCTATGAAAACATTTCAAAGCAAATAAATACATTTAATTCTTTTCTCATTGCTACTCATATCTGAAAATATGAAGAAAATGTCTCAACAATGAAAGCTGATTATAGATTAGTCAACTTAATGATGGAAATTTCTTCATGTGGGAATTTTGAAACGAGTCTAATGAAAAGACAGTGGGGAACACTTCCATAGAAGAAAGAGATGATGGAATCATGTCATTATTAATTAGTGTGATTGTAAGTCCAGTTCTGAAATGTGGATGTTTACTTTTATTTTTAAGAGTCTAGATGCTGATTTCATATTTATGTGTTAGAAAAGCATTATTGACTCCTTAATTAGGTTTTCAATGGATTAATGGGGTTTTTGCCAGTGAATTTAGCTCACACATAATTAACTTATACTGGTATCTCCACAGCCTGCTTCATGGCTGAATTGGTAAAACATGGTTTCATTCAGTACCCTAGCTTGTACTAAATGTCTTTTACCTAAACTATAACTGCAACGATGGATTTCCTAAAAATAGCTTGTGAACTATATATCAGTCTTTGCTGAATCAACAAGACTAGTGCAAGACTCTCAGCCTGAGAAAATTACACTCAGTAGACAGTGCAGGACAAAGAAACTTATTTTTTTATTTTAACTAACACAAACCCATCTCTTTCTTTGGCAGTTTTTAAATTATTATTTTCTCCACCCCCCCCCCCGCCCCCTTGTTGCACTGAGGACAAAGTGTCCTATTTTAAATAGGTAGTTGTTATTCCTGCCCAACATAGCACCCTACAGTCGTTCACACTGTGTTTATTCCCCTATCACTATCAATATGATGTAAGGGCTCAGCAAGATTCTTCTCATTGTCCTTTCCAAACGAGAGCAAAATGAACTAGCAGTGAGCTACCCAGAGCTAAAGCAGGGTGTGGGAGAGCAGTATGGTTCTAAAAGGTGAAGGATCTGTCCTGCTGGCCCTCTGAGGATGCATATGATGCACTCTCCGGTGAGTGTGCACCAAGCAGGGTGCTGAGTGACACCTGGCATTTACAAGTTGGAAGTCTTCCTGAAATAAAAGCCTGATGTGAGCTGACGGAACTCCTCACAGCAACAGGAGCCTTTACTATCCAAAGGCCAGCTTTGTAATAGACATAAAGCTACCTGGCTCCACTGAAAATAACTTCTCCTAATCTCCACAAGCAGACTGAGAGCTTTAGGTGGGTTTCCTGGCAGACCTCAAAATCAATTGAATAGTATTTTTTCTAGTTAAATAGAAAAGCAAAAAACTGATTTGAACATTTTGTCTCACATGGGAATATTTCATTGTGGCTGAGTTTTAAAATAGTAACATCTCCAGAATATTAGCAACTTCTATAAGGAGAATACTGTTTCAAATAATCTGGCATGCTTGTTTTAGAAAATGTCAAAATAAAGCAGTACTGTTTTTACAAATACTGTCTTCTAAGTTATTTGGCTTAAACTAATATGAATTCATAAATGTGTTCAAATTATCTATTAAGTTTTTTTAAACAAATATTTTTTTCTTTTGCCTATCTCAAAAAAAAGAAAACACGTAAGAAACACCAACAGTTACACTGCTCTAAAAAAAAAGGATACAAAACCAGAAATTTATGTATGTGCAGACAGCACATCTCAAGGAACTTTGAACAACTATAAACAACCTTTGCTTTTAACTTTTTGTTCCTATGTGCATTTATGCTATAAGCTCTTCCACAGAATACTTCCCCTTTATCTGGAGGCTGGTGACTTCAAGCAAATAATGAATTAAAGACTGGTCCATCACTTAAAACCTTATATTATTCCAGAGACATCTAGGTATGAGGCTTAGGTACATGCAGGGAAAGAGAGGGAAGACCTCTATTTAAAGGACATGTATCCACAGCCCATCATGGCCCATCATGGCCTCATGAGCTCTGCATCATAAAAATACTCAGTCATAGAATCATAGAATCACAGAATGGTTTGGGTTGGAAGGGACCACAAGGATCGTCTCGTTCCAACCCCCCTGCTATGGGCAGGAACACCCTGCACTAGACCAGATTGCCCAAAGCCCCATCCAACCTGGCCTTGAACACTTCCAGGGATGGGGCTGACCTGGCCTGGAACATTTCCAGTCCACCTGGGGCAAGAGGTGGGAGCTGCATGGGGCGTAGATGTTTGGCAACCAGATTTGAATGCTGGTTTCTGAGAAACCACTTGGTCAGGTTAGTATTATGTCTGAACTTGTACTCTTCTGAGCGAAGCTGATTTATCTGGCTACAGTAATTTCTCGAAATTCAACGTGAATTTAGATCATGGTCATAGGGTTCTAAGGTAAGATAAAGACGTTAAGAACTTTTAGTGTTAAAACCACTTTTTCTAAATTACTTCAGCTGTATATTTAGTTCTTCAGAGTATTAACTAACAGGAAAAAAAAAACAACACCAAATAACAGGAAAAACAAAAAAGGGGAAAAAAACCCAGAAGGTTGCAGTAAAAAGGAACCTGGGTTACATAACATCAGTTTATTTTGACATCACATGTAGACGAAACTTCATGGTGGTCAGCTGCAGAGTTCATTCAAGCTCTGAGAAAATTCTCCTGAATCCTGCTCGTGGCTTTCATTGTGGTAAATGTGTCCTTTCTGACCCAGTGAAAACACAGATGCCTAGTGAGCTTTTTTTTTTTGCTTCCTCAACAACATGACACTTCCCTTTACTGTGCAGTGGCTCAGGGCTGCTTACGTTAGTAATAAAGATGTAAGGAGGTGGAGATGAGCAGAGATTATTTTATAAATATTCTCCTGGACATATAAGGGAGCAAGGTGGAGCAATATAGAAGAATGGACTGGGACAAAGAGAAAAGAAAAGGAAATGGATGTCAAGGACCAGTGAAATGAAGGCAGAAGGAAAAGGAAGAAGAGGACCCTAATGCTTCATATTGGATCAGCTTGTACAACCTAACATTTATTTTTTTCTTTTGTTAAATTTAATATTTTAGTACATATGATTGAACCAGCAAAATGAGAGTTGATGTTGCACTACAGGACATTATTTGCTGTTTAGTGGCCAAATACGTCCTGATGGAAAAAAAAGAGAAGTACGTATAGTTCAATGGAAGGTTTATTAGTTTTAGTTCCTTGTTTTAGTTGCAGACATTTAGAATCACCTCAGAGTATGATGTTATTGAAATGCCATTTTTTCATATGAATAATATAGCTTAGAATAGAAACTGAGCACACAGGAGCAAAGCTAATAAATGTTGAGAATGTAATTCATTCCACACTGCTTCCTGAAACACATAAATCACTTTGAAATGAAGACGCAAACTGTTCAAAAAGCTAGCTAATTAATGAATATTTTGACTTCTAGGGTTGAGAAGATTCATAGGTGTCACTGAAGGAATGGAAGAAGCTTGTGTAGTTGTTCTTTCTGGTCTTAATACACAGAAAGAAGAAAATCATGAATATAGCAAAGGATAAAGTAACATTGCTTGTAGTTACAGGGAGGAGAAGAAAGTAGTAGCATCAGCTAAAACTGTAACAGGCCTGGTGTCCTGGTTTGGGCTGGGATAGAGTTAATTTTGTTCTTAGTTCCTTATATGGGGAGATGTTTTGGATTTGAGCTGAAAACAGTGCTGATAACACAAGGATGTTTTCATTACTGCTGAGCAGTGCTTACACAGAGCCAAGGGCTGTTCTGCTGCTCACCCCACCCCACCAGGGAGCAGGCTGGGGGTGCACAAGAAGTTGGGAGGGGACACAGCTGGGACAGCTGACCCCAGCTGACCAAAGGGATATTCCATAATATATATATATCATCACGCTCAGCATAAAAAGCTGAGGGAAGAAGAAGGAAGAGCGGGATGTTCAGAGTTACAGCATTTTGTCTTCCCAAGTACCCATTACGCGTGACGGAGCCCTGCTGCCCTGGGGATGGCTGAACCCCTGCCTGCTGTGGGGAGCGGGGAATGAATTCCTTGGTTTCCTTTGCTTGTGCACACAGCTTCTGCTGTACCCATTGAACTGTTTTTATCACAATCTGTGAGTTTTCTCACTTTTACCCTTCTGGTTCTCTCCCACGAGGGAAGAGTGAGCCAGTGGATGTGTGAGGCTGAACTGCTCCCCGGGGTTAACCCCCGACAGCTGGTAATAGAGCTAACAGGAGGAACAGGCTTAAACCTTCTTGGAAGCAGATATAGTGAGTCTAAAGCACCTGAAAAGCTGTACTCTAATGTGAGCTCCTGGGAGAAGATGGGGAAGAACCAGTACTGCTCAAAATGTGAAGCTGGATACTGCAGAGATTAAAGAAGTGATGTGGAAGAACATGACTCTAGTGCAGAAACTGAAAGGCCAGATCATTGAGAAAACATGACGATGAAAATGATTTATTGTACCTCAGGGAACTGAATGTCTGAGAAGAAATAAAAAGGTAAATCATTAATCTCTTTGGGGGGTTTATTCAGCAGTACAAAGTGTATTCTGATGTACTTGGAAGTTGACAATAGGAGAGTTGTAGCCTTGGGAGCTCATTCACTAGGAACGCCCAAGGAGAAGAGCTGACTGATCTCAGGATGAGCTTAAAATGTGTCGTATGTGTGCTGGTGTGTTATATAAAATATGGTGTTTTGGCAGATGTAGGGGTGCGTGAGAACAGCTCTGAGTGAGCAGTGGTGGTACCCTGGAACTGTTGCCCGTCCCAAGAACAGAGCTTGGCTAGGACACAAGGAGAAAAAGGCTAGGGGGATGAGTTCAGGAATGAGGGGATCCTCAGGCTGGAGGCTCGAAGAGCGTATAGATGCTTGTTGCTTGTATATGTATGTACATATTTATCCTGGAACAAATATTGGGAAGAAAGGAGACACAGTTAAGCAAAAAAGCTGTTACAAAGGTAAGTAAGCATAAACCAGCCGTTAATAAATCCAGGCTGGAAGAAGGCTCAGTGTCAGTTAGGCCTTTTGTTTTGAGCTCCCAGGTCTGATGATTCACAGCCTGACAGCTCGCAGCAGCCCAAGGCAGAGGCTGAAAGGATCACGGCTCAGCCCAGCTTCACAGAAACTCGGGGTGCGGTGGCCAGCTCTGCTCCCAGACTCTTTTCTTCTGCATAAGAAACACATCTCTAAGCTATGGATGTTTTCTGCGCTCTACAGAACTCTGCCAAACAGACCAAAATCGCCACCTAGTGAGGATGGTGTCCCAGCTCACTCCAGACAGTCTGCTGTAAATACAATTGAGACAATTGTCTCTTCGTAATATTTTGCTGCATTTCTTTGAGTGAAAATGCTACATAATACTTTGCAAGAAAAATTCAAGCATTTAAGGAAAAATGAATTTGCTGATGTGACAGGAAAGCAGTAGTTTTCCAGAAAATAATATGTATCCAAGCATAGGGATTCCTACCACCTTTCGCTGCAATCATTAAGGTGCTTACTTTAATCTCTTTGGAGTGTAATTACAGGGGTCTTGAGTGTAAAGGTCAGGCTTAATGTCTGCACTGGGCATCTTATGCCTCCTGCACAAGTAATGCTTCCAAGGGTTATGAGTTCTTGGTTCTGGTTTCTCCAAATGAATTGCAAAAAATTAAATAAACTGCATAATTGGCTAAACCCCAAAGAAGGACCCAGAAGTGGTTTCACTTGTATATGTCTGTAATGAGTTAAAATGAACGCACAACAAAGAAAAGAGAAACTTACACGTACCAAGTTAGCAATTTTTTGCAAAGGCTTCCAGTTAAATCCATTTTACAGGTTCCATTGGCTTGACCTGAGTGATTGAGTAGGAATCTGTAGTCTACAATTTCCATAGCTATAAAATCATTCCTGAAGTTTACACTTGCAAGCCCTGCCACTTCTTTATTATTTCTACTGTGACACCCTTTGTGGGTTGCTTCCTGTTACAGTGAAAAAACCCAAAACGTTAAGCTTTAAAAAAATGCAAAGCAAATCAGTGTTAAGATTTTATTAAAAAATAATGACACTTAAAACATTTTATATTTTGGATCCTTTTTTTCCCCTCCTACATTTAAAATTCACGTTGTCAAGACTCTGTAGTGATAAACATAAACCCCAAGAAAAGGTAAGGGAAAATACACAAGAACCTCTGGATACAAGAGCTGTATAACCACAGGAAAAAATTCTGAAGAAATCATGAGTACAAATAACAGTGAGACAGGAAGAATAAGGGTTTTTTTCTCAAAGTTATCCCCCTTTATTTCCCTTAGTAGAGGTGGAGTGATGGTGCTTACTGCTGATAAATATTTCTAGATCTTTTTGAAACTGCATATGCCATGCTGAGCTCAAGTCAAATTTTGAATCTACTAGTGCTGTAATCGGGATCCAAAAAGCTTCAGGACTGAATTTTTCCTTTGCAGCTAATTTTAAACTGCTAAATGCTACTGCCTAAATTTATTTCCTGCTTTCCACAAAAAAAAAAAAACCCAAAACCAAAATCATCCTCTAAGTGTGAACACTAGACTTAGTCAGAACATAGGGAATCACAGAAGCTGCAAATTTCAATGAAACGGTAAATGTTGAGTCACTGGCAATGCCTTCAGAATACGTTGTAGTATCTCACTACTTCTGCTGTATTATGAGGTTCCATAGCGGTATGTGGACTGGATCGAGACACTGCATCGTGCACCAACAGCCATGCTGAGGGGGAAGGAAGCAACCTGTCAAAACAGGCATTCAAGAAATTACATCCTGTACTTCATACATTTCTGGCACTCTGTAACAAACGCAAAAGCAGAAAAGTTTCCCTGCACAATATCTCAGTATGAAGCCTTTTCTTAGGTTGGTTACACTTCACAGAACCTGTAGTAGGTTCACGTACACGGACCGAGGTGCCAGTGACATGCTCATTCTCTGCATGCCAGGAGGGAGGGCTCACTTCTGCCTGCATGGGGTTGCCATGAATCTATCAGCAGTTATTGATAATTTGACATTTCCTGGGTTTTTCTGCTGCGTTGCATTCTGAGAAGGAGCAGAAATTTCAGGTTACTGAGGATTATTTATTGTGCTGCACACCATGAAGATAAGTAAAAAAGATTGGTGAAGTCACATGTTCTTTCATTCTGAGAATACAATGAATCTTGAGAATTTCTTCATGTCAGAGTTCCTCTTGCCTTCTAAGAATAAGGGCTTTTTATCTTCCTTTCCATTCAGGATTCCTTGGGTCTTCTAAGCTGAAAAGATACTTCAGAAGATGAGTTGCCATAAGCCAGCCCGCTTTCTGAGACCTGGCGCCTCAAACTAGGATACCAGTAGGAACAGTGGGGGAAGGAGGAGGGAAACAGTGGGGAAGAACAGTTGTATTGGGTTTGCATCCATCCAGGGTCAACCCACCACAACAGTCAAGGGAGAGGGAGGAAAACAGTGTGGAAGAGCTGAGTCCCAGGGCTGTTGGCTGCCCACTCCCACGTCCAGTAACTGCCTCTTGTGTGTCTGGATGGACTGCGGAAAGCTGAACTCAAGGAGAGTGTAAGAGCTGTGGAGTCAGGAGAGTGACCTGACGTGGGTGCTGTACTGCCTTGACTCAGGTTTCATCTGGCATCTAGAAGTGGTCTGTTAAAGGGAATATGAAGGGAGGATGCATTTTCACTGGAGCTGATGTTTTCAACCCAGGTTGTCTGGGTTTTTTTTTGCCCCCTCCTCCCAGCGCAACTCTCTGCCCATTGGAATGGAGCTGCTAACCTCTGCCACTTCCCCAGAAGAGTCAGTCTCCTCGGTCTGGCCTCCTCAGTCTCATCACTTCATTTCATTTAAGGGATTCTGCCCATACTGCATTTACAGGATGAACTGCATTTTTCTCACAGTGTTTCCTCACGCACATAATTAAACATGTGAAACAGAAGACAATGTACAGATCTCTCCTTCAAACCATGGCTTTTGGGATTTAGTACTTGCTGTGGCATCTGCTAAGGTACCAGCTATCAGAAGAAGAAACTGAGGTGACAATTTTTCCAATAGCTTACTATATCCCTGGGATAGGTCTAGGATTGAGACACAAATAAACACTATGCTAAATTGCTAGAAATTAGAAATAAGATTGTTCCTGGGTGTAGTTTTTCATGCATGGTGGGAGAAACAGCCATTGCTTTGCACACCTGCTGTTAAAAGGGAGGAAGATTTTAAACGGTGAGAAACCAAAGGTAAAGTCATAGTTTTACAAGAAGGAAAAATAAAGCTTCAGCAGAAGCTTCAGAATATAGCACTAATGCGGGGATATTAGCAGCAGCTCTTGGGAAAAGCTTGTGAAAGTCATTGCTTATGATAAATGAAGTTCAGTGCTCGTCTGAGAGGCAATGTGCCACATCTGGATGATCTGAAGAGTCACAGTGAAAACTGTGATAAGGCATGAGCTGCACCCCTGTCTTCTTTACTTTACCTTCATATATAATGAAAATAAAACTGTGTTATTTATAGATATAAATTTATATGTCTCTGGCCACTAGTACAATATCTGGGTGTGCTTTTACTCAGTCTATCATCACCTCAATTTACCAGGAAAACAAAACTATGGAAAAGAAAAAAATCTTTTGTCCTTGGTATTGAATCTTTAACCAGGTAGTTGCTATAGCAATAATGTTTCCCAAAATACTAAATTTAAAGCGACAGCTCCTGAGAGCTACCTCAGCTGTTGTGAGACATTTTTTTATTTCTCTCACACTCCATTTAAGGAAACCGGGAGTCTGTACTCCCATCATCAGAACACGAAAAGTTAATTTAAAGAAAAGGGACTGACCTATTATTCCACTTTTTTTTTTGTTTTCTGCAGATGTTTCACAGCTCCCGCTGTTCTAGCATCCCCATTTCACATTAGTGATGCGGCCAGTACACGTAAGTGTGCGCTCTGACGTTCAGCAAGTGATGCTATGGGACACGCGTTCTAGCTCTGCTGGACCCAGGCTGGATAGGGGCTGCAGGTGACAGACAGTGGGCCTGGGTGGTGCTGAGCGGGCACAGGTGAGGATCTGACTGCGTCTCGGGCAGTGTCTTTGTCATTCACCTGGATCTGGCTTTTTACATGTCATCTGATGCAGCCTTTTCTTTAGTGTTTTCTGTTTGGTTTTTTGTTGGTGGTTGGTTTGTTTGTTTTGTGTTTTTTTTTCCCCCAAAGCCCCAGTCCAGAACAGACTTTATGTGTTTCTAGGATATTACAAGATTTAGGTGAAATAGCTTGGTTGCTTTTAATTCATAGCTGAGCAGCCCAAAGCTCCCTGTGTCAGCTTAGTCTGGCAATTTATCAGACAGCCGTTGTGGTACAGCAATAACCTTTACAATACACACTAGATGTTTCGCTTTCTTTCCCCTTATCAGTGCTGGAGCATCGCTTATCAGATGCCGCTTCGGATCAGTGCCGTCAGGGACCGTGTAGGTGCGGCGGAGCAGAAGGTCTTGGGCAGAGGCAAGCCGCCATCTCACAGGGCTCTGAGACCACAAGCAGCCGCCGTCTCACACAGAAGGAAAACCCTGGTGACTGGCAGCACTGGTCTGTGGTTGCAGCTGGTGTCCCTGGCTCCCGCTGAGCTCAGAGCCACTTCCCCGCAGCCTTGCTCTGCGCAAGCAGATCTTCTGCTCTTGTGATCGTGCAGGTCCCAGGTGCCCTCATACTCCCACCCATGCTCGCTCTCTCTCTGCTGTGTGGAGGCAGGGAACAAATGAACAATTTCCTCCTTTACCACCTTAGCAAATAGAGAACTAGACCAACGATGACACTGATGAAACTGGTAAGTGATACGGAAAGTGGCACATGGATAAACTACGGTCCAATGCTCTCTTCTTTACCGGCATTAAGAGTGACATCAGTGACGACTGCCACTATTCAGAAGCATTTTAGTAACGGCAGTATCTGAATGGCAACAGGAAGTGGAATATATTAATCTTATAACTCAAAGTCACACTTCCCTTCAACTTTCTCTGAAGTTAAATGTGTTAGAGACTCAAATACCAAAAAAAAAAAAAAAGCCTAGGCAAGATCATCTGTTAGCCTTACAACCATGTGAGTTGGGAATGATCCTGCTGACGTTAAGAAAGCAAAGGTGATGTGTAGTGAGGTTAGAAAAGAATAATGATTTGCATCATGAATGCAGATTGTGGCTAAGATTCTAGGAAAAATAGATTAAATGAAGCCTGAAATTCCACCAGTTAGGTCACCACAGTTCACTGAAAAGCTTCTAACTTACGAACCTGAGCTGTATCTTTGCTGGACTTCTGGGAGATGGATTCTGCTTGAAGTGAACTATTGACATATCAATTCACCTCTGCTGTTATTATGCTGACAACAATACCACATGGCACTGATATTTCATACCCTGTGGATATTAAATAAATTACCATCACAGCCCTTTTAATTAGCCATATTCTTTTTGTATAGATTGGGAAGTGAGATAGGAACTACAGGGATTTACTGAGGCCATACATTAATGCTTTTAAGCATTGTCTGTGAGGAGAACTAGAATTCGAATGCATGCATTTCTTCTTGCCAATATATAGACCTCTGGCTTTTTGAAACTTTTCTGTGAGGAATGTCCTTGCTTTAGGAAGAATTCTTAAATTTGCACTTGTTTTTCGCCTGCAGAGCCACCAGGAATCCTAAGCGGAATATTCAATAACAATAATAGGCAGTGTGGATTGGAGCCTGGATGAAGGTATTTACTTTTCACTATGCTAATTTTGTATGGTGAAATGTATCTCCCCTGTAACAACGTGTAATTTTAAAAAGAACATAGATGTTCACGTTCATATGATAAATTTAGTCCAGCTAGTGAAAATTTGGAGAGAGAATGAAAAAAAGTGTAAATTTTTAGCTATGTAAAACTAATGAGGTAAATACACAAATGATTGAGCTACAGGACATTGCAGTCTCCACATTTAAAAGTCTCCTTATTTTTCCAGAGGGCTGTGATTTGAACACAAAGACCGAACATTTCAGAACAGTCTAAGGGATTAGGTACCTACATATTATTATCATGAAGTGATAGGACCCTGAACTTGAGATCCTTCATGAAGCCCAGCCTATAGGCCAGCCATCATCACTGCTTTCCTTATCTTCAAGTGGATCTTCAGCAATGCAAGGAGGTACTATAGGAAATGACACTATAAAAAACATCCTCACATACCAATACAGACTGATCCAAGCAAGGGTTTTCCTTAGCAATGGTGAAAAATTAAAAAGTATAAAATCTTAGGGCTAAATTTTGTGGAAATGAAGCTCTTTGCACAGTGTCAGGGCCCTGAGTTTCCCAACGGGGTCTGCGATCTCTTTTCCTGCCTCCCTGGGGTTCAGCTGCCTCTGCAGAGGCCATCGCTGACATGGTATGGCCCTGTCTGGCCTCGCGCCTCGCTGATCCTGAACTTGCCTTGCTGACTTGGCTTCCTGGCTTGACCTCAGACCTGCCTCATCACTATGGAGCTGTCTGGTGATCACAGAGGTCCTGGCCAACACTGGTTACCATCACTAGACCTGCTCCGTGTGCCTTGCTGGGGTGCCGTGGAACTGTGCGGCTTCTTGGTGAGGACGTTGCCCAGCCTGCCTGGCTGTCACCCTCGGCTCCTGACTCCCTGACCCTTGCAGAGCAGCCAGCTCTCACCACTCCCTGATGCACAAGTCAAATTTGGCTCAGTTTTGTTACATAGTTTGTTTTCATTATTCTTTATTTGAAATAAATTAAAAACCTCAATAGTATTAACTTTCCAACCTTTCTGGCATGTGAAAGATCTAGAAATGAACCACTGAGTTATTTTTTCCATGAGGTTACAGTGAAGCTTGGTTCCACTTTTATTCCAGCACAGCAGTGAAATTTCACATTCTGTTGCAAAATACATAGGTCAACACAGGAACAAATCTTTGGTGAAGTAACTTGCACTGCTTCTTGCATACTTTGCCCTTCCTAAGAAGGTTTCACAGGAACAAAAACCCACTACACATCAAAACAAAAGAAAATCCAGCAAGAGGATTAATGGAAACAAAGAAGGGAAAGGAACATCATCCTTTTTTAGAGAGGAAGGCCACAGCCAGAATAGTGACATACACATTTATAACAGTCTATAAGATCACAGGACAATTCTGGTTGGAAGCAACCTCAGGAAGTCTGCTGACAGGAAGGTCAGCTTGGAGGCCAAACCAGGTTGCTCAGACCTTTGTCCAGCTGAGTATTGTAAACCTGCCAGGATGGAACATGCAGAACATCTTGTTACAACCTGCTCCACTGCTTGGCAGTCCTCATGGTTCAGAAGTTTTTCCTTCTATCAACTCTGACCGTTCTTGCTTCAAGTTATGTGCATGATTTCTCGTCCTCTCACTATGCACTCTTGCGAAGAGCATGGCTCCATCTTCTCAAAACCCTCCCTGCAGGTATTGCAACGCTGACATTGGGTTCCTCAAAGCCTTCTCTCCTCCAGGCTGAACAAGCCCAGCCTACTCAGCCTCCCAAGTTCCCTTCTCGGAATGTCAAAGTATAAATAGACACAAACGGGAACTCATGAAAACAATGAAAGTGGCTCTTTGTATCTGAGAAGTTTATAATTTACATGCAGAGCGATCTTCTCGTAAGGATTTTCATATTGCTTGTAACCACTGTATGCTCATCTTCCAAGTATAATGTCAGACCTAGAAGTCTGCAAAAGTGCTGGTCAAAATCTTTCCACTACACAGACTTGCTAGAGGGGGATTTTTTTTTATGGAAAGAAAAATTTGTTCCCTATGAAACTGGATAACCACCATAAACATTCTTCCTGGCAACTGAACAAAAGTGAGAAGGTTGTGAGAGCGGAAAAAAAACACTTTCCATGATGGTTTAATTATTTTCAGATGGACGAGTGCCCACCACCACCAGGGAACCCTGCAGCAGATGCAGGGGTTTGCGCAGGTCCCTGAATTAGCTGCACTTTTGATTTGTGCTAAGTTAAGTATAGGATGCAGTTAAGTACACAGATATAAACCTTGTTGCTCTGTTGACTCTGCAAACATAAACACACTCCAAATTTCAGTCATAATAAGCAAGGCTGAGGCTGGCTCTTGAGGCTGTGGAGGTATGAAACCTCACCTTTCAAAACTTCCCTTTCCTCCTTGCATATATCAAGAAAAATTTTATCTGGGTTAATCTGTCTTGTGGCTAAAATTTGGTTCTTTATATGCACCTGAAGTAATGAAGTTTCAACTATCTGAAACTCAATATTGATATTGTAATGAAACTGCAGACATATGGTTATACATTAGAACAGATATTTTCTAACGAAAACAAAAGCTGGAAAGTTTAATACCAGGTAAGCACCCATCCACATGAGGTAAACAATTTTAAGAAGTGGCTAGGGGTATGCTGTTGAAGAACTTGAGTCATTACTGAGACAGAGGAACCATCACAGCAGCATAAACTGTACCATGAAATTGAGAGAAGATTTAACACCCTCCGTCTGTCTGTTCCTTTGTCAACCATCTGAAAGATCTCCACGTGTGTGGGTGCTTTATTAATTTCTGTCACAGTACTGTTTAAAAAAATAAAAAGTAATAAAAATCCCACAAAAGGCACCTTCCCAGCTAAGTTTTAGGCTTCTATTAAAACTGGAAACCCAATTACTGTGTTAAGAGGACTTCAGCCTTCCTGCAGCTGAGTATGTGTATGCCCGGTACGTGGGCTATCCAGCGAGCTGCGACGAGAGGCAGTTCTCTGGGGATCCTCAGATTCTGTCAGTGTGTCCTGGTCATTTTTCTTGACTGTGCGTTTGTTTGTTGACATTGATTTATGTACCATGCCTGATTTTGATGCTCCATTGATTTCGTTGACCCTGTAATAAGTTCTTATTAGCTCCAGCTACTGGTTTCATGTAGATTTGTCACTTTCGGGGCATTTCCTAGGTACAGAGTGGGGAAGAATTTTTTCTTTCTTTCCTCCTTAGGTTATCCAATGTTGCTTTGAATGTGCTCTCTCAAGCACTTTTGACATTCTCTGTTTCACAGGAAGTTCTGTAGGTGATCAGTGCACTGCTCTTTGTAGCACAACTGGACAGAGCGTGGTCTTTTGCTTTGTCTCCCTCACGCTTTTGTGGGCAACACTTGAGCAAATGCAGTATGTCTGTTCGTGCAGCTTCACTCACAACGCAGTAAAGAATAGGATCAGCAATGCAATTCAAACTTGTTAGGGCCTGTGTGATTCTGTAAACCTTATACATCAGCTGCAAAAGCTGTGGGTCAGTGGTGTAAGGTTCTTTAATGCTGCGAATAAGCAGTACAATGTGATAAGGAGTGAAGCAGACAATGAAAGTAACTGTGATAATCAGAATGAGTTTCCTCACTTTTTTCTTTTCTTCATCTACCGTGGCTTGATTATACCTCACTACTTGGTAGATTTTATGGTAGCAAAACAAAATGATTATCAAAGGGACCAGGTACCCTGAGCATATCCGGAATAAATTTGTCCATGCCTGCCACTCTTCCAGGGGGTATTTATCGTAGCATAATGTATGATTAGCGATATTGCAAGAATCACTGAACACTTCTCTCTTCATCAATATGACTGAATTCAAGATGCTTTCCAGAAGCCACACAATTATGCTGACAAGCAATGAAAATCTCCTTGTGCGGAAGTGCTGGAGCTTCAAGGGGTGAACTAATGCCAGGTATCTATCAACAGAAATGCAAGCAAGGAACGCAGTGCTGGTGTAGAAATTCATATACATAAGGAAGGCAGAAATCTGACAAAGCAAGGCGGAGAGCCTCCAGTTATCTCCATGTATGGCGTAATCAATCCACAGAGGCAGAATGAGAGCGTACAAAAGGTCAGCCAGGGATAGGCTGAAGAGGTAGACTGCTAACTCATTCTTTTTCCTCACCTGAATGCAAGATGCACAGAGGGATATGCAGTTGATGGGAACACTGATCAACATCACAATGCTGTACACATATGGAAACAAATACTTATCCAGGGTGTGATCATCATGGCACTTAGCAGTGGTATTGTCCATCTCAGTAGTATTGTTGGTCCAGTTCCAGCCTGGATTCAATAAAAAACCCATCTGCAGTCTGATGGGTTGGTATCTGTTAGTTTTTCAGGACCTGGTTGGTAAGATTCCAGCCTTCTGTTACAAAAAAAGAAAAATGTCAGCTATAACAACATTTTTGTTTGGTTTTTTTTTTTTTTTTACGAGCTTCTTGGTGGGTGCCTGCTTTAGAAAAAAGAAACTCTGTTTGTAGGAGATCAAAAGTTTTAAACACTCCTGGAGGAAACCATGCATAGGAACCCAAATGCCTAAGGTGGTCAAGGCCAGTCACATGTAAGCTTCTACAGCAGAAGCAGGATGAGTAGTTAAGACACTTCCAGAGGGGTAGGGTTCTGCAGTCCCAGGTCCTTCTTTTGGGAACGATGAAGGAGATCAGAAAGCATACCACAAATAACAGAGGTGCGCTTTCTATTATTCTGGTGAAGAGAATTGTGTTTTGGCCATATGAATATGGCAGATTTCTTACCCCCAATATGCTCCTCCTCTCCAAGTCAATGGAGAGACGATAGAAAGACAGGGATTCAGCTACCGCTTGATGTTGGGATCTGCTCAGAAGAAAATGTGTGGCTGGTATGTCTCCCGTTCAGAATTGCTCTCTTGTCTTGTTGCATCCTCACACTTCCTCACTTTCCCTCTCCTCCTCTGTATGTGACTGCCCAAGAACTTGCCACCAACCATGCTACTCCAGCAAAGCTTACTGCATGTCCCAGGAACCCTCCTGTGAAACCTAGCAGACTGTTGGGTTCCTGCATCCACAGGAGAATTTGCCAGGGTGTCACCGAGACGCATGTGAGGTGGAGATTCTGAGTACAATTTTTCATTTGCACTTCTTTCCTCCAGAAATTGCAGTTGCCATGCATGAGTTTATAAAACCCTTAGCAACTAAGTTTACCCTAGGCACTACCAGGGCTGCGGGTGTCAACAGTTTCAACATAAAAAATCAGTAAAACGGCAGCCATGACTAAAGCAGTGGGACTAGAGGAATTGCGTGTGCGAGTCTTAGAAGCATGTTGAAGAGATGACCTTTAAGTAAGAAAGGGTATACAACCATAGCTATGAGACAGCTGGTACTCACTGATTATATCACAGCTGACACACACATTACACAGAGCAATTTTCTTCCCCAAACATCTAATTGTTATGTTCAGGAAAAACGAGAATGGGGAATATTTGTTGTGGTCCAGTGCTACTGACAAATACACCCACTGGTTCAGAGACTGTCTGCGATAACTGATCTGTGGTTTAAGCCTAGACTGCCTGCAGAGGAGGTGAGGAGGTTGCAAGATAACACTGTCTACAACCATTCCTACATAGGAAACAGCTCAAACTGAAGACAGCTTGGGTGCAGGGATTTTCCCATGTGGTAAGCAAATTCATTCTGCTTTTTAAGGCTTTGATACTTGCGTGTGGAGGTTTGTGGGTTTGTCAGAGAAAGTAGGTTTATGGCCTGTGTTGAGAAGTTATTATATGGATCTCTTTTCCACAAAAATCACTTTCATGCATATTCAGAAAAAGGAGAAATGACAGAACTAGTCAGAAAGCACATATTTCATTTTACCAGCCACTGCTTTATTTGATCAAGTTGGCTAACTTTTCACAGTTAGAGCTAAATTCATTCACAAGAATGAAAGACATTGAAAATTCTTGAGAAGGACTTGCCAATTTGGTCTGCTTTTCAGTGTGGGTTAATAAAACCACAAGGTAAATAGGTCACTGTAAGCTTACCAGTATAGATAAACATCATGAATTAAAAATCTAGCTTTAGCAACTGGATGCCAGGGTTTTGCTGACCCACTTATCATCAAAAGGAAAGCAAATATATGCAGAGTGACTGGATGAATAAAAGACAAAAACCTACCTCTTCTTCTAATCACATTTCATCATCTCTTTTCCTATGACAGGTCTCTTCATGTCTAAGTGGGAAATGTGCCCTTTCAGAAGCATGTGTGTAATGTAGCAAGTGTACGAGGCAGTGTCTATTAGTCTCGTGACTGAGAAACTGGAATTCCTTCTCCCTCCCCCACAAACTCTTTCTCCATTGTTAATCGACTTGTTGTATTACAGATTCATCATCCGTAGAAGCTCCCAGCTTGTCTCCACGTTACTCACAACAGCTCCTCTCACAGTTCTGCTTATCAGCTCTTTCATATCTACTCACAGATCAACATGCCAATTTCTTCATACCACCCACCTTCTTTTTCTTCAGCTTTCTCTTTTCAGCTCGTTGTTTCTGAAAGTTTTGCTCTGTTGATCCCACTGATCATAAGGTAAAACACTTGTTTGAATAAACCTTTGGGGCAAGACCTTGCTTTGCTCTTCTGCCATCTGCCTGAAGGAACTAACATTTTAAGATATAACTGGATAATGGCAGGCTGGGACACTGAAGATGGGATTCAAAGAAGAGAACAGAGACTACAGGAACTTTGCCACCTCAGCAATTTTTTTCTGTCCTTCATGTTCACAGGTCACTGCACCCCATGGTTTTCTTTTATTTTTAACCAGTATCATCAATAGTTTCTATGAACAAAGCCTTGGCTGTCTAAAATTCCCCAGCTAATCCACGTCCCAGCTTTGATGACACATTAATGCCACTTCTATGAGGACATGCTTTCAATGAGAATAATAACAAGAAGTGTGTCATTCTGGCAGGTATTGATGACCTATACCGAAGTGTGTCAAAGATCCAGCAAATGAAGTATACCACAATGCCTGCTGCAGTTCCTTGCACAGAAACATAAAAGCAGAAAGCGCTGTTTTGCCCTGATTACAACACATTCCATTATAGTTACTCGGGGCCTTATGTCAGGGAAAGCGGTCCATATCATACTTCCTTGCTTAGCTTTTTTCTGATATTTAGGACTACATAATGCAAAATGATTTGTCTTACCTGAATTCATGATCTGAAATGTTCCCAGGTTTTCTCTCAGCTACTGAGTGTGCCTGCTGGTTTTGCACAGGAAGATGCTATTGGCTTACAGCTATCCTAAAACACAATGTTTGATTATTTTTCCCACTGACTGTTGACTTTTTTCCTAAAAAATTATCAAGGAATTTCCATTTAATGATATAGTCTAATCATTTGACTTTCGTAGTCCAACTCACTGTGACTAATTCTGTAAACTTGTGACTTACTTTAATAGACTTATATTAGATGTGTTTCTAATGAAAAAAATATTTCTCAAGTTAATTTTGTCTTTTACCCACAATATTCAGTGATTATCATTGTCTCTGTCTCTGTCATTTTGCTACAGAAAACCTGCTGTAAAGAACCCAGAAAAAATAAAATGCAAGTAGCAGTCAGGCATGACATACAGAGAAAAGGACTAGCAAGCATTAGGCTTCAAGTAATATTTGCAAACAAGTTTGTAAAGGAACCTTGTGAATGTTTCTGGAGAAAAACATCATTACATATTGTATTTGTATTGACACATTCCCACAGTATCTATTTCAGATTCAAATAGAGCTTTATGCAAGCTCTCCATTTAGAACATTTGAAAGTAACAAAGGAATTATAAAGTTATACTTTCATAAGCACAAACAAAAAATTATATTCTGATATTCTCTTACCTATAAACAACTTTCTAAGGGAAGAATGGAAGCGTCTTTTTTTATTTTTCAGGTGAATTAATTCTGTTACAGTTTGGAAAATAAGGAAAGATGAAGAACACTATGAGGATTTTTTTGTTATTAACAGAAAAGTTTAGTCACTAATTAAAAAAAATACATCTTCCATTAGCTAGTAAGCACCAGATTAATCTTGGAAACATCTGCAAAGGATACACTTTACCTTTTATTTCTAATTCAAGTTCATGAAAGGGCAAGTTGCTGTAAGCAATATTCATTATAATGTGGTAAGTTTTTGCAAGTACTTTGCTTTTTAGATAAGCTTCAGGGGAAGCAGACAACGTGTGAGCTAGATCTGTGCAGTAGCTGCTGTGCTGGTGCTATCGTGCATCAGCCGTAAGATGGTTTTCTTGATTTCTTTTTCCTTTCAAAACAATTTCAATAGATTGCTCTGTGATCTCAAAAAGTTATAGTGCCAAGCTGATTTCCTCAAGCACAAGGACCTTCCATAGCTGCATCTTTTTTCCTAATAGGCAGATCTCAAAACTTAATTCTGAAAAACTTTGCAGCTTAGGAGAGTTGAAATATGCATTCCAGTAACATGGACATTTTTGCTTAAAATGAGCAGCATTTTTCCTCATGCAACATTAAATTTCACTCACAGGTCTCTGAGATTCTGTAGAAACTCAAACCGGTCTGAAGGAACTCAGTCTTTTTAAGAACACTTTACGGACTGTTTTATAGAGCATAAAAATTCTGTTAACACGATCAAATAGGAAAAAATGTTACGGTTTTTAGGATGTACGCCACAGAGGTGAGCATTATTTTGCTACATCTTTACATGCATCATGTTTTTCTTTATGCATACAGAAAGATACTACACAAAATATTTTCATGCACATACTTGGTATTCTAAGAAGCTACCTCTAGCACAGCTTATTTTTCTGCCAATTTTTATGCATTGCATATACTCTCATAATAGCGCTGAGTACCTTGTTAGTGCTGTAAAATATTAAAGAACAGCAATAGCAGAGCTACAGGAACTCCCTGTGAAGACTGAGGCATTATTTGGAGTGAAGATAGGACAGATCAGAACCCTGAAAATTCACCCCCAAATACTGTTCTTCTCCACCCTTTCCCCCCTAAGTAACAGGTATTTTGATCATGGCAATACCGTTACAGCAATAAATCAAACTGGCGTGTCTTTCCTAATTCAATCTTCTGATGTCCCTTGCCCTTTTGCCTCATGTTTCATTTGTGCTGTGGGTGAACTACTCCTTCTCCCAAAGCAATATTTTCCTGCCCCTTTTGCATCCCTTCTTTCTGTTCGATGATGTCAGCACCCCATTAATAGAGAGCCAGGTTGAAATCTGTACCAGAACATAAGTTGTGTATCTGACTTCTTTGATTTTGAACACTTACCTAGGCAGCCGTGTCCCCTCCATGTAGCAGTGTCACTTTGATGCCATCGGTTGTGTAACGCGTGTCTGCTTTGGAGAAGAAAAACTGCTTCATCAAATAACAACAGGAAGCTGCTCTTGGAAACACCAATGAGGCAACAGCTCACACGTCTGATTTTTTTTCTTCTTTTTTATGTTTTTGTTTTATACCTTGTTAATCTAAACTTAACTGTGCGGGAGAACGGTAACATAGTTATGCAGAGGTATGAACAAAGCATGGTACCAACCTTGGTAAATCTAGGAATACTTCTAGTAAGTTTATAAAAGTTTCATTGAAAATATTGCCTAATTACGTGAGTGGACTATATTACAAACCTCTCATCTAGGACACAATACATTCTGCACAGAAACCAACCTACAGGAAGAAAATATTGTGGAGTGTATATATATTTATTTCTGTTTACTTGTTCAAAACATAGGGTCGTTTTTTTAACTGAAGGACCTGACACTTGCCTTTGCAAGATTACCACAGAATCAACTAAGAATCCACATAAGAGAAGCCCCTAAACATATAGCATAAGGACTTCAGGAGTTTGTGCAAAAAAAAATTAATTATTTTCAGAACTTGTATTACTGTTTTTGTTTTTTTTTTCTGTTTGCCTACTGATGGAAAGAAGTTAGACAGGTGGAAAATTGTTCCATGAGGATATTTTCTCTTTTCCCTCTGTGATCAGAGTAATTCCTTGTGCACTCTGATTTTTTTTCCTTAAATTCTATTTGAAACAATTTAATTCTGCTTCTAAGATACCGGGTAAAAATTCACTTTAAATGTACATCTATTGAGTAATAAAAAAACTAGCTGGTTTGATGATTCAGTGCTAAGGAGAAATGAAAGATGAACAAATGTAAAAACTCTAAAATAGGACATACTGACTTCCTTGAGAACAAAACTAGGCAGCTCTATAATATTTAACCACTGAATGCAGAAATTGATTCCTTCTTTTTTTTTAGCCAGAGCATTACTTTTTCTTCCACAGTTTTTCTACTGTTGTGCTTGTTATATGAAGACTAAATTATCAAATCATTCTATACTTGTGCTCATTCCTGAAACGGTTATCATAGCCCCCTCCAGTTTGGGGAAAGGGAGGCTTTTCAGCAACTTGAGCGGAAGACAGTTTAGGTTAATTTCTAAAATAAATTTCAGTCAAACCTTTACTGAGAAAAAATCTTCACTGAGAGAAAAGTCATTAGACAAAGACCTGTCTTATCACTTCTCACCTGCCATTTCCTAATACGGTACCTACTAAGAACATGGTCTGGTGAGCTGGTTATGCTGTTGTGTTAGGGGTTCTGGTACTTCACCGAGGAAAAAGCAGTTCTTGTCATTATTAGAAATGGAGAAACATAGCTGATACATTTCTACAGATCTTCACTGTAACAACTGATAGTGGGACTGAAGGATTAAGGGAAGCAAGAGAGCAGATGATGATGCATTTTATACATTCTGCAAGTAAAGTTATATGCAAAAAACCAACTCTTGAGCTGGAACAATTTAATTTCTGATGCAAGCAGCACCCTTCTTTTTTTTCTGAAATCAGTCATCTCAGAACAACAGGTGGTTTTTAGGTTGATTGAGATTAAAGTACTTCCAAGAAAGAATGATTGAAATAGAAATGCATAAACAGTGGAAAATTATCTACAAAAGAAACAATGAATATTTTCAAGTCCTCAATAATTTTTTGTTATATTTGGGTTTACAAAGGCTCCAGATCACATGTCCTTGGGTCATGGATAAAGTTGTAAATTAAAAAACACATAAAAAGCCAGTTTGAGATTCCTAACACAGAATAAAAGTCCTCTGAGTCGCATCAAAATATACTCTTCTTTCTACCAAAATAGATTCTAAGAATGTTTTTGTATACCAGCTGAAGAGGGGAGGCCCTAAGCACATCATACAAGTTTTGAAAGCTGATACTTTCTGTCTCCTATGAGTGATTAAGAGACTGAATTCCACAGCTGAAGCCTTTTACCTGTAATAAACTGATGCATTAAGAAATCATAAAAATTACTCAGCTATCGTTCATGATGGTTTTGCAAACCTTCCAGGTCTGCTGGAAAAAACGTGAATTAGGACCACGAGCCTGATTCTACCTTTGCCACTGACTCACTGTAGCCTTAAGGAAGTCACTGTCCTTCTGCGTGCAATAATGACATCGTATAGCTCATTTGGGTGTGAGCAGGTTCATTAGTTAATGCTTGATATTGCTGTAAAGCGCAAAATGTTTTGTGAGTGTTTGCTATTGTTATTAAAAAAGAAATAAACAGGAAACGTCAGTCAGGTAATGTCATCACTGAGACTCAGATCCCGCAGTGACATGGACAAGAGCAGCTGTGGCTTGAATAACAGCATTCTTTATGGACAGAAACACGCAAAAGCTGGGCTTTTCCACAGCTCTAGGACACTGCCGACACGGTGTCACGTCTGGTACCTCATTCCTCCTTTGAGCACATGGAGCATTGGCTCTGTGAGACACTGAGGGCAGCACATGGGCAGCTCCCCTTGAAGGATTTTTATAGGATAATCAAGGTAACCGCCAGTCTCCTCATTACTTTTCCTCTGAGCCCAATGTTTCCATGAGCTGGAGCCTGAGGGAACACCACCCCAGCCGCTCCTATTTCCATACAGCCGCCCTACAGCGGAGGCTGTACAACAGCACGGCTCGGTCAGCCCCGCTGGCGGCACAAATCAACCCCCCCGTTCAGGAACCCTCGGCTGGCCCGGCTGCGGGTGGGGCCGGGGCAGCTGCGGCAGCCGCGGAAACCCGCGGGGCTGCCGGCCCCACTGCGGGGTAGGGCCGCTCCGGGCCCGGCCCAGCTATGCTGCCTGGCCCTGTGCCATCGATCGAAGGTCTCTCCTCACAACGTGCCGCAGCCTTCTCCTTCGAAGTGCCGGTTTCCGCACACTTTACGAGGGGTTTGGTGGCAGCCTGAGAGCGGGACAAATCCAGGAAGCTGGCTGCTGGTGAGGGCCTGGCAACGAGAGATTCCCTGGGAAACACCTCGCCCAGGAAGACTGCCCTGCCCTGCCTGAGGCCCCCCCCAAAACGCCAGTTTGGTGTAGGTCTCACAACGAGCTGCCCACGCTACACCAAGCGCAACTTCGCTGTGTGTTCCCAGAGAAACCCTGTCCTGCCGTGACGTCCACACCCCGCCTCGCTGCACAGCCAGCCCGCTTTCCCACACCCAACATGGCTCCACAATGGCTTCACTCGCTATTCAGTGCCCAATTCCAGTATGGTGGTAGGGTCCCCCACCAGCCGATACTCTCTTCGCCCTTTCTCAAAATGGCAACCACTAACTTCAAGCCGGGGGGGGGCGCTGCCCGTAAGGACTGAAAGCCGCCTTTTCCCTTCGTCTTTCCCTTTAGCAAAATGGCGGCGAAGGGCGCTCACGTCCCGCCCCCCAGGTGATTGCCAGGTCGTGCGGTCACGTGACACGCGCAGCCGGGTAGTGGCGAGTTGCTGTAGGGACGGGGTGGCGCGTTCGGGGTGCGGAGCGCGCGGGATGGGGTGCGTGGCTCTGCTGTGGGGATGGCTCCTGCTCGGCTGCAGCTGGGGCCCGGGCCCCCCCGGGGTCCGCGCCGCTGCGCTCTCGACGGCCACCTACGTGCTGGACGATGCTGGCGGGCTGGGCAGGCAGTTCGACGGGATCGGAGCTGTCAGCGGCGGCGGGGTGAGCGGCGCCGACAGGCGCGGGGGCTTCTCCGGGGCTGCGATGCTAATCCTCT
The DNA here is from genome assembly GCA_013399095.1 of Psophia crepitans. Taxonomy (NCBI): domain Eukaryota; kingdom Metazoa; phylum Chordata; class Aves; order Gruiformes; family Psophiidae; genus Psophia; species Psophia crepitans. The sequence goes on along the minus strand of VWZZ01004526.1, from coordinate 599,511 downwards.
CCTCGGACCGTCGGGTGCAACGGGCGCTTGGGCTGGGGATTCCGTCAGTGGGCGCGGTTGGTGGCTGCGGTGCGGTCCCCGAGGCTTCGGCGGGGTCTGGGCCGGGGGTGTCGCTGAGGGGAGCCGTGAGGGCGGCGGGTGGGGAGGCGTGGGTGGGTGGCTGGGGATGCATGAGGGGCCTGGGGGTCAGGAGGTCCCCTGGAGGCCCCGAAGGGAGATGTGTGGGCAGTGCTCCTGGCTGCGAGGAGCGCTGGAGCCGGGCCCTGAGTTGTGCCTGTCCTCCGGTCAGCTGCGCGGCGGCTCGCTCTGGTCGGGACGCCGAGGGGGGGCTAAGCCAGGGCGGTGTTTTTTTCTTGTTTTTTTTTTTTTTTTTTTTTTTTTTTTCTAGGGGTTTTCTCCCTCTTTTCTTCCCT
>VWZZ01004526.1:583854-599087 GCA_013399095.1 Psophia crepitans | reverse complement strand
ATGAGATTTAAAATGCTGGATGAGCCAACAGGCAGTTGTGCGCTTTCCTGTGGGCCAGCGGACAGGGCCATGAGATCCTGCAGGTTCTTACCTGCCGTTTGACCTGCTGAGCTGATGGCCTTGCCCTCCGGCCTGTGTGCCCCGTGGGAGATTCGAGGAGAGCGGGAGAAAGGGTGCTGGGAGGGAGCTGTGTTTTGCTTGGATTAAGTCTGTGAGATCTCTCTGTTTCTCTGTTCTCTTTGCAGTAAATTGTAGGTGACTGGAGTACAAGGCAATTGCAATCTATGAAACCAGAAATGCCCAGCTGAAGGGTTAGGAAAGAGTGTTTGCAGGGGCTCAGCTGAGTTTCTGGTGCTGTAGTTATTTTCGCAGGTTTATTAGCTATGTGAAAGTCCTAGACTGACAAACTGAAGTGTACTTACATGTTTGAAAGTCAGGTTTTCATGTTTTCTTGTTTTCTTTCCATTTTAGGCCACATCTAGACTCCTGGTGAACTACCAAGAACCTTATCGCTCCCAGATTTTAGATTATCTGTTCAAGGTAAAGTCGGTTTCACTGCTGTAGTAATGTCTAATTTCCTGCAGAATTTCTTATTGTATGATGTCAGAACTCCTGTAGTATATTCGTTACTACATGAAATTAGACAAAATTCTATCTTGTAAAGCATCTTCTTTCATGTTATTTTTTTATCAAAACATTAAACTTTAGCTGTTGTTTTTGACAACCAGCATGCTGTTCAGGAGTTTATTTCTTCAAATTATTATGAAAATTCATTTTACGTTTTCACAATATGTTTTAAAAATATATTTTGAACACATTTTGATTATCCATGTGGGCTTAAAGAGGAAGAAATAATTTTTGTGGCTAAAATGAGGGGTTCAGCTGTTCATAGCAATTGCAGGAAGTGGATCTTTGAAACAGTTGATTTTTTTTTTTTGAGTACAGATAGGTTCACATAATGTGAAAATGACTGTGCAGACTGCATCATTTCAGTAGCATATCTGTTCCAAACTAGTCTCAAGTGTAAGTGCAGTTACTCTAGAAGGTGTGTGAACATTATTGGTTTGTAAGCTGCTTTAAGTTAGCAAGTGTAACCTGTGGAGTTACCCAACTTAATATATGGCAAGATTATTGGACAGTAATAACTTGTTTTGCTTTTGGCACTGTAAATTACTCTGCTGGAAGAGGATGTCATGTCACTTTCAAGTAGTGTAATCCAGATGGCTGGAGGGGAATAGTTTGCTGTGTAGTTTAAAGAATTGGTTTTAAAGGGTAGAGTTAAGGCATATTGTGTGACTGGGGGATAAAAACTTATGTTTTTTGGAGACCAAAACTACGTGTTACAACTATGAGTTTTCTGAAGGAATTAATAAGCATATGGTAAAAGAAAATCTAGCAGAGCGATCACAGTTTTCAAAGAATTTTTACATGTTTCATTCACCAAGACCTCTTAGACTGTCATGAGATACCTGGGAAGGATATACCTTGCCTCATTCTCCTTGTCTTTTAATGTCAGTCAACTGTCATGATGGGGATGGGAGAGCAAATGTGTTAAAAGTATAAAATTAGAAATGTCAGAAAGAGAAATGGTAAAGTGGGAATATTAACTTCTTATTTAAAAAATGAATTTAAAATGTCTAAAACTTGTAAGTCAAGCAAACTATCATCTAAGCAGCATATTTTTTAAATCAAACTGTGTTCTTACATCTTAAAATTCTTTTTTTTTTTTTTCTTTGGATGCCAGAATTATACTTGGGTAATTCCGTGGAGGAGGCCAACTTGTTACTCGTTATTAAAATAATGATTAGTAGTAACTTCTGGCTTGAGCAACTCTTAAGCCACTAATGACTGGAAGAACATACTAGGAGTAGGATCACCTGTATGAGCTTGAATTTTGTATTCTACTTCACCAGTCAGATGCCAGGGTAAAGGACAGTGCACTAGGTGGCCATGTGTTTTCCAGGGTGGTGTGTTTTTTTCCTCTCATGCCTTTCCACCTGTAGTTAGCAGATTATTTCTGACCTCTATATATGCTCTTTTTCTTCAGCAGTATAAATCTTGACACCAAAGAATAAATTATTTACAGAAATATTAACTTCAATTATTTTCTTTTTTAAAACTTGACTTCTAGTAACATTAAAAATACCATTGTATTCCTAATATAGCCCATGTTCTACTTTAAGAGTGCCTCAGTATTTTCTTGAGCATAACCAATTTGAAATCTGCACAGCTGGGGAAAAGTGTCATTCATGGTGCAAGAGTCAGTGAAACTTACCCAAGATCAGTGTGCTATTTATTTTGCTCAGTTTCCTTTTGAAGCAGAATTTTATATAATCTTTCATTGCAACTATAATGTCTGTTTAAAAAAAAGTATTGAAATTTTAGCATCCTCAAAATTGTATGCTTATGTATTTCATTCTTCTTGTTAACAGCAGGATTCTGTTTGTTTTTCTGTCTTTCTCTTTTTCTAGCCAAATTTTGGTGCTTCTTTACATATCCTCAAAGTAGAGATTGGAGGTGATGGACAGTCAACAGGTATGGATTTTGCATGAGCAGGGTTTAAATTCTCTTTGCAGTGATGCTGTAAGTAACGTCCTGCATGTGTCACTTTAGCTGAAGCATGGAGATGCATTCTGTGGTTGTACTGAAGTTGCAGTTCTCACTAACATATGGTTAATCGGTTGCATTCCAGAGCAAATGAGTTCTTCTGTTCCCCAAGATTCAGGAAGCCCTAATAGCTTCCTGAATTGCAGAGCATTTCTCAAACACACAGTTTTGCAATACAAACTGTAAAACTTGTGTAGGACTAGGTAGTTTATGTTTTAAAAGCATGAAAATGTGAAGATAGCTGGTCAGAAGCAATTATGTTTCTTTGTTTTAAGGAGCTGCTGCATTTCACTGGAGTGGCATTGTCTGGCAGTAGGCACTATTTTTATTTTTTTTTTTGCCTAGCCACAATTGCAAATGAAAATGTCTTGGTGTAATTTGCCTAGCCTACTATATTTCCACAAGTAATTGTTGCAGTTGTGTGCACAAGTTAATTAATTGACTTTTGTGTGTAATGACTTTCCATGCAACACTGATTCTTTTGCACCTTTGTAGTTCGTTTAGCTTAGCCTGAGGAAATGCAGTGCATAGCCTTCAATTCCAAAAACCCCTCCTGCAGTCATGGAACACCACAGAAATTATAAGCTAGATCTTTTACAACAAAAATAAAAAAAATAAATCTCTCTTTCTTGTCACTGAAAACCTTGATGGCAGTTCCTTTCTTTCCTCTCCCTGGACTTGCCTTGCACAGAAGAAACAAACTATAACCTTCTTCTGTTTGCTTTTTGGTTTAGATATAATGTGCTTGTAGAAATATGTGGTGGGTTGTTGTTTTTTTTTTTTTCCCCTCCTTCCTGGTCTTAATGTTGTAATTTCTCCAGTCATGTTGGGACCAAGATAATCATGAATATAGATTTAGTATTATCATAGCTAGACATAGAAAAAAGTGATGTTAAAAGCAGGCATAGTCCCTTAAAAACAAAAAAAAAATATTAAATTTATGTTAAGCTAACAAGCTAAGAATGAAGGGTGGCAAGTCTTGCTTGTGCCCTCCTACTACTTGTTTTGCTTTGAAATACGTAGCAAAGAACGTGTGAACCGTGTTGGAGGTATGTGCTTGCATGCTATGGCAGTGAGCAATGCAGAAAACTTTATGGTGTGTAACAGCTTATGACACAGAAGATAATTGTGAGCTACCTGCTTCTTTCCTTCCTAGATGGCACTGAACCCTCCCATATGCACTACGAAAATGACGAGAACTACTTCCGGGGCTATGAATGGTGGCTGATGAAAGAAGCTAAAAAGAGGAACCCCAAAATTAAACTGATTGGTAAATTGCTACAAGCTTTAGGATTTAAATGCTTTTTACCCACTAACTAAATTATGTATCTGACCCTTAATTAGCTTATTAATTGTAATTGGCAGATGTTTTTATGTTGCAGTAGACAAAGTAGAATCTCTAGTATTGGTAAGCTGGCCTTGATGTGTCACTAAAACTTACTGTGATTTACTTTGTTATAGTAGCACAACATGTAACAAGTAGCATAACAAGAATGTGTGTAACAAGTAGCATAGCAAGAGACTTGTCTCTCTAATAATTTACTTGTATCAAGTAACCTTGGTGCTTAGTATGGCAACAATGAACATAAATGATTTATCATGAGAGCTGAATTTCCGAATAATAGAGTAAAAAAAATTGGAAGGGATAAAGTAAACTTTCAGGAAGTATAAATCTAAACCTTATATTCACTAGACTTAATTCCAAACTTATCACTCCCTCCCCACTATAGTGGTTCTTGTCTTACGATTTGTCTTATGTATGAAGTTGAGTTGTAGAGGACTTTCCTGTCTCCCTCTTTTGATAGTGGGTTGTGTGTCTGCTGTGTCAGTACAAATGTGGAATCATATATTTTAATTGAAACATTTTACACAACGTATTTCACACAAAACAAAGTAAGAAATCTATCAGTTCAACAGTATCTAATCCTCTCCTCTTCCAGGGATCAGGCTTTGCCATATCCAGCCACAAGACGTGACTTGGTGGGAGATTTGCTAGTCGGGTTGTTAGACAGCCACTGTGACGAGCAGTAAGCTTACCATCTATGACTAATTGTGATTATTAATAACCTCCTTCTCTCAGATCAAGTTCTCAACAAAGGAAGGAGGGTTTGCCTTTGAATTAACCAATGATGTCTTACACAAAGTCAGCTGAAAACTTAGTGGGATCTAGTTAGGTTAATTTGTTGTTCTTATTTACTACAAGATCTAGTAAACAACTGAGACTTGGAAACACTTTCCGAAGAGAAGGACCCTAATCTTTCTTCCTCTATTATGATCAGATCATTGCTGCTTCTGAAATTCATATTCAGGAGATTAACAATTTTTGGTGTTCAGTATCCATCCCATGTCTATAACTTTGTAAATTTTTATCCGAAAGTCTTTGAAATTTTAAATTTGTTAAAGCTAATACCACACATTTAAAAGGTTGCATGTACTCAGTTGTTCTCTCGTAGGCTAGGTTTTCTAGCTTAAAAAAAGTAAAAAGTAGCTATTAATATGTTTGATCACACTTCATAGTATAACATACTCTCCAGTTAATTAAGTTACCTTTTATTGCCTTTTCTGGAACTGTGTGAATTTGAAGTGCATATCTGCTCCTTCATTTTAGGTAAAACAAACTACATCTTGCAGTGGAGCTTACGGAGTAATGTAGACCAACCACTTATCTTATTCATTTGTTGTTCTTCTCTCTTTCCAGGATTACCTTGGACATTTCCGGCATGGATAGGGAAGGGTGAAAACTGGCCCTATGACTATCCAGATGTCACTGCTTACTATGTTATTTCTTGGATATTAGGAGCTAAACAGTATCATGATTTGGACATCGATTATATTGGGGTCAGTAAAGCAAAATCTCCTGTATCTTTATTCCTAAGATCTTGGTCTTTTCTCTTTCAAGTTCATTATTTGACAGAGATTCAACTTTCTTTTTTTTTTTTTAAATTCTGATTAAGAAAATGTGTGGCTAGTATTCCTCTAAAACCAGTCCTATACTTACTGAAACACTTATTTTGGACTTTTAAGTGTTTTGATATGAGATGGTTGTTTAACCGCAGAAAAGCTGAAAATCCCTTCAGCGGTCCAGAGCAAAACTTCTGAAACTATGGTTCCCATCCCTCAAAGGAAGTCTGACCTTGCTGTAATGTGGGAAGGTATATCTGATTTGTATCTCCTTTGGAGTGCATACCCCTTGACGTTGCTGACTTATTTCACTTCTGTCAGTCTTGCACCTTGGATGACAGAATGATGCTTCAGCAATTCAACTGGGGGCACAGGGAGAACAACTGCTGTTAATTTTCTCCTTTGTATGCTCTTAGAGTAGGAGATAAGTTCTGCACTTTACGAATTTGAGTAATGCCTGGTTTCTGTGTTGTAACTTCATAGTGATTGGCCTTCTGGATTCTATACTTCTAAGAAAAGGGAATTTCTGCTTCTACAGGCAGTGTGGTGGTGTTGTGTAATGTCTAGTTTCTTTGTGGGTATAATCTGAAATACAGGAAAGCACTGAGGTCTGTGAAGGCTCAGGAGCTGACAAAACAATTTTAATGCTACTCTGATTCTACATTGTTAGCCTTTACTGCTCTTTTGGTTTATAGCATGTGTTATATATCATTATTTGCTTCACGATGAAATGAGCTTTTCAGTAAGTAACTTTTTGATTGGCTTGTTTTTGAAGTCACATATTGGCACATATGGAAAGATCTGAAAAATATCAAAATCAAATGGATGTATCCTACCTGCAAGAAACTGCTTGTACATGGTTGGGTAATCTACATCTACAGGGGAGTGCTTTCACCTTGACTGGTGAATGCGTCACAGTGTTTGTGTTGTGATTTGAAGAAAAGAAAGTAGTAAGGTTTCCGACTATGCATTTTATTGGCGAGGGTATTTGGTAGAAAGGAAGACCAGCATGCCTGCTTTTGAATTTTGAACTGTGTTTAGCTTAAGTACTCTTTCCATAAAAGATGGAAAATCCAGAGCAAAAGAGAAAAGACAATTTTGCATCTGTTTACGTAAACTATGCTGGATCTCTCCTGTGTTCAAGTATGGCTATAGTCCTGTGTAAATTAAACAGAACTGTTAGTTTCATTGTGTAAACCCTTGAAAGTGTAGGCAATTGTTCGCTGCGTAACATACTCTAGCTCTCCTATGTCAGTGTATGGCAACGGCTCATTCATTAGGAAAACACCTTGAAGTCACAGTGTGTTTCTTAATGATTTCTGGCAAACCGTAGACCCGTTGGTAACAATGTCATGTGTAACACTACTACCATTGTAGAGCTCAAGCAGCTCTAGAATTCTTTTCAGCAAGAAGGCAATCAGTAGACCTTAGAGACAGATAAGCAAGCAGCAATTTTGAACTTTCCTACAGAATTTTCCTCTGAAGAGCTGATAACAACCAGAGCACTTTCCTTTAGTAAACGGAAGTCATGGAGTTCATTAATGGATTGTATAATCTTATATATATATAAAATTCGTTATGCATTGACATATCCTGATTTTTCTAAATGGTTTTTTACTTTTCCCTTATAGATATGGAATGAAAGGGCATTTAGTAGCAAATATATAAAGGTATGTATTTTTTCTTTTTTGTCTAAAGTGAAATGTTCGTCTCTTATCTTATGTAAACAATTAGCTTTTCTGAATTTGCCTGGAAAAGAGGCCTTAATTCTGCAACTACTTCGCTTACTGAACTCTATTTCAAAATAGAGCTTAAAATTCTGAGGCAAAGTGCCAGTGGATATGATACCCTTACATTATTGCTATAAAACTCCAGGTTCTTATTTTATGGAAAACATAAGAAAGGCTCTGTGTTTTTACCTGAGCAAAATTCAGTACTTCCTGTTCTGAAAGAGTTAGAGGAGCAGGGTATTTCACATAAGCAACCTTGAGATATCTCTAATATCTTTCACTGCTGCCTGCTCCTGCTTCCCCCTTGCCCTTCTTTGAAAACTCACTTCTGTCTGTTATGTTATGTTGAAGTAGAAACTTCAGTACAAGCTTCTCTTTTGTTCATTTCCTTGTTGCTGCTTTGAGGCTGAGAAGCAATAGCATTACTTCACCTAAAAAGCAAATAAGAGTTAAATTGAGTGTGTAGAAAAAAATATTAAATTTTTTTTTCAGAAATCAGCAGGAATTGGATCCCATCTGCTTAAATTAGTCAGTTAGTGACTATTAGAAAAGTTTCACTTCTTACAGTTTGTGTACACTGGATGAGGTTAGTCTCATTGTTTGTCCTTGGTGACTTCTGTAGTTTGTTCGATGGTTAGTTTTAGTAGAACAATGCAGGAAATGGTGTACTACAGTTAAACTTGACATTGCAATAAGGATCTTTAAGTGTCTTTCATGAGGCCTGGTATATAAAAACTTCTGCCTGGAAAATTGGAATGGTCTGGAAAATTGAGAATGGTCTCTTATATATCATTTTAAAAAGAAATATTTTTTCCTAGAAGGTAGAATTAGATGAATACCCTTATAGCTATTTCCTCTGAGTTGTGCGGTGGTTTGACTGAGGGAGGTCAGGAAGCACTGGCAGAAAATTCTGTGTTAGTTGTACCTTGTACAAAGGTATAAACATTATATCCAGCTTCTTCTTGGGTTTCTTCTTAACAAATATGTTAATCAACCATGGATTTTAAACTGATTTACCAGGTCTGCTGCCATCCCATTAAGTTAGTTTCCAAGTCTTATGACATCTTAGACCAAATTTTGCAATGAGTACTTCACTCCACAGCTAATTTAATTACAAGTATTTTCTAGACTCTCACTTTTGTAGGCTGCTAGGCCATTAGTTCCTTTTGGACACAGAGGTTTAACACTAGAGTTTTTGAGTGACTTACAAAATCCCTTCCAGAGAGAAAACAAATACACTGAAGTGTGACGCAGCAGGATATCTTGGCATCTGTGTCAAGATGTCTTGTTTTTTTGGGGCATATTAAATAAAAAATCTGTGATGGATGTGTGTAGATGCTTTAGATTTTGCTAGTGAAGCAACTTAAAGCCCTCTCTAAACTTGTTCAGTAGGTGCACTTAGAATCCTCTTAAAATATCCCATCCCAGTGTGTGTTCCATACAAACTGTAGCCTAATTTTTTTTTTTTTTTAAGCTAGGAAACGAGTTCATAGGGTGCTCTCTTTATTATAAAAAATGCTCAGAAACTGGAAGCTTTCTGTTATATTTAGTCTCAGGCAATGTGAGTTCCAGGCTTTTCCTTTTCAAAAAAAATGGTTCACTAATTGGGTGTAGGCTAATGGAGAAATAACTAAGGGTACTGGTAGTCTCCTAAAAGATAATTCTAATCATAGGTAAGTTGTGCTGGTAGAGGAGGAGAGGGAAATGCATGCATGCTTGCATGCATATGTGTGTGTGTGTGGACTTCAAGTAGAAATCTCTAGTTGTTCAGTATGTATTTTATAGAAGCAAAACCAAACAGAACTAAAACCACTTGTTTGCAGGCTGGAATAAAACAATGCAAGTAAGATGGAAAATAAATAGTGAGGTGATTTTTTTTTTTTTTTTTTTCTTTTGAGCTGCAAGCTTTGTTTTCTTCTCTGACTAGATGTTTCGTTGCTTGGAATGCCTATGAGACTGAACCCTGTGTAAAAAGAATCATCAGAGAGAGAAGACAGATATTGCTATAAATGAAATAATCATCTTATTTCCCTATCACTGATTTGGTCTTTTTTTAAAAAAAAAACACAACAAAACAACCAACCCTGGTTTTCTGGATTTCTGTATGTCTTGTAAAAAATAGAAATGTTCTGTTTTGCTCAATGCTATGTCTTGTCACCTGGAGGATTTCTCATCTGTTTATCTTGACTTCCTAATGTGGGGGGAATGAATATGTGGAGACCAAACTGTTGAGTGTAGGTTTGGCATTCTAATTGCTAGCATTTTAAATGCTGTTGAATTTCGACTAAGCTTTTGTCTTCTAGAACTGAATACTTTAAAATTTGATCTTAAAATCACCCAAATATTTGCTGAAAAGTGTCAGCCTTCCCTCCACTGTATGTTAATTGACATAAGGCTCGTTATTTAACACCTGTTTTACCATTCATTTTCTTATGCTCTGCAGTGTCATGTGGCATCTATTCTCTAATCAGCACTATAGTTCTATTTGCAGACCACCATTTTGAAAAAGGTCTATCTACTGAAGTGTGCTATTGCACACCAAACATTTTCTGTAATGTCTGACAAACATGTGACACAGATAAGCTCTTAGTTATCTTGCTAAATTTTGACTTGTAAGAAGTTATTTTAGTTACTTCATCCACTAAGGCGCTAGTTAGGTTTCTTTTTAAGCAGAAAAAATGGAAAAAGAAATGATGAATCTATTGCTTATAAATTCTTATTCAAGAAGAATCCCAATCTTCCAATTATATTTTAAAATAACGTCATTTTTAACCCTGAAATGTGAGGAGTATCTGTACATAAACATGAATACTGGATGTAGGGGAACCATTCTACATGTGTTATTATGGAATGTGTTTTGAGTGTCTACAGTTCTGTGTCCTCGGTACTTATCTTTCAACATGGAAGTTCTGCAACCTTTCTAGCAATTTTGTTCTTCTGAACTATATGTGTAAGCAGCTTTTCCGAATGTGTAGCTAGCTAGAAAGCTTTAAATTGCAAGGATCTTTCTGTAAGTATTTCTACCATTATGAATTTTTCTTCTGGTAAACTTTATGCTTCAGAGGCTTCAAGCAGCTGAACAGAACTTTGCTGCTGCTTTTCTTCTTCTAAGTTTTACATCCTTTAGATCTAGGCTTTCATTGTCACCAACACTCGGACTTTGCTTTGTGTCTTCATTTGACTACATGTCAAATTACAAATGCTCCCTATTCTTCACATTGCTGGAGGATTATTACAAGAAATTATTTAAGGATTCATGCTTACTGATCTTCAAATGGTTGGAAAAATCTGGTTTATTCTTAACTGTTAGAGCTGGGAATGTTTTGCCTAGGTATATTTTATCTAAGAAGTTCCACAGGCAGATGTGAGAGATTTGTCATATTTGACAGTGAAATAGTAAGGAGAAGCTGGAAAGACGGAACAGGAATTCTGTTCTGTTGGCATGTTTGAATTCAAAGTTAACCGCCCTCAGTTTTGTGAATATGCAATTCCAGTTTCATGCTTTACGTTCTTGAAAATCAGTGAGACCTATGAGAGCCAAGTAGTGGGTAAACTTCAATATCAGACACTTACAACATCAAGGATTTTGTCTTTTTTTTTTCCACTAAGATAGCCTGTGGAAAGAATGCTTAGGTGTTCTTCGCTTGAAAAGGACAGATGTTTGACAAAGATTTCTGTTCTTGTAGAGGTTACAAGGACTTTTCCATTTTAAATATTCATTCCCTGTTTTCTCAATATATTTTTTTTGAGATCAGGCTAACTTTCACTTCTGATCGTTTGTGGGTGTATGTCCACTTCCACATTCCAGCCAGCCATCATTCTGAGATCAACTTACCATGACTGACTTTGTGGTAAATCCATTACTCATATGTAAGGAATTACACACATGCAATGAATGGAGTCAGTATGTCGAGCGTCTGAGTGGAGTACACATATGCACATGGGATATCGAAAGTAATCCAAGTGATGAGAAGCCCATTTTTGTGTAATGGCTATCTGAATGTCATTGATAACCTTTCAGTGTTAAAAATACTTATCGTTAACTTTGTCTTAGTTGTCATTATGGTTCTTCTTTGAGAAGTGAGAACTTTTCTTGTCCATCTTGTCTGAAGACAAATGCTTCCACTGAAGACTCCTACAGTTCTTAAATTGTTTTCAGTCTTAAATGTTCATGTTGCCTGGTTGATGAAAGCTGTACTTTAAGTGGTGTTATCTGTTACTAAGGTACTTCGACAATCTTTGGACAGACTGGGTCTAAGGAACATTGGCATCATTGCTGCAGATGGAGATTGGACCGTTTCAAAGGAGATGATAGTTGATCCCTATCTTAATGATGCTGTTGAGGTAGTCGGGTAAGTGTGGGAGAAGGGAGGAGTTTTACACGCTACTTATTGCTTCAATTCTGTAAGTAAGTCTTCATCTTGAGAAGTCATATATTCTTAGCTTATTCTTCCTAGTCATTCCCAGTTTTGTCATCGTCATATGCAGTGGTGACTGATTACTTTTTCCTGTCTTCCTCTCATCTCTGTTTAGTACATGTGTAAGGTAACCTTACTGCTCTTCCATCATAATTTCAAGTGTGCAGGTAGGAGCTGTAGGCTTCTTATCTTGGCGTTAGCGAATGACAGGAGACTTCTAGCTAATCTCCATGTGCATCTTCAAAGTTAGAAAAACATTAGGACTGAATTCTTGGTCTACAGTCTGTTTTAATTTCAGGTGAACTTGAACTTTCACACTGGAACTTACCGCCCTAGGACTTCCCGTGCTTGCAGCATTCCCTGTTACGTGTCCTTTGCTTGAGATTTTTCTGGTCGTGTCCTAAAGCTAGAAGGCTGTGTTTGTTGCTTATATCTGGTAACAGATAGTATTAGAAGCATGCACACAGATAGTAAAGTAGAAGTAAAAACAAGCATCCAAAGTTTGTTTTAAAATTAATCTCAGTTTTAGCAGCTAGGAATGCCTGCTGCTGTAGTTCTAGCAAATGGCAACTTGATTGTTTGCCTACACTCTTGCTCCATAATATGCTTCACTACTACCTTGCTTCTGTCAACTGGCTTGTCATTTATTCTGCTGCCTGTGCTTTCTTGGTAATCTCTGATTTCTCAAAACTATAAATAGGTTTTTAAAAATTATAGCATGTTTCTAGTGGAAATGTACTTAAGTGTATAAATTGTTCACTTGTGTTACATTTGTTAACTTGCTTTCCTGTGTTATTAACCTTACTGTGATAAGAACATGCTTATTGTCACTAGTGTACCATTTATCCTTATCTATATGTAGGGGGTCTGATATGCTCATAGTTTTTTAAACTAATGCATGGTTCAAAGGTTGTAGCGAGGGATTGTATGAAGAAACTGCTTTCATACATGTTGAGCTTGTAAACACTGGTCCAACTGGAAGTGGCTGCCAGAGAAATACCAATTGTAATGCCAGCATTGAATAACTCATTTATTTTAAAAACTTAGAACTTTCTTAGGTTAAGCAGTATTTGCACCTTGGCAAGTTATGGTGTATTAGGAAATGTTTTAGTTATCATTTCTATGCCAGTGAAACTTGCAGAGTGAATGCCCTGAGTGTGTATGGCTCTTATTCCTTTAAGAGCTTGACAGTCAAGGCTAGGAGTTTTTGTTTGCAACCTTTATGACCATGGACATGTTTTTAGTTGTTAAAGGTGAAAGTTTTTGTCAGAGGTCTTTTTTACTGTTGTATGGATTTTTCCCCAACTCTCCCACCCCCACTGATTGCAAAAAATGAAGAGTTAGAAGAATATTTCCTGTGCAGTAGTGTTGTTATCTATCAAGAAATTAAGGTTAGTACAAAATGGGAACACCGTGTTTCTCAACCAATGCTGCCTTTTAAGGCACCAACTACCAGAGTTCTTGCTGACCTAGAAGAAGATAATAGTATTTAGGCGTCTGTCCTTCAAATACTTAGGTTCAGAAAGTTGCTAAAAGCACACTGTATCTCTGTGTCTCTTAAATAACTGTATGTAGTTGTTTGCAAAATCTGTCAGTCCATCTGTTTTTCTAAATAGTCTTAAATTCTTTTCTCAGAAATCCTTTCCTGTACATTGTTCTGTAATCTCTTTTCAAGTATAGCCTCTGTGGGACTTTTGCTCAGTTCTTCTAGTTTGGAATGGAAACCTGGGATTAAACTATTGTTTTATTTAGAAATTATCTGGATAATTGAAATTATTGCTTTGGCATCCATCCACAAAAAGTAACTGACCTTTCCCTTTGTGTTGCCTTTCATTTTCTTTTTTTCCTTTCCTTTCTTTTTCACATCAGGTATTTTTTATCTTGATACCATTGCTTCCTGCCTAAAATACCATTTGCAATCTGAAGCATATCTAAGGTAGATGTAAGGTAAAGTTTCTGTGTCTGCTTTTTTCTCCTCTATATTTGCTGTCTGCTGGCTTGTGATTTGAAAGATGGAGGACTTCCTATTTTCTCAATAGAAAAAAAGCCTCCAAGCTCTTATCGTTCAGTGTGTTTCAGTGTCATTGGTTGAAGGAATGATCTTCATGAACATATTGCTTACCGTCATTTCATACCACTGAGCTGCAGCACTTGCCACTGAAAACAGGAAATTTGTTAGAAGAAGAAATGAAAAAAGTGTTTATCTGCTACTAAATAAAATTACTTACCTAGTATTCATGAAGTGCTTGAAAATGGAACAAAAATTGTAATATAGTTAGCTCAGGTCTTAAACTATGTTATGCTTCCTTACTTTGTTGCAAGACCATCCTCACTACTGTCTTCCTATATTATTTTGTTGGGTGCTATTTCTGTGTTTGTATAGTATATATTCATAGTACTTTTCTCCCAGGATCTATTATGGCTCAGTACTACACCTTCTGTGTTATATGTGGATTTTTTTTGCTGTGTTTAAGAAAGCTCTTGTTTGGCAAGTCCTTTCTTAAAGGCCTATATGCCAATACACAGTGAGACTTGAATATATTCCACAGTATTTTTTTTCCTGATGTTTATTTAGAAGAAGACAATTTGAAAATGCTTTTACGTAGTTCTCAATTATTAAGTTGTCTTTGTCCACTAGTAATGACTTACAAGTCAGTAATTGAATGTTGGGTGGTGGGAAAAAAAATCTGCCTTTGTCAGTTTTTATTTACCAGACAGAACAAATCGTATTTTATTTCTAGTTGATGTATCACAAGTCTTTTCTATTACAATGATCAAATAGCAGGAGTGATTACTGCCACTTCCGTTTCCTAGTGTCTGTTATTAAAAAAAAAAAAAAGAAAGAAATCATGGTAAGTCTTAATGAACAAAGAAGATGGGTGACGTATTTAAGAGCTATTTGTCAATGACTATGACTTTTATGTAAGGGGCTCTTGTTCTGTAGGTTTTCATAGTTAGTATAGTTGCAGCTTGAGAGGAATCATTAATCTTAGGATCCAGGAATGCTTTTTCAGTTCAAAAGAAAGAACAAGTTCCGTTTGCTGCTATATGCTCTCTCTAAGGTAGAAAACAGTTACTGTAAGAGAGAAAGATGAATTCACTTGTCTAAGACTATGCTAATATGGTGAAAGGGTAAAGGTTAATTATAGAAAATACTGTCTTCTGGATTTATTTTATGATTTTGGACCATGCTGCTTTTGCCTTCATTTTAAACAGGATTTTTGTATTATGTGGTTCAAAGGACAAGCTAGAGACTTAGTTTTGGGTTTATGTAACTGATCTTAAGACATAATTTTTATTTCAATTTAAAACAGTAGATTTTACTGGTAGAACAGTATTGTCTTTTTTTTTAACGTCTTATGTCTGGGGATGTTATATGTAATTAGGTGGAATTATTGACTAACTTGGTTTGCACAGGACCTTTGGAGGTCATATACTTGAAATCCCCCTGCATCAAGCAAGTGCAATTAGATCAATGTTCTGAGGCTTGTTCAGTTCTAATACCTTCACAATACCTTCGGGCAACTTATTGCAGATGTTTGACCATGCTCATGCGCTGGGTTTTTTCTTCCCCCCC
>VWZZ01004526.1:560931-580430 GCA_013399095.1 Psophia crepitans | reverse complement strand
CAATCCCTCCCTCCATTCTGAACAACAGAAAGTATCCTAACAGGTTTTTGCAAGTGGAGTCTTGGATCAACAAGTGAAAGAACTTGTGAACTCACTCTGACCAAATGCAAATCCACTGTAATTGCCATGATCCCAATGTAGTGAGCATGCTTCCTTTCTGTTTTTTGGCAGCTACAAGTATGCACACGGTGTCAGTTCCTGAAGCTCAACTGGTTTTAAACTATCTTAGTAAGCTGTAGTTTCTTAACTCTTTGCAAGTGTAAGTTTTATGTCCCAACTCTGATTCAGTTTTAACAGGGAGATGAAATACTCTTGCGTAATGAATAACCCATTGACTACTGACATTTAGTGGCGCACATCTTACCATGGTATCTCTAAATAAAAAAATCGTTGGCTTTCTTTATGTTTGAAAATTATTGTTTCTTTATTAAATAAATTTAAAAATTATTTATTTATTAAAATATTTCAGATAGCCAGGATTTTACATGAATGTACATAAAATCAATTTAGGGCTTGGTAATGTAATTTATGATTTGTGAGGTCTTTCATCAGACAAGCTGGATGGCAGGTTAAAGCTGCTTCTTTTGTTTTATTTTGCGTCCAGGCTTCATCTGTAAGATACTGTAATGACTAGAAATTAGAGGCAACCCTGAAGACACAGTGTGAAACTATTAATAAATGTTCACCGACACAGGAATGACCCAGGTCACCAAAGCTCTTTGTAATGTGATGCTTCCAAACAGCTTTTCAGAACCAGAAGAGTTGCATTAATTTTACCAGTGAAATGAAATGTCATGAATTATAAACAAGTATTAGTCCTACTTTGAACACATTTAAATTACCTTGTAGCTCTTGAAAACAATGTTTTCCAAGGATGGGCTTGCAAATTCCATGGCTGCTTTAGAGTACTTTAGGAGTACTTTACAGATGCTACTTGTTTGTAACACAATTAAACCTGTTAGATTTTTGCATGCTATACAGTTGTAGAATCAGAATAGCTTGGTCTCTATGTTGAAAATCCCCTCCTCCCCCAAACCTCCACTGCCCTGCTGTTAATTGAAAGAAAATAAGAAATGTTTAGAAAATCTCAGTGAGTTTAGGAGTAACAACTTTCATTTTCACCTATTATAAATTAGCATGCCATTGGGTGACACGCATTAGTGTGCTTAACCGCATCTGTTCTAAACACACGTATTGCTGAATGTGTGTGTCACAAAAAATCAAGCTTTTAAAAGAAATTTGTTAAACCTAATTATGCCCAAGTTAACAACCTAAAAAACCCAACATGATATTGTGACATTACTGCATGATGGAATCATGATGTGGTGCCTGTAAGTGGTGGGACTTCAAACTGTCCCATGTCCTTCCCAGGCCTGTGTGCCGATACAGAATGAGAAGTAGGAAAGACAGTATTGTCAGCTGATGATTTCTGGTTTTTAGAGATGTTGTTGAGAAGAGGTTTTCATAGGTGGTGCATTTCTGCAAAACTTCATGGTAGTGATGGTATTGTATAGGTTGATCTTTTAAGATTTATTTAATTTCTACAGCCTTGTACTGATGCATCAGATAAAAATCGTGGAAACTCCTGCTATTTCCCCTTGTGGCATTTACAATCCATAAGTTGAAGAGCTTTTCTTAATTAATGTTACTTTCTTACTCTATCTGCCCTGCATAGGCAACTGTGATTTTTTTCCCCATTGGAGTTATATTGCTGCTTCATCTGCTGTATAAAACACACGTCATAATTGTTAATGTTTTAAGAAATACTTTATTACTGTTCTAACAGCTAGAGGCCCTGATGATGAACCAATCATCTACTGGTTCCAGAGAGATTTAAAGAAGGAGGGAACTATGAAAATACTTTTTTAGTAAATGGCAGTGGTTTGAAGGATGCAAACACTGACAGTAATAGCTGTCGGTAAATTCTCTCACCATGATAAGAGGTTAAACATATGTGTTGCTTTTTTTTTTTTGTAATTCTGTTCCTAGTAGTCATCTCATTACTTTTTCTCCACCAAGATCTGTTCTTTTTTCCCCTTTAATGATATATGTTACTTTTTTCTCTCTTTGCAATGGTCATCTTTTATAGTGTGTCTGACTCTCATCTCTTTTGAGCAGAGAATCTATAATCCCACTGTTTCTGCTGAAGCATCACATTTATGAGAATGATGCATAAACTCTACTCCAGTTCATCTTTTCAGGCAGCAAGAGAAGGGTAGATGTTTAGTAGTCTGTGGTTTTTGCTGAGACATTAATCAGGACACTCAGGTCTCTCCAAATGGTAGTGGTCCTTGGGTAGACCAATTATTTCCTGAGAGTAATTGGAGTATAGTCACCCCTTTGTAGTAGTTTTCATTTCCAATAAATAAAAAGATTGTTTTCACTACTGAAGCAGCAGAGCATGCTGTTCTGGACACAGCTAATCTCCTGTCCTTTGCTGCACATTCTGTGTTAGTTGTTAGGGCAGTTGAGTGGCACAAAATGTCTAAAAGAGGGCTGTAGTGTGATCTAGTATTTCTTTTAAATACAAATCCCTTAGACTTCAATGACTCTAGCAGATACTGGTTGTGAAAGCCTGCACTACAATCTGATAACAAATGTTTATTTTGTGCATTTGGGTGGTTCTTTTTAAAGTATACACCCTACAGTGCTATTAAAAGTTTTTTTAAAAAAGTGTACTTATTTTTTAAAACAGTTAGTTTTCATATGGAATAGGAGTACACACTCCTTAGTCATGTCTTACTTTTTAAGGGCTAATTTAGATATTAATAAAAATAAACCAAACCCCCTTGGTTAATAGCAGTGTAAGTGAAAAGCAAATACAGTGTAAATTGTGTTCATTAACTGTAATAGAAATTGTATCTAAAACCAGAGAAAAATTATTAATTTCTCAACTGGTGTTGAAACTGTTTTACCTGATTTCATATCAGTGGGACAAAATGAGAATGTTCTAAGTGTGTGGGCTTTAAGTGGACCAAAGCTGCCAATAGAGATAGGCTGAAGGAGTGTGCCTCTAGAACCTGTTTGTTCTCCCTGTAACTTTAATCCTGTTTATCATCCCTATTTTTTCAATTTGTTTCCATTGCTTTAGTGTATTTGCATTGAATTATTTCTCTTCCCTCTTATGCAAATAAAGGTGACCCTCTGTCTTAGTGCAGGAAATCAGAGCTCTGTAGATCTTGTCCCTGTGTAATCTTACATAAAGCTCTCTAACACCCCCTGCTTTTTGTTTGGTGTATTTTTTTTTGGTTTTTTGTGTGTGTAGGTTGTGGGTTTTTTTGTTTGTTTGTTTGTTTTTTTTTTTTACTTTGTAAAGTACAGCTTGTATTTGGCAGGGATGTTGACTTAATATTTAAGAAACAGCTCTTCAGGATATGGAGTGTAGAAAGACAAATTATTGCTTTGCTTTGTCTTTGCAAGCTACCCACTTTATGCCATTACAAAAGACTTTGCTTGGTATTAAGGTAATGCTAGTGTTTCCAAACCAAAGGGGAAATACACAGTAATCTGTACAGCAGAGGAGGTAGCCAAAATCTCTACTATCTGCTACATTATTATTAGTGAAGCTATACATGAAAGACTACCACACAGGGAAACGGCCCATGCTTCAGTAGGGGGAAAATAATAAACCCCCGCAACAGGCAGCCTAGAAAAACTGGTGTTACTTGTGTTCCTGTCAGAAATATATCAATTTGTCAAGTTTTCCACTAATAGTAAAGGAAATATTTATGCCTGCCTTTGCAATGCTGGTAGTTTCAGTTTAGTGTATGTATCTAGTGTGTTTGAGTGTGCTAAGTGAGGAGAAAATTCTGACCCTGTTTTCTGCAAGTGATTTGAAAGGTTTTATTTCAGTCAGACTAATTTGACAAAGTGAATCAATGTTGTGATTGAGTATAATCAGTAGTCTTCATGTGGGAGAAAGCATCTCGCCTGATATTGAGGAAGGTCTTGAAAAGAAAATTAGCTTTCATTATGTTTCAACTATTTTCAGTTAACACCTTGAAAATTTTTATAGTTCAACTACAAAAGCATGCCTTTTTGAAACCTGTGTTTATTAAATTGGTGTGCAAAAATAGCCAAGTTTATGTTTAGCTCCTGTAGCATTCATGCAGTTAAGTTCTTAGAATAATGCCTGGTGTGTCTAATCTTACTGTTGATTTTATAATTATTTGTGGTTTTGTTTAAGATGGTACCAGGTAGCATGTATTTTCTGTTTGGCACATTACAGTTACAAAAATCTTCAAGCTCAATGTCAGAATAAAGCTTTGCTTTAGCAAGCTGCAGAATTTGCACAATATATTTAAAGCTGGGTTTATTATATGCTGGTATGCGTCAGAAGAAATAATCATCTTCTGATGCAAATACAATAAACTGCAGAATATTATAGCCCTCTCTTATTCCATTTTCCTCTATTCCATTAGTATTCCAAAGAAAGCTTGGTTTTTGTTTTCAGTTTAGAGGACATGAATGATTGCTTCTGTGTGTACTTCCCTGCTTTGATTTTTGGTTTTGTGCTAAGTGCTCTTTCTTTTTAAAATACTGTTTAGGGCTCACTATCCTGGAACAAAAACAGTGCCAAATGCATTATTAACTAAGAAGAAACTATGGTCTTCAGAAGATTACAGTACCTTCAATGATGAAGTGGGTGCAGGCTGCTGGGCTCGGATCCTGAACCAAAACTATGTGAATGGAAACATGACCTCGTAAGTGTTGTGCACTGTTGCTCACTTTCACAGCTTCCTCTGTAAGAACTATTTAAAGTACTGTATAAAACATCTGTCTGCTATGGTAAGACAGACTCTGTGCTGTCAGTCTGAATTCGAATATAGTAAGGTACCCTCTAGTCTCCTTACCTCTTTCTGGAATAAAAGTCCCACAAGTTTTAATGTATTCTTGAGTTACTGTTCCACAGTATCCAATATCTTACACAGCTTAGTTCAGATGCCTTTGAGACTCTGATGATATTTTTTGAAAGAGACAATGTTCGTAAGAAGAACTAACAACATGAAAAACATTGGAGGGAAATAACAATATAACTAATTTATCTGTGTTTTTCTTAAGGTTGTTTGTCTTCAGTTAGAAGTAATAGGTACAGATGTAATTATTTAGTTTTTCTATACAACTTCGTTCTCAGAGTCCGTTCTAAACATGCTATATATTGGTGTTTACTGTTTCATGCACCTTTTGTTTCCAGACTGAAATGCGTAACAAAGCTGTTCTTGGAAAATTAGGTAACCCACAGTTTTAGAAGAGGCTAGAAAACACACTTTGTTGTTTCCAGTGCAACAACTACTAATCTGAAAGAATAAATAAATAAAAATTCGATTAAAGAAAATGTAGGCATCAAACTGTAAACAAAATTGTTCAAAGATTTTTGGTTTTATGTAACTTCATTTTGGAACAATAAGGAGAAATCTTTGTCTGGAATGCTTGATATGGAGCACAGCACAAAACACTTAATACACCTGGTTTCTGTGAGTCTTGTGTCTCTTCCTCTGCAAGCTGAATTTTTTAAACAGATTTCCTACGTGAATTCCTGACTGTTCTGGTTGCCCATTCACTCTCATATGCTTTAATATCTTGCTTTGGGGCCTTTCTTTTCCCATAGTTTTTTTTTTGTACTAATCCTTTGTAATTGTATATACCCCATTTGTTTAGCAACCTGACAGCTAGACTATGTATTGCATTTAGAAATTATTGTAGAATAGTTCTAAGTCCATGTATCTGATATTGAAGTTGTCTTGGCTTCTATATTGATAACAGAGCCTTTCTGATGAAAGGCAGCTTATCTTTCTGCTGAGCTTGTTTCCTTTGAACTTGAGTTCCCTACACTCCTTTTCTAAGTTTGAAACTCTGCAGAACAAGTTTAATGTGAGCAAATTGAGTCTGCAACTCAAGTGTAGTTTATTTTATGACCACCTTTCTCAGGGATTTCAGAATCTCTTCTGAAATGCATGTATAGTGTGATAAATCTATAGCAATGACTTCAGAATGAGACCTTTGCACTCATCTATATGGAATAGCAAAACAGCGTGCCAGTTTCTGCTTTCCACATAACTGCTTTATTAAGCTGTATTTCCATTCTCCTCATGCTTAAGTTTAAAGTCCTAGCAAAATATTTTCAATGAAGACCTAATCAAAAGACCTGAAGTAGTTAACCTTGTCAGTATCCTCAGCTTCTCGAAATTGCAGCAGCTCCTGCAGGATAATTGGTTAGAGTTGTCTTCTGTTTGTTACTTACATGGATAAGGGAAGTGTTATTTTCTTTGTGGTACTTAACTCAAACGCTTTACCCCAAAAAACCCCTACCACCACCATCAGCATCAACAAACCAAACACCACCCCCCCAACACATCAACAAAAAGCTGTAAACCTTGATAACGTAATTTTTTCCCCTTCAAAACAGGAAGAAAACCAACCCAACAAATGAAGTCTTTAACTTTCAGTGTGTGTTTCCTTTAGTGTGCAACTTTTTATGATGATATAGCCAGAAGAGATTTCATCAGTTTTGTTAGAAGTTCTCAACACTGGAAGTTTATTTGTTTGTTGGTTTGTTTTTTGGGTTTTTTCTCTCCTGTATGTTTGTTTTCTCCTTTAGCTGGAAAGGCTTTTTATTTCTTTTCCTTAAACTTCTTTTCATTGCCTGCTGGAAAAAAGAGGAATAAGTTCTTGTACTAAGTTACTCTGATACTATCAATATGAATGAAGCAAAGAAACTTGTGTTTCTTCCAGAACCATTGCGTGGAACTTAGTGGCAAGTTACTATGAACAATTGCCCTTTGGTCGATGTGGATTAATGACAGCACAGGAGCCGTGGAGTGGCCACTACAAAGTAGAAGCTCCTATATGGATTACAGGTAAAAAGTTTGGTGATCTAGCACATAACTGTATTGTCTGAGGCCTGCCTTTGTTTACTGTTTTTTATGTGTATTATTTTTTGTACCAAATTAAAGTAGTTTTGTGGAAAGTTTTATGAATACTTTAAAAAAGAAGGAAAAAAAAAAGCACCTTTCAGTAGAAAGCAGAAGGGTCTAATAGCAAAGAAAATCTTAATACTTTACTGTTAGATACAGCCAAAATGAATAAACCACTGCCTTTTGTAGCTGTTACTATTAAAATATTTTGATCTAAGTGGCAATAAAGGTTAGTGTGCCTTCCTAGTTCCTTTCCGTCTTCTTTTTTTAATCCTTAAGTAGACATTGATACCTCTCAATTTGAGAAAATGGGACAAAGAACCTCTCTATTCTTGTCCTGCTTGAGATTCTTGGCTTGTGTAAGTCAGCATTTGCTTGTGCTTGGAGAAATGGGAGTACATTCACATAGTGTCTATGGACGTGTGAATTCACTGCCTACTCTGTACTTCTTCTGTAACATTTTACTGTCTTTGCCACAGTTCAGTAGAGCAAGTAGCACATGCAATGCCATAAAGGAGAAACAAGGCAAATGCCTTCGTGTTTATTATTCTGTGATGAATACTCATATTGCACGCCCATGATTGACTTATAGTGGTATATGAGTTTTTCCCTTCTGTCTAAATAATCACTATCATTTTAACTGTTTTGTCAGCCACAGAGCTGATGTTTTTAAGTGTGCCGTAGTATAATTCTTTAATCTTTCTTCTTTTATAGGTAGAACTTGTTTTGGAAGTTCCATTACTTTCCTCCCAAAATTAAGGGTGGTTTTTTTGGTTTTTTTTATGATAAGGATGTACAAGAGAGAAATGCAATTCAGCCTACAAATGTTATTATTTTTCAGTAAGACTTAATTATTTTCTTATTTTTGTTCTGTGTTGTCTCAGCACACACAACACAATTTACTCAGCCAGGCTGGTCATACTTGCAAGTGGATGGACATTTAGAAGGAGGTGGCAGTTTTGTAGCTCTGACAGATGGCCTGGGAAACCTTACCATCATCATTGAAACCATGGTATGTGCATCAGCAATTCCAATGAACTAGAAAAGATAAAGGTGATATTTTGTTATGAAAAACCTGTTTTGATTTATGTAGTTCAGTATCTGTGTACACGTTCTTTCATGCTTGTAGCTTTCTTAGTAAGACCAGTAGAGGTCCTTTTTTCTATCTAAACCTTGAATAGCTAGATAAATCTTCCTTTAATTTGATGACACACTCTGGGAGGAAATGAAATTATGTGGCTTTCTTTTTAAGCAATATTTAAAATTAAATTATTAACCTAGTATAATTGCAGTTATCATTAAGATAACATTGAAATAAATAGTTGGAAATTGATCCTATGTTGCTATTGTAATGCTGTATTTTTTTCTTGAACACTGCATGTAATGCATTCTAGTAATGTATGTTCCTTCTGTTACATACTTTTTTTTTTTTCTTCAGACTCATAATCACTCTCAATGTATCAGACCTCCACTGCCTCATTTCATTGTGACACCTCAGAGAGCAACTTTCTACCTCAAAGGGTCATTTGTAAGTAGGCCGTGAATACATTTGATCAGTCTTGTAAAATGAATTGCTATCCATAATCAAATACATGCAAGACAACAACACAAGTTAGCAAGAAATCAAAATTCCAATCCTCCAATCCTAGATGCTGTTATACACCTGGCAAAGTTTTAAGCATTCTAGTTCGACTTTTCCCAGGAGATGTAATATCATAACTGAATTTATAGAATTATTACCTCCTAGTCTTATCATCTGTACATTGAAGCAGAAATTCCCCAGAACAGAAATGCTTTGGATTTTTCTTTCAGATTTATTCCAAGGCTGGGTGCTGTGACATGCTGAGGTAGTTTCACCAGCCAGCATGGCCATGGCATATCTAGTTGTTAGCAGCTCCTTTCCAGAGGAGTAACTGCAGTTGATTGTATACTGTAGGTTATGTTGTTCCATCCTCTGTCAAGATATTCTGAGAATCTCCCAGCTGGTTGGTGGTTTTTTTTGTTTGTGTTTTTTTATTGTGTGAGGTTTTTTTTGAATCTCACTAAACTGCATTTCCCTCTGAAATATGAACAATACACAGTATAAACTGGAGTGAATCTTTGTTAGTTGATTTGGATGATTGCTTCTCAGAAGCT
This sequence comes from Psophia crepitans, assembly GCA_013399095.1. Taxonomy (NCBI): domain Eukaryota; kingdom Metazoa; phylum Chordata; class Aves; order Gruiformes; family Psophiidae; genus Psophia; species Psophia crepitans. The sequence continues at coordinate 571,380 of VWZZ01004526.1, read as the reverse complement.
GAAAGTGTTTATTTGGAAATGGATTTTTGGTGGCATTAGTTTCATTTAGGAGGAGGTAGTTTGGACAATACTTTCAGCAATACAATGGTTTGCTTAGGAAAAATAGTTGAGCGTGATTTCTGATATACAGCTCCCTTTGGGGGAAGTATTAGATGGCTATTTCAAAGTAAACTCTAGGTTGCTTGCTTTTTTGTTCATCTGGGTAACTAAAAAAAATTGTAGGGGTCTGTAACTAATCAGCTAATCTGTAGTTGGTATGCCATAGTATTGCAGAAGTTTGGAGATCTGTAAGTGAAGTACTTTGCTCAAAAATGAGTATCAAATAACCGGCAACTAAACTAAAAGTCTCATTAAAGCAAAATTAGCGGGAGATTATTTCAGCCTGGTTACTCCTAGTCAGAGAACCTGTATCAAAGGGATACCGTTTTTGGTAATAGAGAAGCTAAAAAGTGCATGTTTGATTAAAATGCTTTCTGTCTCTATAATCAACGTTACTGCATGTTGGGAGGATAGCTTACTGGCATATACTCTATAAAAAGATAAGCAGCATGTAATGGCTAGTTGAATAGAATGGTGACCTGTACTGTGATCCATAGCTCTAAAATAACAAAAATCAGACACCCTGAGAAAACTGATGTTTTTCAAGGTGAATATTCAATGAGGTGGGTTTTTTTGTGGGTTTTGTTTGTTTTGGTTTTGTTTTAATTTTTTGTTGTGTTTCATTGTAGTATATGGTGGAAACCCTTCAAGTCTGGCATTCTAGACTTGGTTTTGAATCTGGAAACTCTAGTCTTTTTGAGCAACTCCATCCTATAAAGGTAAGTCAGTCAGTTTTGATTAGTCTTTCTGCAATTTCGGGTGTTTCTTCCCCCTTTACTAGAATTCCTGGACTTTCATGCCTAAACTGCACAACTAGAGCATGTTTTATTAGCTCCATTTGACTACAATTTTACTAGCTGTATACAGGCTTACCTTGGAGATAGTACACAGTTTGGGGGAAAAGAGTTTTCAAAATGGCTCGAAGATATTTAAGACAGGATTTTTGCCTTAAATCAGGACTTTAGAGGATCTCCTTTAATTCAGTAACTTGGGTATTTTGTCACTTAGTTTGGGTTTTTTTTCAGCTTGAGCTTTCTTTGATTCCAGGTGTGGAAGGGAAGTTTTTCGTTAGATCTAAACGTGGATGAAGTCTACACTTTAACCACACTCAAAACAGGGCAGAAATGTGGTTGCCCAAAGCCTCCACCACCTCAGCCCTTTCCTTCAAATTACAAAGACGATTTCAATATTCGTAAGTCAGATTTCTCTTATCCAGAAACTTAATTCACGCACAGATATAGTCTTACTGTAGAAAGACAGTAACAGTTATGTTATTTGAGTCCTCTAATGCAAGTGACATGAAGTAGTCTGGATGTGTGTGTTTTATTTTTTTATACCTGATTTTCCAACAATTTACAACTGTATACTTCACTTGCAATAAGGTGTATTTAATTCTGTGTCTCAACTAGGTGGTCTATAACAGTTTTAAAATTCTTGATACAAATGATGTAGCTCATAACTGTAGTGAACTAGTTTTTGGAAGGAAGATGGGGAAGAAGATAATTTACTTTGTTCAAGTATTTTCAAAAACCAGGGTCTGCTTAAAAACAAAACCAAAACTAAAATCACCTTCTGACTCCCAAAACTTCAGTTTGGAGACTGTGATTTGATAAAGTCAAAATTCTGGAAAATATTTTCAGAGGAAATTCCTGACAAGAGTACACAAAAGAAAAACGATGTTTTGGTGTTGATATATATTTTGTTTTCTGAACAGGGAATCCACCTTTCAGTGAAGCCCCAAATTTTGCAGATCAGACAGGTGTATTTGAGTACTTCGTAAATGCTTCTGACCCAGGAGATCATGTATTCACACTCCGCCAGGTGGTGGTTCAGCGACCCATCACTTGGGCTTCTGATGCAGATCAGACCATCAGTCTCATAGGAAATTTTGAGTGGTATGTAAATACTATTTTCTAGCAACGTCTCGGGAAATGTCCTCCTTATCAATGTGAGTTATGATCAGGTAATCTGTCCCAAGCCTCATTTCTCTTGGACAGAGGGCTTTTACATTCTGACTCTCTGTAGGCATGTAGAAATGATAACTGAAAGGGGCTTCCAAAGGTCACTGAGCCCTGCTCAGGGCAGTTACCAACTCTGGGAGATCAACTGTGTCTTTGTCTAAATAAGTCTTAAAAACATCCAAGGATATTTTTAACACAGATGTCCACCACATCTCTTGGTAGCTTGGCCCATTGCACTGTCTTGGAATTTTTTTTTTTGCCTAATATCCTGCTGGGCATATTTGTTCAAACTGATTTTTCAGGATAATAGATATGTTTTGGCATGTTAGAAAGACCAAGTCAAAATCCTAATTCAGAGTGTGCACTGAGTTTCAGTATGTTTTTAAATGGGAGAAAGACACTGGTTCAGTTTAAATTACTTAATTTTGAGTTTTCTTGCTTGATAGTGATTTGCTCAATCTCATATCAGTGAAATAGCCTAGGAGTTAATTCAGTTATATTTGTTGGAGACTGCCATCTTCTGAGCAGTTCCTAGAATTGTGTGGATTTTCAACTGCTACTTAAAACAATTTTATTTCTGGGTAAACGTAACTGAGATTTATTTGTTTATTTAAAATTAAAAAACATTTGGGAAAGAGCCTGTTAACTAATTAGTTTAGTAATAGTAATAATAATATACTTAATGTTTAAAACTTCTGTTTGGAAGTCTAGCTTAAATTCTTTTGATATATTCTTTAAAACAGCCATTCTGTCAGTTGGTTGGGGTTTTTTATTTGTTTGTTTGTTTTCCCCACTTTGATTGGATCATTGATCCCCCAAATGCTTTTTCAGACCATGTTTTACACTTCTAATTTCTGGCCTGGACAAGTGATTGAATCACTTTGATCTGAAGCCTCTAAGAATACCCATCTTGTAGCTGGAGGTTGTTCTTCAGTTACCTGATGTTTTCTTCTGCAGCCCTCTGTTAAGCAGAGTCTCATATTCTCTCTACAATTCAGAATTATTTAGTTGGTTTTAGTTTGGATATTAATCTTGTGCTTATGAAAGTGTTTCGCTCTGGTTTTATTGAACCTAGCTGTATCCTGAAAAAACTATTTAGCTCGTTCTACATTGCTTCCAATCTCTTTAGAATAGCTTAAAGATGATGTGGGGGTCTCCTGTTTAATACATAGGAAGGCAAGAAAGAAATTTTGTTTTTGTAATGAATATGTATGCAAATATCTGATACTTCTAATAGCATGACATTAGAATGAAATCTTAAGTCATTCTTACTGTTGTATAAGAAATGGAGAGAAGAGTTGGCCAAATAAATATTCTTTATGATTTAGTTATCAACTGAGCTGTCATCACAGAGTCTTTTCACATTCTTTAAATAATTATAGATAATTAGAAAGTTCCTAAATGTGTGGCCTTGTGGCTGTATCCATATTGCAAGTCCTTTCATACATGGGATGTAGAATTTTAATTTGCATGTACATTAACAAAGAATTTTTTAAATTTTTATTGTTAAGAGGCTTGTAGCACGGCTTCGGGGCAGGAGAAGTGCAATTTTTTCTGGGTGCTATTTGATTGTTCTGGTATTTCTTCGCTTTATTCTCCTTTACAGCTGTCATTATCTGTGTAACACCATGCTTCACTGTCGAGTTGAAGTATGACATTAGGAAAATCAAATAATTTCAACCTATTTGAACATTTTATTTAAAAAAAGTTTTGTTTTGGATTTTGGGCAAGAGATCTGGATTACTTAAGGCTTGGCCTTATGAAGATCAAATCTTAGCAGATGTGGGGCTATGACCTTGAATCTTGGATTTGATTTAGTTATCTAAAAGCAACTTTGCATTTTGAAGACCTGACAGGTGTTCTGTGGAGATACAAACGTTCTGTTTGGTGGTCTTTTTTTGTGGGGGGTGTGTGTAGGGTTGTTTGTGTGGGTGTGTGTCATGGTGGTGGCTTTTTTTTTTTTAATAGTTCATTGAAAGTTGCTGACAATACACTTTACTGTTGGTTTCTGAAAAGAATTGCTCTTCCTAAGAAAATCTATGGACTCATAGGGAAGAAACAACTGGTCTAGACAAGTCCTGTGCATCTCACACCTGCAGGTCACAATTAAGATTGCTAAATCTTTCCTCAAAAGGGTTGCTGTATTACATAGGGAATATTCTTCTACCCACTGCCTGCTCAAAAAAATCAATTCCTTATTTGTTAAAGCACTATATTTCTCTTGCAGGGTAAACATGACAGTCACTTGTGACATCTACATAGAAAAACAACGTGATGGGGGTGTGTTTGTTGCAGGAAGAGTTGACAATGGTGGAATATATGTTCGACGTACCAAAGGAGTTTTCTTCTGGGTTTTTGCCGATGGCACCTACAGAGTCACTGGTGACCTAGGTAAGCAGCGTTTGGCTAAAGTGGATGCTGACATACGGACATGTCATTTTGATACCTTGATCAAAATGACTAACATTCAGATTTTGTAATTCAGTTGTCATCACTATGAATTTAACCCATTGTGCCTTAACGATGGCCACATTTTCTATGTGAAGAGAGCATCTGAAGGCTACTGGCTGGTCCACTTCTCAATCTCGGCTTTCTGGATTTTGGTTTTTTTTTTTTCTGTTAACAAAACCCTTTTTATACTAGCAAATGTAAATTACTTTGCTTTTCATAAATGCTGATATTAATAATAACAGAAAGGTTTGATCTGTATTCCTACATTACATCTAGAAAGAAGGTCCTACTTGAAGTGCAGCACAAGTCAATGTTCATGCATCTGGTTTGATGATGAAGATGAGTTTCCACAAATTATGCCTTCTACTGCTAGTCTAATTCAGTGGAATGAGAGCATATTCTACCTGTGATGCTAACATTCATGTGTTCGTCTATAGAGCACTTGCAGACACGTGAAAGTGTATGTCATAACACTTCAGCAACAGCTAAGAGTTTTTAAATTTGCTTTGAAATAGTGGCAGGTTTTGTTGTTTAAATGCATTTCCTATCACTTCTTGAGCATAAATTAAAATTTTCAATAATTTCTGATGAGTCAAATTTAACTTCTAGATCTACAGTATATCTGATATGACAACAGCCTATAATTACCTGTTTGACACTGTACTGGACATTAAAAATAGTCTTGTGTTCTATTTGGTAGCTGTGGTTTCTCATTTCTCCTCATTTTGTGTGTGGGTCCTTTTTTTTTGTTTGTTTGTTTGTTTTTGTCTGGTGGGTTGTTTTTTTTTTCCTTTCTTCTTTTTACTGTGGATGGGTAGCATAGAGAAGGATTTACATTAGCTTCTCTTAACATACCGGTGCTCCCTAGGGAAACTTTGCAATGTCTAACTCTTTAACAACTTAAGTTTCAGCTCTATGTAAAAAAAATACTCATGTTTAGGATTTATTCCAGTGTTTATTTTTAGTAACACATAACAACATTACCAAATTAGTTTCTCAGGCTGTCAGAAATAATTTTTCCTAGATGAAATGAGAAGATTTTGATTAACCATCTCATTATTATTCCAGACTGAGACACTTGTTACACAATATGATAATTTTTTTTCTGTACAGTTTTTTTCAGTGATCTTTATATTTTTCTAGAGGGGAACCTGAATGCTAAATTAACTTGCAGCTAAAACTGTCTACTGAATGATTGAAGATTCTGCTTGTAGCACTTAATTTTTTTCAGGTCTTCCATCTAGGTGTTAGTCACACCCCGTTTTGCTTAGCTTAAATTTTGACTAGAACTAAGCAACATGATGACGTGGCATCTTAAACCCTCTGATTTAAAAAAGTTCCAATACACAACCAAGGAGATCTATAGAACAAGCAGAGCAATAGCTACTGTCATGAACACATAGAGGAAATCCTTATCTCAGGCCAAATTCCCAAGAGCACTGGAGATTTCAGTGGAAAAAAATCCTGGCAAAACAGGAGAATGCACTGATAATGTAGAGCCCAGGTTTGTGTGTTAAGCCTTACATGCTGCAGCTGAAATTGGTAAGATGTCAGTTCTGAACACTTCTGAAAAACAGAAATTCCTGACTTGGTATTTATCATTCTCAGCAAAGGTGTGAAGTAACACTTTGCTAATCTTAATCTTGATTTGCAGCTGGAGAAGAAATACTAATGAAAGGACTTTCTGGTGTCCGGGATAATGCGTGGCACACACTTACTCTCAGCATTCAGGTAAGGGCTCAGGCAAAAAGCTAGAAGAACAGTTAGGAAACTTCCAGTTTTCTTTCAAAATTATGCACTGAGTCTTTCACTCATCCTAAAATGTTAATGAATATTGGAAACTGTTTTTTTTTGTCTTTTGTGCTTTCACATTGGGAGACAAAGGGACACTCATACCTGAGGCATTCACTGGAGTGGATTTAGTTTAGTTCTGGCTTTTGTCCACCCACACTTATGACAGTGATTGCCATCTGTAAAATGGGCCAAGACATTTGCTAACCTGAATGGGATGCTGAAGATGAACATAAATTGTTAAAAACGCAACACAGTGGTGATAATTTTAGAATGATAATGCTACAAACTTTAATCTGTGCTGTTAAAGCATTTTGTACCAAATATGCTTTTTATGTAATGACAGAACTGCAGAGCCCTCTTTAAGGAGTTCTCATGCTGACTCCTTCTTGAAGGGCATTCTTTGTTTTTAACTGTGTCTGTAGTTATCTTTCACATTAAGAAATACAGGTAAACTGAAGTACTTTTTTTCTTTATTTTTTTCTTTTTCCCCATTTCACTTTTTGCCTAATTTTGCAGAATCAGTGCCAGGAGCGTCATATTCCCTAAAACAGTTGAGCTGTTTGAGGCAGCTTGGCACAAGTGGAAGAGGAGAACCAGTTTACCTTTCAGATTCTGCACTGAGTTTGCAAAGATGTGAATTAAGGAAAGATGAGCCTTTTACATATTCAATGTTGTAAAGGCATTAGATCTGTTTCATAGACCCGATAGGCACTGGAGGATTCTATGCAATATTTAGAAGCGCCTCTGCATGGAAAATGTGAGAAATATAGTTAAAAGCTGACTTGACATCTTTCTGCCTTATCTCTTCTTCCATGTGAGTAGGCTCTGTCAACACAATCATTGGATTTTACAAAGTTAACTTCTTCCTTTTTTTGACAGGGCACTTCGGCCTCAGGACTGTTAAATGGTTATCCACTCTGGGAGAATGTCACCATTTCTAAACCAAGTAACGGCTGGGCTGCTATTGGAACTCGCTCGTTTGAGTTTGCACAGTTTGACAACTTCCATGTTGAAGCTAGCTGAGGTGGCTTTTGCATTCGGAGACCCCAGTTCTCATATTACTCTAAATAAGAGCCAGCTCAAACTTTGAGGACAGCTTACTGCTATGCTGAGATTGATCTGTTGGCAAGGAATTGAAATTCTGTCCTTATTATTTGTTAAAGGTTTACTTTAGCAGGTATCAACATGACTGTAACTTTATCCCCTGGTTGCTATGGGATTTTTGCTCTGCAATTTATTTGGGGTAAAGTTTAGTTCAAGGTAATGATGAAAACAAAATAATGGATTTAAATCTCATTTAATAACATCTTGACTTCCCAGCTCACCTTTAAGATAACTTTAGATGTTAACAGAAGACAGAGGCATCTCAAGCTGTATTTTTAACACTTAACATGATTGTGTCCATTCCTTTCACTCTGAAAGAAAGAATTAAATGCCAGTAAGCCTTATGAGCCAGTGGCCCCATACTTTTGTAGGTCTGTCATTCTCAAATTTCATTTGGATGAAGTACCTAGTTTTTCTATAGTAAAAAAAAAAAAAAAAAAAAAAAAAATTTGTCTGTTTTTCTGCTACAGTCTGAGGCTAGACATTGCAGTTCCTCAAGTGCATTTGATTACTTCTTCTTGATTACTTCTTCCAACTTCCATTGCCAGCCTTAAAATAGATCGTACTTTCAGTGGAATGGAAATGTACCTTATGGCTGATCAGGCAGTGCAGGATGTGCCTTACTTCTAAACTACCTCCTCTTTCCAATGAAAGGGTTGAAATGGATAAAAAGATACCATAACTTGAAGTTTGTTAATTATAGCCTTGTGGTTTCCACCTTCGCCCCCCCGGCATGGTGCAAGGAATAAAAACTTTGCATTATGGATGCTGGCAAGCAAAGCAGAGTGCTTACTTTCCTGTCAGGTCACATGTGGAAACACTGGCCTTCTGTTCCTACAAACTTGGGCAACTCTCTCACTTTTTGATATATCTAAAGCTTAGAGCAGAAAATAGTTAAAGCATAACAATGTTATTTAGCTTATTACATTGCTGTAGCACAGAGGAGATATGGATGCTGTCATGTCCTGGTATAAAAGAAAATTAAACAAAAAAGTAGTCTTAGCCCTTAAGAGCTTGCGATCTGTTTGTAAGGTAAGTGACAGCTGGTGGACGCAGACAGAATTATTTAGCGTGCCAGGTAGTGGTATTGACACAATAGTGTCTGGTTTTAAACTTTTCCTAGGCGTCATAGAGTAAAGTTGAGAGGGAGTTTCAGATCCTTGGGAAAAGAGGGATTCTGTTTTGCTGTTGCTTCGTTAATATTTTTTTCCAAGTTACTTTTTTGTATTTTTACAAAAAAAAAATATCATTGAGCATATAGTGAGGTACTAAATTGGATTTTCATCATGTATATTCCAAATTCACTTGGCTTCTGAATTTTCCTTGTTTGCTGTTGGTCAGTTTGAATGAAGATGATGTCCTTTGCGATAACGAAACATGCCTCCTGTGTCCGTCTACTTTTCACATTTGCATCCTATTTAATTGACAAGCAAGTAGTTCCACAGACTTGATAGGGCACTAATAGCTCTATGAGGTTATCTGTAGCAGGCAGTATCTTATGATGAGAAACAGATTTGCTGTATACTTTGATTTATACATGTTATTATACTGCTCCACTTTATTTTGAACTCTGATTCCAGTAAGTGTTAACTTCAGTCTTCAAAGTTGTCATCTAATATAGAGTTAATGTAATACAAATCATTACTGGTACATTTTTGTAAATGTTATCTTCCAAATTGACATTTGGAGAAGAGATCTCAAAATTCTGTCTGTAATAATTAAAGATGTTTTATCTTCTAGCTATTATACTAATACTGCTATTGATTTGGTTATAAGTCATTCTTATGTGCAAGTTTCATACGTGCTAGTTACCTTGAAAAATGGTCCAAACCCCTAAACTTTAAAACTCTTATAGAAGGCTTCCAAATATTAAGTAACTATTTATGTAACTGGGTGAAAACTGAAAGCCGTTTTTCCACTTCGGTTTCATTTGATCGTTGAAGTATCAATGTAAACCTGTTCACTGCTTGCTTGATTTCGGAAGGGATGTTACTGGTAACTCCAGATGTGAAGGAATCTAATTTTAAGTCCCCATATTCAAGTAATATGAGTATCGGAGAAGTAGTTCTCAGAATAAACTTATTTTAGCTGTGATGAATTTTCCTGGCAGGATACTTCTTGGAGACTTCCCGGTAGCTTGTGTGGCTGCAAGCAGTGTTTGTGTAAGAGTGCGATCAGCAATGATGCAGCTATTCCAAAGGAGCTGTCCATTTTTATTCTTTTTTATTTTTTACCATTTAATGCACTAGTGTAAGAAACTGTACTGTTATATTGTGTACTAAACACAATGTATTTTATCACTGGAAGTGTTGATTTTTTTTCTAATCTTAATTTATAATGTTAGAGGATTAAACTTATGAAGAGAGTAAGTGATTTAATGGTGATATAATGTTATTCATCTTTATATGTCTGTAATTCTTCACCCTTCAGCAGGCTGTAATATGTTTGGCAATAACAAGCTGTCAAGTCTTTCACTGAGGGGTGGATTTATGTTGTTGATTATAAATACTAATCATTCCAAATGGACAAATAAAACACTTTAAACCCCTTTGTTTGTGCAGAATGCTTCTGTAAACAGGTCTTGGTTTTCTCCAGTAAGAAAGCTGACAGTTGGACAGTTTTTCCACTGTGATTCCTGATAAATATGCTTGGCATTAGCTTAATTGGGTTGGAAGAGTTTTTCTGACACTCTGAATAGCCAAACAGCCCTCATTAACAAATATCTCAAAATCCATATGCATTAGGACTTGTGCTGTTGATTAATTTTTTTTATTTTTTTTTTATAGTGCTCAATATACATTTTGCTTCTTTCTGGGTTTTTCTTTTTGCATTTAGTTAAGGGAATTAAACTGTATTTGAGGGCCAGTCATGCAAAACTGCTGAGCACTATGGTCTTTAGAAAGTCTGTTTCCATACCTGGGAACAGACAGTACTGTCTGGATGTACTTTTAAAGTTTAAATGAGGCTTCGTTACTTTGAGTATTCTTTGGAATGTAGGTTCAAATGTGTTTTCCTGTCGTGTCCCCACCTCCATCCCCCC
>VWZZ01004526.1:468772-560883 GCA_013399095.1 Psophia crepitans | reverse complement strand
CCCAACCTCCCACAAATTTAAGTATTCAACTTTAAAAGGGGGGAGAAATTCTGTAGAGCTAGTCATATTTTCCAGGCCATCATGCCAGTAGGTAAGAATTACCCTGGAAATATGGTCTTCCAGTAGCCAGGTATGTCCTACCACCTACACACACACTACATCAAAATAATTTCTGTCCCTTCTCTGCCACCCCGCCTTTGAGGTTAGACAAAATGAGCAGTTCCTGGGATTTTCAAATTCCTGCAAAACACCAGGAGTCCTTTGCTTTGAACTTACAGGAGACTGTTTTACTTTAGGCTACTGGTGATGGTTCTTTTGGCAGCCACTTCCTCCTTTCACTGTATCAAAAGTAAATTTCCAGTTCAGAATTTGATTTGGACTGGTAGTGGCTTGGTCTTTCCTTGTTGAATCTGTTTTATTGCATGGTGACAGCAAGTTGGTTGTTTTCACTTAATAATTTTTCATTGGCTTACGTGAAGTTTCTATCCAGCATCTGTTTTCTGGAGCATATTGTGAAAATAGCCACCATAATTATGGACAAAGAGGGACAGTGCTTGGAGACCTTATTAACCTCACTTCATGTTTTGGTGTGTGGTGGTGTGGGGTTTTTGGGTGGGTTCTTTTGTTTGTTTTGGGTTTGCGTTTTTTTGTTTGTTTTTTTAACCCCCTTGTAAGTAATACATTCGTACAAGTCTAGCACATGCTGGGAATGTGTGTGTGTGTGGAGGTTTTAACACCTCCCCTCCTAATTTTAAGACTTGTGAGGCTTCCAGTACCTATTTTAAGGTTTTGAGCATATTATAATTTGATGCTTGATAAGAAGAAATATCATGTGCCAATTAATGTCAGGGCTTACTGAAACTGAGAAATAAAATGCAAATGATTATCCATTTTCTTAACAAAGATATCTTAGATAAAGGTTAAATGCTTTTTGTGTGTGGCTGGAACCTTAGCAATCATCCTGTCCATATTGGTAATGCATGAAAAGTTAGCGTGAGCAAGTTCTTGCCACTAGACATGTTGCTTCCATTTATCCTGGTGTCACTGATATAATAAAGGTGGTGTTTCTAGAACTTGTGGTTTTTAAAAGAAAACAAACCCAAAACACTTACTAGGAACTGAGCAGAGGAAATGTGTGCTGCAGCAGTGTTGCCAAGCTTTTACTGCATGCCAACATACTTCTGTGTGGTTTTCAGTGTCTCAGACAACTGTAAACCAGAGTTGTTTTGTGGTTGTGGGTTGTTTGTTTTATTTTTCTTCCCCTCTGTCTCTCAGGGAATTATATTTGGGTGAGGTTATAAACAGATACAGATTCCAAGCATCAATTTAGTCAGGGGACTCCAAGTAACTTTGAACTAGTGTGTTAAACCTGTCCTTTACTTCTGTACACCCCAGGCTAAACCCGGCTGGACATACGTCTGGAAAGTGGAGACGAAAGTAACCTAAAAGTATTTGTAGTCTTGACTTTTTTTTTCTTTTAAAATGCCTTTTCTGTTGGTATCGAGTGTACCTGACTGAGAGTTAAAACTTCACTTAGAGCAGGAAAACAGTCATTTTGGTTTTACTGTGCTCATGGATGCATTTCAAAATGCAGAACTGTGGTAGAGGATGGCTCAGTACAGTACTAACTCGATGGTTTTTAAGAGAAAACAGAGGCTAGTACACTAGGCAAATGTTGTGCGGCCATGGTCTGGGAACTCTTGATGGTCTGAGACAGAGAAGATCACACCAAAATGACTATTTAAAAAAACCCAAACACCTCAACCACCAAAAAAGCCAAACAAAGCAAAAACCAGCAGTAGCAAAAAAAGTCCCAAAACAAACTCTACGCGCGTGTACCCAAATAGTATGGGGAAAAGCAAAGAACAGTCCAGGTTCAGCTTGACTCCTTCGTTCAGTCCCTGCTGGGAAATGCAGTCATCTTCCTTGCTGTTTTCCATGATCAATAGTTAAAAAGCCTATAGAAAATACAAGACTTCATTGTTGCTAAAAAAGCAAATGTTTAGCTAATTACAGACACTGCCATTTCCCAAGAACACGAGGATTAGAAAAGGTTGGAAAACATGACAACAGGTTACGCAGCTGAGGGGCATGCTTGGGATGTGTGAATCAGTCCTGCTCCTGGCTGCAGAAGGTTTCTTCTCCACTAGCACAGCAGTGGAGGTGTAATAAAGGGGAAAGTGTTACTGCCACCCTCCTTCCAGGGTTTGGGCAAGCTTTATGTACATCAGCCAATCTGTCATCGCACCGGAGCAGTTCTGTAGCCTCTTACCTTGATTATACAGAGTTAAGAGTCGTTTGAAAGAGCACGCGGCAATGGCGAACAGCAAATCCTATTAAGGGTGTCCGTATTCCCTTCTGATGCGGTTGCTCTTGTAGTGGGAGCAATAAATGGTAGTGTTTAATGGCAAGGGATCAGATAGGTTTTGTGCTGAGCTGAGGTGCACGGTGATGTCTCGGTGCAGAGATCTGTACAGCCGCATTGGGACGCACAATGTCTCTGACAGAGACTGAATAGGAAATAGGCAGCTTAAGATTGCCGATTAATGGTTCAACTTCAATTTTTTTTTTTTCTCGCTTCTCAGCTGGCACTTTATCCTAAAATGAAAAAAAGAAGTAAAAAAAAATAAAATTCACCAGCATTATAGGAAATTTGCTCAATGCAGCAAGGGCAAGTCTGTACCAGAAGGAGGAGGCTGAGAATGCCCTGTTGATCATTCAGCCCATCTCCTTGCCCAAAAAAATTTTTTTCCTGCTGTACATCTTTCGGTCCTGCCTTAGTTGAGTGCTGAGGCAAAAGGGTGAGGAGTTCCCACTCCTCTTTTGTAGCTGGCTGTTCTGCCATTGTTTTTAAAAGAAACACCATCATTATTTTTGTTTATGAGCTGTGTAAAGGGTGGAGGGAGGTAGTTCAACTTTTCTTCCCAATTTATGATAAAAGCAAGATTGATACTGCAGAACGTGTCTAATGTTCATTGAGGTCTGGTACTGGTGGGGTGGCTTGAGTCCTTCGTGCAACACCTGTGATTCTTCCCTCAGAGACAAAATCGGTTGATTAGATGAATGCCTTCATAGGTACATCGGCTACGGCATAGCCACGTCCCAAGCCAATGGAGTCTGTGTTATGGTGTTGATGAATCTGTGTGGGAGGCTCCTTTCAAAAGCCGTAATGTAAAAGATGTAAATATTTTTTTCTTAATGATCATTCTGGTAGATCTCTGTGACAAAAATCCCTTCCTCCCCAAATGTAAACATATTTACATCCCTTGGTTTCTTTCTCCTTATCTATTTGCACTGTCTAAATGGTGAATACTCACAGACAGGTGCCCTCCCCCCTCAAATACTTAGTCATGTGAAAATGCAATCTTCATCTTTTGTCCAATTCAATCTTTTTAGGTCTGTATTACAGCTAAGTAATTTTTTTTTTTCTTGCGCCAAATCTGAGTATTGTCACTTCATTGGATTTTCCTACATAGTTTACAGTTAAGGAAACTGAATAGTTTTTTGCTGGAACTTGATTTTTGTAATAAATAGAATTCACATAAACCATGTTCTGCAAGGAGGCATCAGCAGGACCCTGTAGGCAACCAAGCTTTCTTCTGGTGTTTTAGCTGCCAAGCTACAAGTATCTCTGGCTGTATTTTTCCCCCGTACCTTTATCACCCCACAAACTCCCTAGTGCCACATCGGGTGCCTACCAGGGTAACTGACTCAGCTGTAGTATAAAGGATGGAAGGTGAGTGTTTTTCTTTTATGTCACGTGGTGAATTGGGAAGGGCAGATTCTTCTACAATTCTTCTTTGTAGAATTCAACCTTCTATAAGTAAAGTGATCAAAAACCTGCTTGACTTCTACAATCAGGCATTGGAGTGTCAATAGTCCAAAGAATTTTCTTTTTTATCTTTTGGACCATGTTTCCATTTATCATTCCTCCTCTTAACACTAAAATGTTCACGTTTGACTTCCCTGCCCCCTGAGAAGCCTGGTGCCGAAAGGGTGCTGGCTTGCTTTTATTACATCAAAACCTGATTACAGCAATTCTGTGTTTAGCAGCCTCTCTGATGAGCATACACTGCATCCTCAGATGCCTTTGAAGACCTCTGCTGGGGGTAGTTATTCATACTAGGTAATTTCATAAAGCAGTTTTTCTGAAAAAGTTGCTAGCTTCCACTAAAGTAATGTGTTGATTATAAGTGCGGTGATGATAATTTTCTGCCCTGTGAGGATCTGGCCTTGCACTGTCTAACTGAAATGTCTTTTTCTCCACAGGCCTGCTTGTTTCAAAAGATTGTGGACCACATCCCACTTCTTTAATCCTGCAAGGAGCCCAGTATGGTGTAAATATTGCCAGTGTCCTCTACTGCAGATAAAAGAGAAGTGCGTGTTGCATGCGGTACATTGCTGATGATCTGGAGAGTCTCTGTGTCGATTTATCTCTGTGAGGGATAGTGCTCTGAAAGCAGAATGTAATGAATTTACCTATGAAGCTGTATTGACTCTTCAAAAGGTACTGTTCTGTTTCTAAGTGATTATGGAGCACTGTGTACAGTCCTGGATAGTTCTAGATTTTTAAATAACATTTAAATCTACTATACTTATCAGAGCTTTGAGTGGTGGATGGAGAATTGGAGTGCATCAGCCAAAGGATAGAAAACTACGACTGTTGTTCAAAGTGCCTATGCAGCCCAGAATGAATACGAGCAGTTTGGAGATTTAAATGAGTCTTGAATGTCCTGGTATGGTATTTACTCCTAACACGGTGTCCTGGGTTTGCTCCGTACCTCAGTTTCGTCATTAGAAAATGGATAAAACACAGGGATCATAGAATCACAGAATGGTTTGGTTTGGAATGGACCTTGGAGATCATCTAGTTCCAACCCCCCCTGCCATGGGCAGGGACACCCTACACTAGACCAGGTTGCCCAAAGCCCCATCCAGCCTGGCGTTGAACACTGCCGGGGATGGGGCCTCCACAGCTTCTCTGGGCAACCTGTGCCAGTGCCTCACCATCCTCATGGAGAAGAATTTTTTTTCCTAATATCTAAATCTCCCCTCTTTTAGTTTAAACCCATTACCCCTTGTCCTGTCACTCCCTGCCCTTCTAAACAGCCCCTCTCCCGCTTTCCTATAGGCCCCCTTTAGGTACTAGAAGGCTGCTATAAGGTCTTCCCGGAGCCTTCTCTTCTCCAGACATAGTGGCACTGAGCACTCTTGCTTAATAGACCTGAAATTGAGCTGCTGCTTTAACTGAAAACCCACTGATTAAAAGCTCAGTGTCACCTCCTATCAAAAGCGTAAGTGGGAAAATGACAGTGCTCTGCGAGCAATCCACTGCGGATGTGCCTCTGCTTGGCAGTTGTCAGCTCTGCGTTAGTGACAGTGAGGGACTGGGAGGGGTGTCTTTTATTTCCTTCTGAATCTGCCACCTAACATGCTGCCTTTTAATTCTTCATGTCAGAGCACTACAGTGCATAGGACAGTGATGATACTCTACTTCCCATTATAGTCACATTATGGAGGTGGCTCTTTTCACAGAGTTTTGGAACGGACTCTCTTGATTCCGTGTACCAGAGGTATAGTTGTGTCCTGGGGTTTCTCTGCCCAGCAGTCTCTCAGTAGAGGAAAAAAAGGCAGAAGTGATGGAGTCGGTGAGCTGAAGCATAGGCACATCACCAACAGCTGCCACTGCCTGCAAGGAAGTCTGGAGAAGGTAAGCCAATGTGCTGTGCTTCATCGAGCTGCCTTTCTAGTGGAACCAGAGGAATGGAGATGAGTATGATAGGTTGGAAATGGTCTTGTTTGGTATAGAAACACACAGGGCAGTGGTGTTAAAGCTTATGTAGTGTCTCCTTGGAGCTGTATCAGTCCCTGTGTACTTACTGTGACGTAGCAAGGTAGGACGAATTGTGTTAATGCATCTATAAAAAGCCTGAGTCCATAACGTACCCTCAGAAATGCTCGTCTCCAGGCTCTCTCCCTTCTTTTCATTGAAAAAATGATGTATGTTGTAGCTAGCAAAAGAACAGAATGGTACGAGAGGAAAACAAGGCCAAGTTCACTTGTTATACCTGCGGCCGCCTTGTCTCAATGTCATGTTGCTGAAGCTAATGGACACTGTTCACATAAGGGTCTTAACTCTTATTGCTTAACTACAGCTACTTCTTTTCCTCCGGAGACCTAATTCCCTGTGAAAAGTGTCTCAGTCCTCACCAAACCCAGATAAACAGCAATGCTATTCCAGTTCACTGAGTGTGACTGACGCGGTATTTGAAACCACCACTCAGCCCAGACAGTCGGAAGGGGTAGCTCATACTTCAGGCTACAAAAAAAAACCAAACCAAAAAAAATCCACCTCATTACAGCAAGTCTGATCTGTACTCAGAAAAAAATCTATAGTGGTATCACAAAGATTGGTTTCCGAATGAAAAATTGAGGTTTGACATGAACCTTAGGACTTTTTATCTTTCGTGACAAGTTCGTAAAGAAAGAGGACCTTGCGGTCTGCGCCAGAGGCACTAGATGGCAGTGGAAGTTTGACTAAGAAAATAGCTGTCTTGCTGGGTTTGGGGCCAGCCTCCCCGAGCCATGAAAACAAGGAATGAAGGCAGCTTTACTTGAGAAGGAAGATAAGGTTGAGACTACGGATGGCCTACTGTGCACAAAACCCAAGGCTTCCCTTACAAGGAATGCTAATTCATCTTTTAATAATTTTGCATCTGCTTTAAGCAGATTAACCCATAAAAACCACAAATGCTTTGTAAAGCATCTATTATTTACAGTGGTTTGTCCGGATCAAAGTCATTAGAACAAAAAAAAGGCCCCGAATGTCCGATTGCTGCCGGGGGCATAGCTTTTGTGTGAGTCTTGGTAATCTTTGACTCGTGTGTTCAAGCTGTGAGAGGATCTGCAGTGATTACTTTTAGTGCACAATGAGTTTTCTCTTCACTGATAGTTGTGCTGCTACAGCCCGTATCCTAAAGAGCCTTTTACACGCCGCAGCCCGGATATTGGAAGGTCTCCCTGTAAGCGTGCACGTGTGTACTGCTGCATGCGGCCGGGTGTGCTCTGCTGGCACTCTGGACAGGAGAGCTCTGCACGTGCGTAGGCGCGACCACGGGACGAAACCCCAGACTAGATGTGACAGTGAATGAGAAAGGCATAGAGGAGCTTTTTACAGCATACAGCTGCAAGATGGTTATTTTGTGCGCTTTGAGGTTTTCTGAGGTGTGGGGCTCACATTTTCTGCTTTAATTTTAAAATATCAGATTGATAGCTTAGGCAGCAGTGAGGGACGGAGACACTCTGTGAGAAAGAAGCAGCATGTTTGCACTGGTAGAGGAACTGTCACCCAGCCTACCCTTGAACAGGGCAGCTCTTTGCTCAGAGGTCTGGAGACAAGGCAAGGCAGCAGCCCTGTAAACATGTATGAAGGGAGGATGCAAAGAGCACGTCAGAAACTGGAGCTGGCTGGCTTTGGGGTGATTGAGAAACTTATAAAAACAAAGGGGTCAACAGTGTGAAAGCAGAAAGGGAGAATGGGTTTGGCCATTACCAAGTGTCCTGGAACAGCATAATCAGAAATACAGGAGAGGTAAATGAGCAGTGATTACTGGGAAAGCAATTCACTTCCTCATGCCAGGTTTTCAAAAGCTTTATGTGCTGTAAGTTAATGGCCAGCTATTTGCTTTCACTCTGGATTAATCCGCAGACTTCCTGAGGTGATGTCCTTCCTTGTCCCTCACAAACCACCAGTGTCAGGCAGCTCAGTGCTGGGCATAAGCATGGATGTCTCAGCTCAGCACTCTGGAAACATCATGCTCAAGGAAATCCTTAGTTATGGGTTCACAGGTTTTCTTTCTGTACCCTTTGCATTGCCCAAAAAATGGATGTATCCGGATGTGTGTAGGGGCTGGGAAGCAGAAGGACTTTGTGGAATTTAAAACAAAGATATGGGATCCTGATACGAAAACGTATCACTATGTCTTGCCTCCTGGAAAGTAAAGTGAGAAATGTTTCTGATTTTGATGGAGATTATAGAAATATCTAGAGGATGTATCAAACTGAAATGGGGACTGTTCTTCTTTAGTCCTGCTTTGATGTAAGGCATCCATGAAGTGTGCTTCTCTAAAGGGTGGGTACATCATTTGTGTGGTGGGGGGAAGGTGCAAGGCAGGGAACTTGGTGCTTATTTGTCCTAAGTGACTCCTATGACCAGCATTTCATATGAGTTTCTGCGGAGGAGGAAGATAATGTTTTCCATGGGAGTGACATGCCCCTCTGTCTAATGAGGGGGAATGTCTTCTTTGAAGAACTACAGAAATTTTGCTTATTGGTTTATAACCTTAGTACTGTCTGTGTATTTTTTGTCCGCTTTCTTGATGAAATTCCTGCAAGTGTTATTAGTTATCTTTACAGGTCCTTAGGTGCTCTGTGCTGTCTGGGTCATGGCTCTTCTCCTTGTAGTTTGCTCTGACAGAACTTGATCTTCAGGAACATCTCAGCTTTTCATTTTGCCTTTCCTTGCTGTAACTTTAGCTTGTGCAAAAGTGAGAAAGAAACAGTTCCATGAGGTGCTAAGGGACCAAAATGTGATCGTTAAACCTTGAGAAGTATTCCCTTTCACCCAGAGTACATCAAAGGCAAATTGCTTACAAAAAATGTGCTGGGGTAAGGATATACAGGAAAGTGGAAGCAAGATCCCAAGATATTATATGGCCTGTAGAGGACAGTGGTTACTTACAAGTATCTTTGGAGCAGGTGAGTTATATGTCCCTGTCTCGGCCAGCAAGATAACACCAGGATGACTGTGTTTTGTGTAGTCAGCACAGGGATGCAGCTTGGCAGCCTGTTAGCAATGTTTAGAGTCATTTTGAAAAGTTCCTTGTGGATTATTTAGTGAGTGAATTTACTTAAGACAGTGCCTTTAGCTCCTGAGAGAGAAGGAAGAGCCCGGATGAGCCGCTGTTGTAAATCTGCTCTTGCCAGTCGCTGGCAAGAGCTCCTGTTTCTAGCTTCCCCATCCATAATGACAAACCACCTGCTTGGTCTCGGTGCTGTGGTGCTGGTGGGCACTGGGGCTGCTCTGTGGTGTGATACATAGCACAGAGCAGTAAAGTTAATAAGAAGGAATTCTAGTAACGGAGCTGAGCTATAATCCGATGCCTCAGAGAGCCATACATAACGCTCAGCAGAGCACAGCCGTCTGAGAGCTGTAATGTGGAAAATGCCACATCCAAATGAAGGGTTGGTGCCCGTTTCTAGACCAAGGAAGAAAGGCAGGGTACCTCTCCCAGAAGAAGTGAAGATATGAAACTTGGTGGCCTTCAGCTGGAGATGTTGGTAGTTAGCCGTTCTGCAGATAAGATCCATGAAGGTTTTTGGTTAGGCTTCATTCATGCAGTCTGTCCTTACAACTCAGTGAAAAGACAGGAAGGCTACTCAGATGATTAAGGAAGTTTAGGAGGTAGGATTTCACCTCCAGACCAGGGGGACAGAATGCCACCATCTTAATCTGGTAGTGGCTTTTAGTATAGCTGATACTCCTGTAGAGTGATAGGCCAAATACAGAAGTGTTGCCAACCCATTGGTAGAGGTCCAATATTGGAGAAAAGCAACCTTTATGTCCCTGAAATTGGGATGTTTACGAATTACTGAAGAATTATCCGGTCTTGACACCAGTCCTAGAGTCAAGATTATGTAGAGTCTTTTGCCACTGATGTGAGTTTCTTGTATCTGAGTTTCCCTGTTTGTAAAATGGTGTCAGTGACATTATTCCATTTTCCAGCCTTGAAATCTATTCATAAAAATGCTATCACAAATGAAAAAGTACGATTATAACTCAGACAACAAATACAAGAGTTACAGCCCTTGCCTTTTAAAATGCCACCCACCTCCCGCCCCCCGCCCGCAGCCTGGCCTTGAACACTTCCAGGAATGGGGCCTCCACAACTTCTCTGGGCAACCTGTTTCAGTGCCTCACCACCCTCACAGTAAATAATTTCTTCCTAATATCAAATCTAAATCTCCTCTCTTTTAATTAAAACCCATTCCCCCTTGTCCTGTAACTCCCTGCCTTTCTAAACAGCCCCTTGCCAGCTTTCCTGTAGGACCCTTTAGGTACTGGAAGGCTGCAATTAGGTCTCCCCAGAGCCTTCTCTTCTCCAGGCTGAACAAGTACAACTCTCTCAGCCTGTCCTCATAGGAGAGGTGCTCCATCCCTCTGATCAACTTGGTGGCCCTCCTCTGGACTTGCTCCAGTAAGAGCAGAGAAAGACCCATCAATGGGAAACTGTCAAAGCCATCTTCTTGCTGCGGCATCTTCTTGAACATAGTACAGGGTACATGTCACCTGTGCCTGTAGTTGGAATGGGAAAGGAAAGGATATCAAGGCGGTGACACTTTTCATCATGGTTATAAGAAAAGGGAATTTTATGATTTACAGTGAATTTGTAGCTTCAGTGACGTCTTTCTCTGAGCTTTCATTGACGGCATACAGATCAGGATTTCAACTCTAGGGGAATTCAGATTGAGAAGCAACACTAGATCCATTATATTCACAAAAAATGTGCAAAAGTGAGATAAGAGGTCTAATAACTTTCCTGGACTTGTTGTTTGAGAAGCACAAGAATATCTGTGGTGGGTTGACCCTGGCTGGCGGCCAGGTGCCCACCAAAGCCACTCTAGCACTCCACCTTCTCAATTGGAGTGGGAAGAGAAAATATAATGAGAGGATTATGGGTCAAAATAAGGACAAGGAGAAATTGTTCACTAATTACCATCATAGGCAAATCAGACTCAACTTAGAAAAAATAACAAATTTATTACCCAGAAAACAGAGTTAGAGCAATGAAAAATATAACCAAATCTTAAAACACCTCCCCCCACCCTTCGCTTCTTCCCAGGCTCAACTTTACTCCCAAACTCTCTACCTACCCTCTGCCAGTGGCAGAGGCAGATGTGGAATGGAGATTGCAGTCAGTTCGTCGTATGTTGTCTCTGTCGCTCCCTCCTCTTCAGAGGGAGGACTCCTTACACCCTTCCCATGCTCCAATACGGAGTCCCTCTCATGGGAGACAGTCCTTCTCCAGTGTGGGTCCTTCCCACGGACTGTAGTTCTTCATGAACTGCTCCAGTGTGGGCTTCCCATGCGGTCACAGCCTCCTTCAGGTGTCTCCACCTGCTCCAGCGTGAGGTCCTCCATGGGCTGCAGGTGGAATCTCTACACCCCATCACCCCTTCTCCATGGGCTGCAGGGGGACAGCCTGCCTCACCATGGTCTTCTCCATAGGCTGCAGGGGAATCTCTGCTCTGGTGCCTGGAGCATCTCCTCCACCTCCTTCTTCACTGACCTGGGTGTCTGCAAAGTTTCTTGCATCTTCTCATTCCTCTCTCTGGCTGCAAAAACTGTCGCTTCTTTTTTTTTTTTCCTTTCCTTCTTAACTCTGTTATCCCAGAGGTGCTACCACTGTTGTTGATTGGTTTGGCCTTCACCAGTGGCAGGTACATCTAAGAGCCAGCTGGTATTGGCTGTGTTGGGCCTAGAGGAAGCTTCTAGCAACTTCTCGCAGAAGCCACCCCTGTGGCCCCCTCTCCACCCACTACCAAAACCTTGCCATGCAAACCCAACACAATTTCAAAAGAAGAGTCTTTTCCAGTATGGTCTTTTCTGGAATCGAATGAATGCATCTGGCATGTCTCCTTGTCTTGGATTCAACTGAAAGCACCAAAACAAGTGACTTCAGAATTTGTTTTAGTGCTTCCTATGCACATTTCATGGCCTATAGTAGGTACAGGCAGCCCTTCCTAATGCTGATTTAAACAGATATATTACCATTCCAGAGCAGATCAGGATTTGTCAGACAGAGGAGAGAAGAGTTCACAATTCAGAGCAATACATATCCTGACAGCCGGGATGGTGGGTCTGGATTTGGAATAAAAAGATTCAGATCCTTGTTCTCTCTGATTTGGTCCTGGAAATTAAACTGAAAGTCCATTTTTCCCTAATGTTGAGATTGTTTGCTGTTTTGGGGGGACTACATGAAGGTTCACTCTGGATTCAGCCTCATCTTATGGCAGTTTACAATTGCTGTCAGATGAGTTATGGTATTTGATTTGAGCCATTGTAAAAACATATGTATGTTCTTAGCTTGCAACAAATTTTAGTAATTTAATGATGCTTAAGACAGCTCCAGCATAGAGAAGACACCCTATTAAAAACAGTAAATCAAGCTCTGCAGGCTTGATAGCTGAATTGGAGTTTGAGCTATTCCATTGTCTTTACATTCTGCTTCTTTTCTGATATGTACACACATAGACATAGAAACTATTTGCATTTGAAGTTTTGCAATTCAGCGTGTTTCTTACAGGCACAATATGTTTTAAGAAAATTGGACAAATTTTGAGATCTTCACAACATTGGACCAGCGATCACTAATAATGCCAGTTCTTCTTCATGAACTCCTCCTCAGTGCATTCCTTCTTATCCAAACTGAATATCTTCATAAGCCACATTTTCAAGTATCTTGAATAATGACAGAATCTGTTTCCCATTTACCATTGATGGTGGGGAAGTAGCAGAGGGAAAAACTCTTTTTCCTGGTTCTGCAAGGAATGATTCTAGCAGTATTCATATCCCAGCAGAGTGGACAAGGGAGAAATCTCAGCAAAGGCACTGTGGCGTGAGAAAGCATCTTGAACTGTGTTCAATCCGAATTTCTAGTTTCTTTTATGGAATACAAGTGTTGAACACCAATCCCAGTTCACTCTGACAGACGAGGTTTAACTGATGGGCTCTCTGGATGAGAGATTGGTACCTGTATTATCTCTGGCTTCATGCTCAGTAGCTACTTCCTCTCCTCCCGCTTGCAGCTGTATTCTCTTTGCATCTCAGACTATGGATACAGAAAGTTCTTCAGTCTTTTACTTTTCAAATATGCAAGGCAATGGTGCTTAAAATTCCAGAGGCCTGTCTGTTCTATTCCATGAGGCCCTGGGAAGTCAATAAATGTCAAAGAAATGTTGGATTATTTATGTATTTATTAGGTCTATGCTACATTTCTGAGAAGGCCTTGTGGCATTTGGTCATTACATCCTTAGAAGACATAACACAGGCTAACAGCACTGTAAATACATCAAAAGAATTTTGATGTTTCCCACATTATGATAAATCTGTATTGTTCTTGAGGCATTATTGTGTTGAAAAAGCACTTCCCTCTTTGTCATTTCCTTTGCCAA
Organism: Psophia crepitans; assembly: GCA_013399095.1. Taxonomy (NCBI): domain Eukaryota; kingdom Metazoa; phylum Chordata; class Aves; order Gruiformes; family Psophiidae; genus Psophia; species Psophia crepitans. Next base: position 547,650 of record VWZZ01004526.1, on the reverse strand, counting down.
ATTACTTGTTCAGCTCTCTGGTTTTTTTGGTGCTTTTTTAGGGATCCATAAACAAGTGTTTAGTGCAAGAACGAACCAGGCTGATCTTAGGCTTTGTGTATTTCACACAATAATTTTTCTTTGAATCAGTTCCAAGTCTTGAGTGCTCTCTCATAACATATGCAAAGAGAAGAATCTCATCAAGATGATGCTTAAGCCCTTTGGTAGGATTCAGGTAAAGATTTATGACTGTAGCATGATAGCTACTGGTGATAGCATCTTTCTAGCTGCATAGCCAGTACTCTGTAATGAATTGCATTCCCCGCTCATGTTGTTTGACCAGGCACACTCTGTCACTCAGTTTTGGCTAGTTACGGGTAGGGTCAGCACCAGCTACCCCATTGAGCTTGAATCAAATTCTCCACCCACTACCAAAACCTATGTCCCACCCATGGGTATGACAAGCACTCTACTGTCACGCCCTCTTGTGATCTCTCTGGAAGTCACACAGCTTCAACAACCTTTGAAATAAAAATTATTTGTAGAGATTAGAGAACCCAGTCCTGGTATTAGGAGGCTCTAGGGGCCCGCCCTTCCACCCCCTCCCCTCTATCCCCCCAACTTCTGTGTGCCCCTTCTTTTGATCATGGGCTGTATTTTAGAGTTTAGCTGAATTTGGCTTATGGGTTGTCTTTCAATTCACATGGGAAAGACAAACTAACACTTTCTCTGTCAGTGTTGTTAGTTTTGGTCTAGTCTGGTAAAGGAACTGGAAAGACAGAACCTGTAGCTTTCATGGTCTGCACTAAGCTTTCAGATCAGTGTGACAGGGCAAGGGATTGCACAGAAACTTGTGGTATGCATGAAATTAAAAGCCATCGCCCACAGCTTTGCAACAAACAGGAGAATCACAGAATGGTAGGGGTTGGAAGGGACCTCTGGAGATCATCTAGTCCAACCCTCCTGCTAAAGCAGGATCACCTGGAAGAGGCTGCACAGGTTCGTATCCAGGCAGTTTTTTAATATGTCCGGAAAAGGAGATGCCACAAAGATAAGTCATGCATAGCATGCTTGTGCTGGATTTGAGAAGATTGTCTAAGGACACTGTTGGCTCATTCTTTTCCTTTAATGAAAAGCTAACATGTGATTGTTGTCCTGGCAGGGGAGGCTGATTTCTAAGTCTTATCTGCATTCAATCAATGTCCTGATATGCGGCCTATCGTCCATAAAGGTACAAAAGGTTGTGCTGATGCCTGGATTCAAACCAGTAGATCATGAGCATTCAAATACTTCAAACACGTTGTGCTCAGATGACTGAGGCATGTCTTCTGAGATCCAGTATCTGCTGCGGTGTGATAGTTAAAGCTGGTAAACTGGTAATTCTCATTTAATGAATTCTAATCACTTCTCTTTATGACTAACCTGTCCATAGGCCCTGTTTTCTCTCTGTATTTGTCCATCGATCTGTTTACATGAACAGCTTTCGCTCTGTTATTTACAAATTGTTCTCTGATTGTGTTGTTCTCGTTTTGGAAAGTGCTGACAGCAGAGTGGACGAGATGTTGGTTTTGATCAGATAATCAATGACCAGATCATTTATGCCTAACAAGAAGTAAATCAAAGGCCTTTCAAAATGGTCCCATGGACATTACTGGCCATTGGCATTTGTGGTGGCACGTTTATTCTTCACAATTACCTGTGTGCACAAACGCATCACTTGTGGGTACTTGTTAAATAGGAAAAGCTGATTTCATGCTAGAAGTGAACAAATATCCACTAATGCTTTATTGTTGTTCTGTATTATTTTTAAGACTTCTGGATTTGTGTTAGTTGCTTTGCAGGCCAGTCAAGGATGTAAGAACATATTGCCCAGATGATTCTGCAATAAGACATAGTGTAAATAAGATTTGGGGCAGAAAGGAAGAGAACTGTAAAGGTGAATAAAGGTTACCTCTAACATATTAGATTCAGATAGGGCCACAGCTTACTCACTTGGATGCAAACACATTTACCTGAGTGTACGTAAAGTCTTATTACTTTTTTAATGTGTCAGTTCAGGACTAAGCCCAAGAATTCTAAGGTCAGTTATTTGTATTTTTCATTACTGTATATAATAAATAAAATGGCTGCCAATGTCATTGGGTTACCATTTTCCTGAGCGTGAAAGGGGAGTACTATAGGATCTGCAAGGGGGTGATAATTTTTGCCAACACAAGTCTGCAGCTGGGAAAGGAGTTTATTACTGATGGAATTTTTATTATGCTGGTTGTAAGTTTATTAAGCACTATACTGCGTAGTTTCTGTCAGCATATTGTATCATTTTCTGAGCCATATAGTAATATTGCTTTGAACTTCTACAGTGTCTTCCATTTCTGTAGCTTCTTAAAAAGTTATACCCATGTTAATTGCCGTGGCACCTCAGAGAGGCAAAGAAATATTCTCCTACTCTTGGGATAATCAGTATTACTTTTAGCCGTGAAAGTGAAGTGAAATGAAAGGCTCAAAATCAAGCTGAAAGTTTGCCAGAGCTGGGCTTACAAAGCAGGGAACATCTTGTGTTTTAGCTGTTAGACTGGTAGGTCTCAGGGCAGCTGGTCTGGGCCACAGGCCTCCTGCACAACCGTTAGTAAACCCCTATTACCTCAGTTCTGTAGATGTATTTCCTGCTCCTAGTCTCTGTCTTGGCTTTTGTAGGAACTGGTTCCTTGGGGCAGTATGCTTTCTGGAGTGTGTTTTGCGCAATGAAGGTGTCTGGGTTCTTCGAGCCACTATGTTACTTACCAAAACACTTTCTCAAAATAACAAAGTATATTTACAGGAGTGTAATTTTCCCCTAGACAGTGATGGAGAGGCTTTGCCTGTATAGTACAGCACAACCATAGTTCCTCCTGTGACAGCTGATGCGGTCACCTGAGGGTGGAACCAAGTGTCTGTGATTATGTCAGCATATGCCCAGAGCATGAGCAGCTGGGGACCCTGAGCTTGTCAGTCTTCATAACCCGTCCAGAACCTGGACAGGAAACCTCCAAGGGAAACCCAAGATGCTGTCGGCCACTGAGTTGGAGATCTCTCTCAGTGCCCCAGCCAAAGGTGCACAACGATGTTAGGATGCACGGTGCCTCCTCAATAACTGCCTTTTAGATGTAGTCTGAGATAAGGCCTGATTATTTGTAGGAGCTAATTAGGCAGCATCAGGCTTTGCAATACTAAGGCTGTGAGCCCTGCAACCCGTAATAATGTCTACTGTGCTCTGTCTGCCTGCACTAGTTCTTGATTACTGCTACACCACCATCTTCTGCATCGCTGTCCCTCTGTGGTATGGCTGTTTCAGCCATGGGTATAGCGAGCAGGACCTATTTCATACGGGATTACAGCTGTGATGTGCACTAACTGCCTTGTAACACTTTGTTCTGAACTGCAGAAACAACCCACCCACTTCAGGATAAAACAATCTCACTTTCTCCTTCATTTACAGAAGGAAAAAAAAAAAAGCACGTCGCCTTCTGCATCCTTATCCTTCTCTTATCCTGTTGCCATAGCAGCTGCAAGCAAGGTTTCTGCAGAAGAGGGCTAGGTCTTTCCAGCCCAGAGCAGTAGATCTGTTAGTCTCCGCCTTGACTCTCCCGTGTGAATGCCCCAGCTCCCTGCCTGGGACACACAAATACAGCCGAGGGCTCTCAGCCTTGTTGCCTGCCTCTCACAAGTGAGCACTTCTGCTGCCTGCAGAGCTGCCTTCTCCTGTTATGGAGACAAGAAATAAAAGAGGAACGGTGTTTGGCTTCTGTTTACCATAGGGTCCTTTAAACCATCATCCCACTGTAGAGGAAAATCCCAGAAAACATGTATTCCTTTCTTCCTTCATCTAAACCCCTTCAACCTTTGCAATGGGCTCAGAGCTGTAAATGTGTCAGTGGGACCAGTTCTATGCAGGCGCAGCTTGCTCTAAGCAGGTCAGCAGACAACCACCTTATAAGAAGGTCACTGACATCCTTGTGTCTGTTACTCAGTCAGAACTGTAAGGGTGCCCTGTAGAATCAGATTGCTCCTCTTTTTCATATCTTTATCTGAGGGCAGAAACACCACAAAAGGGTTTTATCAAGAAAAACAAAAAGTATTTCCCTTATGTTTCTTTCCCACCTCTATCAATGCTGGGAATGTTAAGATTAGGTTTTCTGGTTTGGCTGGAGATTTCCTTGGAGGGCTAAGGAAGGGATGACCAGGGCTCAAACAGTCCTAGAACAGTCCTATTTAAAGAGGTAAGGTCTGGCTCTCTGATAAAGAGTTCTTAATTTTCAGGATTTTGACTTCCAAGACACTTTCTCCTCAAGAGTTATTGACCCCCCTTTTACACGAACAGAGCAGCCAGCAGGTGCTGTTCTGCTCTGTGATGTCAGACGGATAGGAAAATCTTGAGTGCTTTGGAAAATTAGGTCAAATTTTGTTCATGAACTATGTCTAGGATTAATCATAAGGATAGGTTGCACATTCACAGCTTAAGCAGAGTTGAAGAAGAGTTTTGGGATGAACAGCACCTCAGAATCAGTCTGTGTCAATCTATAGCAAACATATTCAACCAGACTAATGTCTTGCTCTTTTGTCTTCATCTTTAACCTGCTTATTCTACCTATTTTTATTCTAAAGAGGACTATTGCAAAACCTGAATGAAAAGAATTTTTTACTTTTGATAGGTCTCGTAAAAGCAGTGCATGTGTTTAATAGTACCACAGAAGAGAGGAAAAAGGCAGTGGGATCTGGTGTTTACCCATCAAAACAAAGAACAGAAGCAAATCCCAGAAAGAATTATTCCAATTAATAGTCCTGCTTTTTACAGAAGGCAGGATTCACCAGGCTAGCAAAGGAGGAAATACACTTGGCAGATCACTGGTGGAATAACTGAGTAAAGGAGATTGAAGAGAGCCTTGAGGATGAAACACCTACACTGATACGAGATAGGTTAAGTAATGCTCTGCTTTTCAATTATGTTAGAGCTGTAGGTGCTGAAGCCTACTCATTAGCTGCAGCTGTAAAATGCCACATTTATTGTGTCATTATTCTTTCAAATATTTGCCTGACGGGCTTGTGAGACGTTTAGCTCTTGCTGCCTGAAATTCCCACTGGTTTTACCAAAGGAAGCTTCACTGCCTGGCGCTATACTCAGAAATGTCAAATCCTCACCTGTATAACTTTCCCTCTATTAAAACAGTGCTTCGTGCTAACCTTTTCTGCCTAGTCCTTGTGAAGAGAAACATCATGTCCTACTCACCCTCCTGCTGACCATCAAAGCTGAGCTGATTCTCTAGGTTCATTTCTAGATAGCCCTCCAGGTCAGTGTGTCCTAGTGTCTTACTCCTCACTGAACTCTCCAGCCACCTGAGGCTATTATCTGAGTCAATTTTTCTCCACAAAATGAGCATGTGGCAGCTTGGCTTTATTTCAGGGCCTGAGCTATTGCTTGATTAATCAAACAGTAACTCTATTTGCCTTATTTTTAGTACTTGTCTAAGTCAATCTCCGTCGTTCTCCCAGGAGTTTTCTTACCCCAAACCATCACTGAATTGCCACATTTTGCTTAGCTAGTTGCATGGTACCAGGACTTCTTGTCGTGGTACTTGGGGAACTCAGACACAGTAAGTCTCTTTACCAGTCTGTGCCTCTCACTTTTACACGTGAATGTCCTTTCTTTGGTGTCAAAGGGTTGTTTTGAGGGGTTCGTACTTGATTGAGGTATTGAGGTGTAAGGATATGAATGTTGATGTTCTTTGAAAGTCGTCCCTTCAATTTTCTAAGTTTCCACCCAAATGACAATATGTTTCCATAACAACCTGCGTGACATGTTACCTGCTATACAGCATATGTGTACTGTACCTTCAGTATATTCTCAGTTCTATTAAAAGCTGATAATCAGTTTCATAGTCACGACGCATTTTCTTCCTGCAGATATTTTCACCTATTATAGACTACAGACTAGCTGAATATCATCCTTTAGCCTTTAACTGTTGCCTTCTCTTTGCTGACTGAGTTCAGACAACCACATAAAGTAAGAAAGAAAGAGATGTAAGCATTGCAATGCCTCCTTCGTGTGTCAGCTGGTGCTTTTCCTAGTCTGATCATTATCTAACAGAGAAATGGTCAGAGCTATTGCATGTGGCTGCTTGTGAACATAATTTTTCAGCTTACTTTTGGCATGTCATGTATATAAACTCCTGGCAATGGATATCTGGGTATTTGCATTTCACTTCCATGATTTAGGATTATTTTTCTTTTTGCCTGTGCTTGAAATTGCTTTCAGTGCTCATTCCAAATGTGCTTTGCAGCAATGCAATGTACTTTCTGAGTTTACTTTGGAAGCTTGATTTTGGTCTTCCCGTTCACTTCTGATGTCAGTCAATCTAGTGTACGGGTAGCATGTAGGAGGTGGGAGGGTGAGAAAGAAGTGTGTTGGTAGATGATTTGTAACTTAATAAGAATAAAGAATATAGTTCAGTTTGTAGTATCAACCAAAAAAAAAAACTTTTCTGCAGGGATTAACATGCAGAGCTTTTCTAACCTGTGTGCTTGTACATGCTCAGAGGGAATTACTATTATTATTAAATCTAAGGAGAGGAGTGAAGCTCTGGGGAGGAAACAGCATTTCCGTGACTTCTCTGGATCTCTGCAAACACAAGCAAGCCTGTGGGTCAGATAGCACATGCCATGAGAGGTGCCCAAAGTTACCTGTTTTGATAGTAACAGTGCTTGCAGTGGTTTTGTCTCAGAAGCAGTGTTACTACGAAGGGCAAACCATATAGCTGGTTTCATTCATCTCGCTCTGAGCCAGCCAGTGCCTTCTGGGGAAAGGTTTTGAACAGAGGAGGTGGTAACCGCCTTGTAAGCTGAAGATTTGGACAATGGCCTTCACAACATGCTTTAACTTTTGGCTAGCCCTGAAGTGGTCAGGGAGTTGGACTGGATGATTGTTGTAGGTCTTTTCCAACTGAAATGTCCTGTCCTGTCCTGTCCTGTCCTGTCCTATTCTATTCTATTCTATTCTATTCTATTCTATTCTATTCTATTCTATTCTATTCTATTCTATTCCATTCCATTCCATTCCATTCCATTCCATTCCATTCCATTCCATTCCATTCCTAAGATAAATATTTAACATTTTTTTCCTTTTTTTTTTCTTCTGAATTCTCACATCTCTCTCTTTCAGATGAATCAGTTTATAGAATAATTATAGAAACAATTCCAGGGAGTTTTATTACATATTATTATACCTATTGACTGTAGAAACAATTCCCTCCCTTAAAACTTGGAGTCCAAGTAGCAAATTCAGTCTTTTTTGAGAGCTTTTCTCTTTCTTCAGTTTGGAGGATTCGGCCATGCCGTCTACTGACTATTATTAGTGTAAATTTTATGTTTGCAAAGAAATATGTGGATGAAATTGAAGAGAAGAGCAAGGGAAATAATCAACAGCCTAGAGAAACATGGGTTGTGAAGAAAAAAAATGTGTGGCTGTTGGATCTTCTAATATATATATATAAAAGGCTGCTGCAAAGAAGGCAGCAATAATTCATTTTCCATGCCCAGGGCACAAGTAGTTATGGTTTTAAGCTGCAATTCTGCATCTCTCTGAGCATTCTCCATTGCCTTGTATTTCTTTCAAGTGACTGATTAGTCACCTATTTGCTATTCTCATAAAATGTGCTCCAGTCAGGGCTATGCAGCATGATTTCACCTGTGAACCCTCTGAGACTGTCCAGACAGTGGTGCTGTGGGGCGGCTCTCAAATCTAAGTGCAGGTGAGGCAAAAATCTGGTGTAAGTTGGACAGGGAGCCCAGCAGCAGAGCTGAGGAAGGACCATGGATCTGGGAATCAGGCAAGAGAGTGCTACAGGACAGGGACAGATGGGAGCCTGCAAATGAAATCATTGTTCAGGAGCCTCTTACCTCTGAGAACCTGACTTCAGCACCTTTCTCTTTCCTTCTTCATGACCTCACTGATGACCATCACATGGCCTACCTCTCGTGACCCTAATCATGACATATGTACGCCCGTTCGGTGATCTGTAACGGATCAGAAAACAGTTGGGATATCTGCTCTGAGAGTAAGTCATACAAATGTTATCTGTGACTGAGGGAAACTTTATACTGTTTTTTAATCTGCTGGACATCCTGCTTGGAAGGAGGAGTAATTTTTCAGCTGCAGGAAAACCATGAAAAGGAAATATTTTGTTGCTGTTTGACTGATTTTCTCACTGACAAATGGAAACAAATCAATGGAAGTTACCAGCCCAGGAACATCTATCTTCACTTTTTCCTATGTGAAAAATTCCCCAGCCTAGAATGAGATCATCTTTATTGGGAAGCCGAGATAGAATTCAGATGTTTGCACCAGTAAGGAGGTCTTTCCCCTCAGACTCCATCACATTTACAGTGTGTCATGAGTGCAGAAGCTGAATATTGCTGTCACTAAGGCACATCTACTTCATGCAGGTTCCAAGACTTGTCATCAGAACTGTCTGGATAATACTGATATCAGTTTAGGTCTCAGAGAACCTTCTTGGTGTGACAGAGTACATGTTGATTCATGTAGTCACACCTGCCATACTTGCAGTTCTAATTTTGAATTTTATTTTTTTTTCCCACTTGAAAAGGTGGAATTAATATTGGGTGTGTATTTAACGATTCTGCTTGAGCTACTTCACAATCATCTGGTAACAGATGGCAAAAAAAGGTACAAAGGAAAAGGAACTGAAGATGTATGATGGCTTCTCTTAGTAACGTCATCCCCTGAAATACAGTATCTTCCCCTAAAATACAGCATCTTCCATAACAATCATTCCATCTGCTGTAGTATGGAAAATACTCTCTTAGGCTGCATTTCCCTCATAATAATGATACATATGGAGGTAGTATTTCCTTGGCTGAAGCCTCAGGCTCCCTTTACATTTCCTCTCCATCCCAGTCGCTGGATCTGTCCCCACATGGCTCACATTCCTGCATGTCTGGCACTGGTGTGCGTCTCCTGCTCTCTCCTTTCTCAGCCAAAGGGCTGGGGGAAGGGGGTGTCTGTTCTAAATTATCATTTCTTTTGCGTTATCCTTGATGTAAAAAGGAGGTTATATTTGTTCAGATACCATCAGGAACTGAAGACTCTTTTCCAGACGGGGAGGAATACCCAGGCAGACTTAACAGCATAAGGAGCTACGCAGGAGTCTTAGCTGCTTTGTCACGCAGCGGGTACTCGAGTTTTTGAATTCACTGTTAGCACTCAGTAACTTTGACCTTGTGATACTGTTATACGGATGAGGCACCTCACCAAACTGTGATCTCTCTTGTTTTTGTGCCAGAAGTAACCAAAAGCTCGGTGCAGCCTGATAGCCTATAGTCTTTAGGGCAACGCTTCATAGCACAGTTATGGGTGAGGTAGAAGAGAGCGTAGATGAAAGGACCTGAAGAGCAGGCCAGAGGAACAGCAGGGCAGTATTGACTACGGGCCTGTGCTCTGCAGCTCGCGATTTAACTGGAGCCTCATGCTGAGACCTCAGGCTCCAGTCTCAGTTGAAGTAGATCCAAGTTATGTATCCAGGAACTAGAGAAAGCAAATACACGTTCATCATATCCATATAATCTTACAAACCCAAGTTTCCAGGGTTTTTGCATGTGGCTGATGTGGAATTGGAAGCTTAAACAGAGAAAGATCCTGGAAAAAGAAACACCTTTGACAAAACCATATCTTTGTAACCCTATAGCTTCTAGCACGTCTGCCTTCCCACTCTGTTCTGCCTCTTTCTTTTGGAGGAAAATGGCTCACTTTTAGTTCAGAGGTAAATAGAACTGGTGACTGAAGCCAGGATGTATTTAGCCCAAATAAGTACCCCATAAAAAGAATGATCCACACAAACAACTTTGATTACTGTTGTTCAGACTTCTGCAGCACACAAAGAAAGTACTTTTGGGAATTCCTTTGCAAACAGACCGACCTGCCAATAATCTGTGCCAGGTCTGATAACGAAACTATTGTAGATCTGGAAAAAAGGTTGCCTTTTTCTGTTTCATCTTTTCCTCTTTTGCATTTGCCCTTAGTTCATGCTGATGTGCAATGAACCAAACTGCTGCAAACAGGATTATGTCAGGATTCTGATATTTTCATCCTGAGCAGAGGCAGTGAAAGGGAGAAGTCTCATGCAGGTCCTCCCTGGAGATCCAGAAAGTGCCTCAAAGCCCAGAGGCATGAGTGGTTACTATCAGTGAAATAGTCCTTGGCTATTTTCGGTTTGGACAAACCGAGTCCAAATGAGAATGTACTCTGACGGTACAGTTAAATAACTAAATTACATTAACCCAAATTTATTTTAAACCAACTTCAATCAAATAAATGCACAAACAAACCATTCTGACACAGGCGTGAGTAAAAATGGGCATGAGTGTAAAAATACATTTGTGACCAGAGAACACCGACACACAGAGAGCTGGTACTCCTTTACGCTTACCGAGAGCCATGCGTGCGGCACCAAAAAACCATAGTCATGGAAGACTTTTGGGGCGTAGAAATATCCTGGTGAGTTTCACCTCTGCTCCATCCGATTTCCCTGGTCTTCCGCAGCCTGTATTATTTTTCTAAATGAAAGGAAACAATTTGCTTGCTAACAATACGCTGGTTTAAATAGACCTTCAGGTATAGATTTTCCATAAACCAAGAAACCAGCCCAGCTTATCTGTTGGCTTTTAATTCTGAAATTTATTAGCTCTCTACATCCATTGCAGATACAAGCACAGTCTTAATTGCTCCATTTTTATTCTCACAGAAAATGCAGTAAATCTTAATGGTTGTGCTTCAAACATTAAGAGGCAATGTAGTAGCTCTAGGAGAAAAGTGTTCAAAACATTAAATTAGTGAATGCTTAATAACATTTTCAAGCTGTTCATCAGAATTTATTTTGAATTTGAAAGAGTGAATGTCCCAAGAATTCTTAAAGGATCCATCCAATTGGAACACTTTTTTCCCTCCAATGTTGAGATTTCCTTAAAGCATTTTCCTTACTCCTCCCTGTCTGAGATTTTCAGAACTGTGAAAACAATATTTTTTCACTTTAATTATAATGCTAGTTGAGAATGTATTCTGTTATTTTGGCTACATTACCAGCTCACACACTGTTTGTTTATAGCTCTCTGAAAAGCCATTTTAATAAGGTCAGATTTGCAATTTAAATTAACTTTAATATTTCTTGCAAACTCGAGCTCTGTTTATTTATGCAAGGGGTAAACATACTGGAAATTTATTGTTTTAAAAATACATTCCTTTGTTTTATTTTCAAATTGGTACATGTCAGGTAATAAACAGTCTTGACTTTATATATTTTCCTCTGTGAAAAAGGAAGAAAACTTTTTTCCGTTTTGCAGACAGAGAAGAAAAGAACATTGGAGAGTGAGAAAAAAGGAAATCAGTTATTTGAAATGAAATTTTCGTCTGGAAAAACAATTCACAATGAGCAATTTATTTTACAAATTAAGACCTTTTTCCAGCTGCAAATTTTTTTCTAGGGGACTGCTGCTTTAAATGAATTTGACTATTAGGATTTGTTAAATCTTTTGTGAAAACAAGTATCTACCCATGAATATCTTATAACTCTTCAGTGGGAATTCTTATTCCCATACTAGAACTGAATCTTAAAATTAGATAGTTGGTCATCTATACCATAATACCGTTCCTCTTTTCTTTTTTAAATTAGATGACCTGAACTTTTTCTTTCATCAGAAAATATTCTTTCATCCCTATCAACTGTAGATATTTTCAAAGCCTAGCATTTTAACAGCTAATGCTACACTCTTCACAGAAGACACTACTGTGAAGCCTGAGCATGAAAGAAATTCAGTTTTCTAATTAAATGAGTTTTGAATTCAAGAATTTATTTCTTTCAGACAATCCTATGAATATACCCCACGTAACACCTATCATGTGGGAGCCTGTGAACAGGAGTGTGAACATCATCAGGGGAATTTCTGATGAGAAGTTTCTGAAATAGTATGAAATAATTGTTTTAATTTTTCACTACCTTTGTTGAGCAGTTAATATTTGATACTGCCTGATTTCTGTAAAACCTGTGCAACTGTCTCACTCTAGGTCGTAGACATGGCTTAACTCCTACCAGTTTGAGCTAGGGGAGTAACTGCATCATCTCACTGGGAACAAGTTATTTTATTTTCTGAGTGCTAGCAAAAGATATAGAGCACTTTCTTGGCTGAACGCATAGTTTGCATGCACAGACACCTAGATCTTCAGTTACAGTACATTGGTGTCTCTCACCTGATTTTCACCCACCCATGAAGGCTGTCCCTTAAGCAGAGACCCACTGTTGCTGGAGAATAACTTGATATGAAGTATGTTGTGAGCAGATTTGGAGTGATGGGGTCTCAGTACCCTGGCAAGGGCAGCCAGGTAGGTGTGACAAATGTACCCGTGCTTAGACGACTGCTGCCATTCCTGCAGTCTGTTGGATCCAGGGTAACTCTGTATCTTCTCCAGCTCTTTGATTCCCTGCGCAGACATATAAGGTCCTTCCTCCTTTTCTGCTTTCTGGCCAATGACCCTCTCGGTAGAGGTGACAGCCGAGTCTGCAGAGCTCAGACACGTCTTTATCTTCAGAGGCAGCCAGTGGCGGGGCCAGGCAGTGTGTGTGGTTTTGTGCCCGTGAACGTTTGTTTGCTGAGCTTACTCCATAACCTTCTAGTAAGGAGGACAACTTGTCGCTGACAAAGCTAGCTATGAAAAGCCCTGTATTGTGTTGCCTAGATGCTCAAAAAATGCTAGCTTTGTGATTTTTATTTTTTGTGCCTGCCTGCTTGCCATTTTTAAGCCAGAGCTAAGCACAGACTCATCCTTGTGAGGCTAAATGAGTAAGGTGTGAAAAGCGCAGGACCTTTTTCATGCAGGAGGAGGGAAGAGAGGACAAGGATTGAGAGGCTCAAAGAAAGAAAACAGGATGTTAACAACAATGACACAGAGCTTATGCTCTAGATTTATTTCCCTTAAAGGTTATTCTGTTTTGTTGTTTTGAAGAAGAGAATTTCAACCTGCTTTGAAGAAACAAATCTCTTGAAATCATTTGTCTCTAGCGGTCGCAGCAGGAAGAAAGGCATGGAGTGGGATTTTCAGGGCAGTGATAGCCTTTGCCCTGCTTTGTCCTAATTTGCCTGGAAATGGCTATGGCAGAGACATGGATGTTGGTGAGGGCAGAGATTTATCTTGTAGCTGTTGAAGATATTTTTGGCCCATGGGAAGACTGAGCAGACCAATTTCAGCAAAGTATCTTTTGTTAGAGAACTCAGTATAAAATTGAAGTTCTTCACAGAAATACATGAGTTTTGACTAAATTCTTTTCTCAAGAAAATTTCTAATGTGGAATTTGGGTCAGACCACGATGGAGCAGTGAACTACCAACCTTTGACAGTGCAGTAAGTAGCTTGGTGCTTAGGACATTGACCTAAAATCTGAAGTTATAGAGTCATAGAGTCATAGAATGGTTTGGGTTAGAAGGGACCTCAAAGATCATCTATTTCCAACCCCCCTGCCATGGGCAGGGACATCCTACACTAGACCAGGTTGCCCAAAAGTTCTCACAAATCTGTGCAGCTAACCTATCCCATGAATAGCTGGTTGTTCTAGGGAAGTACACTCTTTCCCACCAAAAAAAGTGTAATGGGAAAACATAAAACATAACATCCTCTCCTCCCCCCGCCCCCCCCCCTCCAAAAAAAATTAATTAAAAATCTACAGCTTCTTTTGATGTGCAATGAAAACTCCTTTAAAACCCTGGCTGTTTGACAGAGAAGTATCTTTTTCTGATCAATCTTAAATACAAGCTGCCTCCACAAAGTTTCCTTCTGCTGTCGCGAGAGAAAAAAAAATAGATGGGTAGCAAAGACAAATTTCCCAGCTGTCTGTCTGGGAGTCTGACATGAGCTTGTGGGAGAAGAGGATGATTTCTTCTCTGGGGCTCCTGCTCTTGAAGAAATACCACTCCTCTAGTTTTCCCATACTACACCTGGTGCCTCAGAGCTTGCTGCCATGTGCCTTTGCATCTTCTTAATGGAGCATGGCAATTCTGTTCCTGGCTGAGTCTATTAATATATTTCATAATTATCCATGCCATTTTTCTTCTCTGCTGCTCCTTGTCTAGCTGTGCATTGCTTAAGGCTATGGCACTGAAGTTTTCACCTGGTGGATTCTAACTGTTTGTTGTCGGTATCATTGCAGGATATATGTAATAATTTGTTCAGACTTTGGAGGTTGAAGAGAGAGGTTAATCCCATTTAAAATGTAGCATCTGTCAAAGCATTTAAAATCCAATTTAACAGCTCCACAACCTGACTCTTTCTGTGTACACAAATAAAAAAAAATAGTTATGTTGCACAAGATGTATTGATGAAACATTACCCATGCTCCCCTCCACTCTTATAAGTCAGTGGGAAGTAATATGTTTGGCCCTGGGATGCTGTTACAGTGTAAACATCATTAAGGGGATAAAATTGGTTCAAACATTATTACTGAAGTTTTTTTTTGCAATGTGGAGAAATACGAAATGATTGAAATTACTCCTTTGTCAGGTTAGAAATCAAAACAAACCATGACACAAAATTTCAATCCATGTCCAAACTCTTGAAAAATCTTAGGGTAAATACGTCCAGATGGATGAGCTTGTTTCTGGGACTGAGATAACCTTTATAAAAGTGTTCCACTAATCTGGCATTGTTTTCTTTTTAATCAAAATAATTTTTGTTTCCTGGCCTCCATTTCCCACAGACTGACTTTGTGTATCTCCCATCTATGCTGGCAAGAGGAAAACTGAAGCTGACTGGTAATACCTTTCTTTCAGAGGACCCTCCAGGAAGACTCATGCTGTGGATATATGGGGACAGTGGGCCACGTTCTACCTTCAGAATTACTAGTTTAAGATCAGCACTTTCAGTGATTTTCTCTGCATCTTCTCTGCTTAGATTTTGATGCTTTGCCTACATGAAAATCTGTTTACATCAACTTCTGAGTCTGTTTGCTGACTTTAATCTAAACCTGGGTTTCAAATTAGCTTTGTTTGGAGGGTCATGTTTGCAAACCAAAATGCACTGGAAAAAATTCAAGAATGTGTGCCTTCCTTGACTCAAAAATATATGAACTATCATCACATGCCAGTGAGAATTCTCAATGGCTATATGTATTATGTCTTTTTTCTTTCTTCCTTTCTTTCTTTCTTTCTTTTTCTTTTTTCTTTTTCTTTAAATGAATTGAGTACTCAACAGTAATGGCCACTGTTGAGAGCAAAGTGCCAATCTTGATTAACCAGTAAAGCCATTCACCTGAGGAAATGCTGTGTTTGAATAAAGATTATAACCTATCTGTTCAGTTATCCACTATTGGTTATATTTTTACATATCACTTCTCATGAAGGATTGGATGTAGGCTTTTTAATCTATTTGCTGCCTGATCTTCTCCCTTTTCACTAGCAGATAACTAGTACTAATTCTTCTTTTTACATAATTCTGCTTTACAAGATAGGAACGCTGAGTGAGATTGGTTGGCTGTATAACATAGAGTTGTGCTCATGAAATGGCATGCAGAAATTCTGTCTTTGACTGTACAATGTCCTCCCAGCAGAAAAAGTATGAGCTTTCTGCCTTTTGAAATGTATAGTACAACCGTACTTCATAATCCCTAAAGAGATAGCTATCAAACTAAGGAATGAAAAGAGAGGAAAGAAGTGGTCATGACCTCTGCATTAGCTGTGGGAGCAGGAGCAGGGGTTGATATGAACTACCTTTCGCACCGGAATACATGTACCAAACTGCTCCAAACCCTCCGTGCAGGCAGAGGCTATGGGATGTCTTAATCCCTATCAGGCTGGAGCCTTCTTATCATCTTAGGCCAGTGTCCCAGTGACAAGGGCACTTGGCACAGAGTGAGGACTCTGGCATTGTATTCCTGACTCTGCCATTCACTTGCTATATCACCTTACTTGAGTTATTTAATCTATGTGTCTCTAATTGTCTACAAAATGAAGATAATTTTACCCAATTTATATGGGTATATGTCGAGGTTTATGTCGTTTTTGTTAATGACAGTACTGTGTGATCTGTAACAACCAGGCTGGTTGTCATTGTGCTCTTGGTCTATATTTCATGAGACTTCAGTGATAAGCACTATTGTAATTAGGCTTAAACTGGGCAAATTTTGGCCTTCCTTTCCCAGGGACAATTCTTCATTCGCTATTCATCCCCTTGTCAGAGCACTACAGCAGTACACAATGATCAATCACTGCAATCTAACATATGCCAGCTCCAAAAGAAGTTGAGCCAAGAGCACTCAGAATAAGTGAGTTTCTTAACGTAACACACAGCTGATAAAAAAGGAAAGATAAATGAACCCCATAATTCCTTCACTGTTTGCACTTTCTGGTAGTGAGGCATATCAAGTTGCTGAGTAGGATTTTAAATGATACTCCCTTACTATTTGTCATAAAAAAAAATACCAGTTATATAAAATAAAGTGAAAGCAACCTTTAAAAATGAAGTGTAACCAAGCACTACAATTAAATGAGATCACTTTCCTTTTAGGTTTGTTACTTTCGATCAGACTTTATGTAATGAGAATTGAAATTAAATTAAAAAATCCTCTGGTGCAGCAGAAAATATAAACGTAAAATGCTGTTAATGCTCTTTCACTACACAGTGGCTATCATCATGGCTGTCATTGGGGTTGCTACTGGATTTGCTAAAAAGATGATTAGATAGAGCATGGTTTCCAAAAGGACTATGCACACATTAATGGGTTTTTGTCCATTCTGTAGTCAACCAATTCAGAATTCACTTAAGCACTGTGGGTTTGAAAGTCTGACAGAACCAGAGAATTTATTGGTTTCCTGTTTCAACCTAGGTCAGCTATCGTGAGAAAGGGCAGAGCGGAAAGCTGTGTTAGAGCTGGCTTGGAAAACCGATGACAAGATGAGAAGTGCAAAAAATTGAATATGACGAAAGTGCATAGAGAAAGATGGGTGGGGAAAAGGGCAAAATGCTAAGAGATATTTCCACTATCCTCTCCAAACTGCTTGTTCCTGCACACTCTTTGTCCTTATTATTCTACTCTGACACAGAATGTAACCCTTGTGTTAGTTTAAGAAATATGCCATTGTTTGACTTCACAGATAAGAGATTTTTGGGAACTCTGTCTCATTTAGCAAATCCACAGACAATCTGAGAGATCTGCATGGCTTCGGAGTCAAGGAAGTGCCCCTTCTCTGCTTATGATATCATCAAGTAAGAACAAGTAATATTGTTCCTACAAGCGTCTGGTTGGAGCTGTTGTCTGGGAAATTTCACATCGCAGCTTATTTTTCATTAATGCTACCATGTATATAGTTAAATATTAAGAGCACTGAGTTATGAATATTTAGACTTAAGTTGGGAGAGAGAGGGATACTTTATAAGGTGAATAACATTTAAAAAATGAAGGGCATTTCTAGGCCTGTCCACAGACACATCATTCTCTTCAGGAGTCATTCTGTACAGATTTTGTTGAAATATTTTGCATAACAGATCCTGATAATTCATCTTAATGCAGCAGCATAAAAGACACAAGATGGAGTTTGATTTAAATTAATTTTTTATTAAAAATTCACAGATTTTTAAGGCTAGAAGGGATCATTATAATAATCTAATCTGACCTGTAACAGGCCATCAAATTTTAGCCAGTAATTTCTATCTTAAGACTGCTACCTGCACTTGAACTAGTGTGCTTTTTCTTTCGCTTTCACACAGGCAGTCTGGATTTAAAGCAGCCAATTAATGGTGATTCTGATGCATTCATTCTTTGACCACACATTGATGCCAACCAAGCTTAGTGTCCATTTTCTGGACTCCTAGAGCTAAAGGTTCTACAAACACTTAGTTCCAGAGCTTGTGCATATATGAATGCACCAAACATAGTGGGTCAAAAGATGTTGAAGGTCTTACTAAAAAGTAAGCCTTCCTTCTAGAACAGATTTCTAACAGCAAATCAGTGAATTTAGTGTGAATTGGATGCTGAAGTCTGTCTACACAAGCCCATTTCCTTTAAGGGTTAATGCTTGTGTCTCCCTGTGGGTTAGAACAATTGTGGTAGGACAGTTGGCCTAATGTTGACCCAGTTCCGAGGGTGTCTGTGCGTATACCACCATGTTATCCAAGTCCGGTTTAGATGGTGATTCTCAGATTCCTTTGAGAAGAATGAGATTTTTGAATCAAAAAATTCTGCCTAATTCATATAAAGTCTTACTGGGTAAATTGTATTTTAAGCTATGATTTTCTTTTTGTAATTTTTGATGAGTGCTGGCTTCTCTCTGACATTTAAGATCTTCACATACCAGCCACTTTAGTTGTGATCTGCAGCGGTTCCCATCCCAGTGACTGAGCTTCACTCCGTTGAACACAGCTGCACATACAGAGCTGCATCCAGACATGGTTATATGTGTCAAGTTGGGAAGGAGAAGGAAATGTTTCTCCCTGTTTTTTACTTCTGAAGTACGACGCACAAACAACTCTGCTACTCATTGTTTTACTTCTTTTATGTGACAGTGAGGATGTTTGGAAGCTCCTGGTGATACTTGGTATAGAATTCTCATCTTCCAGTTGTAAAAATGCAACAGGCTGCTCAATCTAGAAGAGAGTGCTTATCGGGAATTCAGAGACTTAAATAAGAACTTTTCTTTTTTTTTCTTTTTTGACTATTTAGTATATGAAACATCTGTGCAAGTGTTGAAATGCCAGGTACAGATTTGATGGCTGCATTATATATATAAGGCACTTCCATCTGTCTTGCTGCTTTTTTTCCTCAAATAAATCTGACTTTTGTGGTCATGACAGTATGGGTTATAATTCTAAAATTTCAGTTTGTTGTTTCTATAAATTTCGATATTTTTAGACACCTGGTATGTGTATTGATTAGATGACTTCCAGAGTTAGGACCTAATTCTGTTATCAATTGTAATGCCTATTGTGTCATAGGTGAAAAAGCCAACCATGTCCTGGGGTGCATCCAGCACAGCACAGCTAGCTGGACGTGATTGTCCCATCCTGCACTGCACTGCTGTGGTCCCACTTTGAGTATTGTGTGCCATTTTGGGCACCTCAATGTAAGAAGGACATCAAACTATTAAAGCGTTGTTGCTTTCCGTGTTCTTGGAGCTGCAGCGGGGGACTTCAACTACTGGTCCTGGAGTCCGAGGACACACCTCACCCCTGAGGACTCTCACCTCGGGGCCAAGTGATCATGACATCAATATGATGGATGAGCAAAATGGCGTTTATTAAACTGCGTCACAGGTTTATATACTCCCTTTATGGGGTGTGGCCACTGTGGGGCTCTGTGCAGGTCATAGAGGTGTGCCTAAGCTCACCGTACAACGCGAGATCTTCCGAACGGGATTCCCTACAGAGTGTGTCCACAGGAGGGTGACCAGGATGGTGAAAGGCCTTGAGGGCAAGGCTTATGTGGAGCTACTGAAGTTGCTTGGTTTGTTGAGCTTGGAGAAGACAAGGGGTGCCCTCATCACAGTCTGCAACTTCCTCACAGGGGGTAGTGAAGAGGTAGCTGCTGATCTCCTCTCTTTGGTGACCAGCAATGAGACACGAGGAAATGGAATGAAGCTGTGTCAGAGGAAGTTCAGATTGGACATTAGGAGAAGATTCTTCGAGAGGGTAATTGGTCACTGGAACAGTCTCCCCAAGGAATTGGTCATGGCACCACACCTGTCAGAGTTCAAGAAGCCTCTGGATGATGCTCTTAGTCATATGGTTTAGTTTTAGGTAGTCCCGTGAGAAGCAGGGAGTTGGACTCCTTATGCGTCTCTTCCAACCTGAGTATTTTACGATCCTATGAAAATCCCTTTAACTTCAGGGATGGTGTGTTTTACATGAGTGAAAATGAGAAGTACACTTAGGCTTTCTAAATCTAGTTGGAAATGATTGCTCTTAAGACACTGACATAGACCCTTTCAGTGAGTGAACCACAAAGAATTAGGATATCGTCTTTATGCAGAGAATCTGTGGGAGATCTGCACCTCTCATCATAAAGTGACTTACCACACAGTCATACGGTTTTCTTGACATGGTCCTTTCCTTTATGCCCACGAGAGGACATTTAATTTGTTATTTAGAAGGTACAGACATCTTGCTGTATCCCTTCCACTTGTTTGCGTTTACATACCTGTAGGAATTGGATTGTGGAAAGGAAAACATGCACTTGAATCTGTTCAGCTCCTGAAAAAATTGCCTCCCTTTGCAGTACTGCCCTGTCCTATGTTGAGGACATGGACTTGACAGTGTAAGAGAAAGATTGAAGCCAGAAGATACCTTCTTTGGCTTATACCAGAACTCATGCTGGTAATAAATGGGATTAATAAATTCAGTGTCTGTCCTACCTACCCTCCCACCGTTTGTGGAGACGAATCCACCTTCCCCACTTTTCAGGAACTTTCCAAGCAAGGCTTATAGCCCTGGGTAACCATAGTGATGAAGTGACTGAAGCAGGACAGAGGAATTTTCTCCCCCTTCCCTCCAATCTCTCTTAGAATTGTGTCACTCTATAAATTCCTGAATTAGGAGACAACTGTGCTTGATAGTTACATCAAAGAGTATCTGAGCAGTTCCACTAATGAGAATGATTATATGAGGGAATATGGTAACCAGGGCATCATGTCAATAACAAACTAGTTTGAAGTACATTTAACTGATATTTCTGATGACTCCAGTTGAAAATGCATGTCATATAATTGAGCTGTAAGTTGTATTGTTAAGGTTCTTGTCTACAGGATTCTGTGAAAGTGAGCAGAAAATTCATCCTGAAGGTTGCTCTACTAAATGATTTGTAATATATTGTTGTCTTACTGTGCATGTCTTCTGACTGACATATACTGATCTGATTAATGCTGCTTTTCACTTGTTTTTAAATTACAGGGCAATGACTGATCTGTAGGAATGAGAATTGTGTGACTCTTGTGCAAGAACCTCAGAGAAGAAACACTACAAGTTTATGGATCTCGATCTTGGTAGATCTTGTTGGCAGGAAGTATTCTTCACCTAAAATATGCTTTGCCCAGTTTCTGTTTATTACACTGCTTTCAGGGCTGGTCTTCTGAAGCCAGTGCAACATATCCTACTGATGAAAATGTGTTAAGTCTCACATGTGGTATTTGCTAGAAGGATTATCATTACAAGAAGTAGTAAGATTGATTTGCTTACGAAGCTGTTTGTGAGCTTTTCCTTAGGCTTATCTCTTCACCAACTCCAGGCCCTATTCCATTTTGTAGTACCATGAACCATGCTTTTCTTTCTTCCATGTTTAAGCTCTTAACATATTTAGAAACAGTTCTCTTTCTTTTACTTTTGGCAAGCTAAGAGAGTTCCCATATGCAACTACTGTTTTAAAATTATGCATCAGAAGCAGGACACTCCAGATGTCACCTTCATGTGTATGAGCAGTACTATATGGTTTTTGAATGTATGGAAGTATATCTTTTTTCCTGTGGGAACTCTGACTCATTCAGTCCATGGAGTGATGTTGAGTACTTTTTAATATTTTATTTTCTTCTTGTTTGTCATGTAGCATTACGTGTCATTCTCTGCATAATCCCAAAAATCCTTCAAAATCTGCTTTAGCAATGGAATAACTGATTTTTCATGGTTTTTTTTTTTAAATTTTTAATGCAGCTCATCCTATGTACTTTTCATAGATTATCATTACTTCTAAGTAATTCTCTAATGTGAAGGCTTATTGTTATCCCCTTTTCCCAGATACAGTCACTCATAGTGCAGGAGAACTACAGTGAAATTATGATCATAGTACCTGCTAATATGTATATGGGATGTGAGAAACCCAAGGCCTGTTTTTTCAGGGACAGGAGGTCAGGCCAGTGTGCCTCACCCCTTCTTGTAGAATGGGGTTGAAAATCTGTGGCAAGGCTCAGAAGGGCTCTGCCAGACTAGGCTTGATTTCAACAGCCTTAGCAAGGAGATCACATAACATCTTTTTCAGCATTCCCAGCCTGGCAGCACTTTCAGCTTCTGTCACAAGTTTGACAAAGTTTCTTACACACCACTCCCCACAGAGATCTTATTCATGCCTAAGATTTATTTTTGAGAAATGAATGAGATAGCTACAACCCTGTAGGGAAAAAACCCACTACATGAAAGACAATACTAATATCAATGGAAACCATAGAATAGAATGGAATCACAGCATGGTTTGGGTTGGAAGGGACCTCAAAGATCATCTAGCTCCAACCCCCCTGCCATGCTGAATTCAGGTTCAAAAGGCAAAAAATGGCTAATGTTTGGCATAGGTACAGTAGCTGCAGAGCAGTGGGTGCACCACAACACTGTAACCAAGCCTTTCTCATCCTTTCTACTCCTGCAAACCCTACATTTTGGGAAAACGTAGATTCAGCAGCATTTACAATCTGGGTATTGTGTCTTTGGGTAACATTTCCTTAGTGTTAATTCTGTTTCTTCTAGCAGTCAGGTTAGTTGTCACATTTAGCCTAGGCAATAGTGCACATGGTCACTCCATCGTATGAGCGATTGGGAATGCAAAAGAGAGTGTGTGTTTGCGTGTGTCCGCCTGTCTGTGTGTGTAGGGGTAGGGCGCAGGGGCTGCTCTGCCAGCTGACCTCCTCAGTAAACCTAACTGATGAAATTATGCTCGTATTGCTAGTGCCATGCACTTCTCAAAGCTGTATGTGACTGCTTGGGAACACAGAACAAGCCATAAGAATCGAGAGGCAGACACTGTATTGTGGAGGGAGACGTTTTGATCTACAGTTCTGCCATGCAGCTCCAGCCACATTTTTGTTCTCTTTTGCCTTCCTCAGATTGTGTCAGGAGAATATTCTGGGGTTTTGGTCTTAGAAAATACCCTCAAGGACACCATCAGCTAAGTTTCCATGCTTTATCAAAAGCAGATGAACAAAAGTCCCAAAGTCACTTATTACTTTGTTTAATTCTTTGGAAACTTCACTGCAAAAATTTTTGATCATTTATTTAAAATGTGCCCGTGAGTCAAATACAGTGACAGCCCAGGAAAAGACAAGAGAAGCAGTTGTTCAAACTTCCTTGATACAACATTTTGTCCCTGAGTTTGACATGACCTCCTTCAGGGATGAAAGCTTAGAGGAGGAAGGGATTGGTGTAACACACAGGAAAAGTGACTTGAATACACCCTCTGCTTATACAACATCAGTAAAATACCTCCCTGCTATGAAAAGCTCTCAGTCTAAATAAGGAGAGAGGAATAAGTAGGATGATCTCCTTTGATTATCTGCTGTGAACAAAATAACATGCCATTCTCATGGGGCTTGGCTGGCTTTGTAGTTGGGCTCCTGTCTGCCTGTCTCCATGAGCACAAACTGAGGCTCCTTGGACACTGTTAAACCAGTGGAAATGAAGGGCTTGCTTACAAAAGAGCACTAGCCTCCTGGAGACTGTAATTCTCTTTCTTGCTGTGACTTGCAGTGCTGTCACAGGGGATTCAGCAAAGGTGAGGCTGCAGTGAAGTTTTGCCTAGGTTTTGCCTTGACCTCATTTGACACTCTAGAGCACAAAAGAGGATAAATTCTTACAGGGTCCTGAGGGGTGAGACCATCAGGATCATAATATGTTTTAGACTCAAGTCAGACACACAGTCATAATTTTGCCCTGCAGAAAAAACTTTAGGATTCTGTTTAATCATAAAACAGTTTAAAAATTTACCTAGTGAATGATTTTTTTCTTCACAAAGGATATGTAAACAAGACAAAATCATGCTTTCATTTAAAGCCATATGTCCACACTTGCAGGGTACACAGTTTGCGCTTTGGGACCTTGGATATATCAGGGCTTAGTGGCACAGTATTGCCACGATTTAAATACAGCCAAACGGCTTGAAGTTAGATCACAGATTTCTTTCCTTCATTTATTAAAAAGTGCTGAAATCTCACCTTAATGAAGGTTTCATCTCAAGCTGCGTGTTCAGAGGATGCAGCAGAGTCCCACAGAAATACAATCTGCACATCCCTTGGTCCTTCTTGTCCTTGTGTGTTTGCCTCCTTGCCATTTCCCACCCAATACCTCCTATCATAGGACACCACATAGTGATGGCTGACCCTTGAGGTAGAAATAGGATATATATGAGCTACCCTGGCCCCTGAGGCCGGTTGAGTACTAAGCATTCATTCCATTTTCCCAGCAAAAAAATTTTAATTTTGCAGAAACAGTGTTTTCTATTGAAAAATCATTGTGACAGCAATGTCCCAAAGAGCCTCACCAGTCAGTTTTATGTGCACGAAAATGAAGTTAATAACAGGGCAAAGCTCATCTAGCAAACAGGAGAAAGAAATGTAAGCAGTGCGGCTCAGGACAGACTGCCAAGTATTGATGGTCTGGGATAAGAAACAAATAATAATAATCTGTTAGCCACAAGTGGAATAGATAGAACGCTCTGTTTCTGTAAGGATGTCTCCTGGAGTTGAGACATAAAGCAGAGAAACCTTACAAGTGTCTGTCAAATCAGCTCAACAGAAATAAGATGTATGCCCTGATAGCAGCAGCAGACTGTCAGCTATGTGACAGGCTCTGAATAAATTGCTATTTTCCAAAGATTTCTTCAAGAACAGGAACATAAAAGCAAAAGAGAAGAATACAAACAAAAATCCTCCACACAGTCTCCTTATCACCTGTGCCTGATTTTTAAGTGAGAAATACTACTTCTGAATAAATGTACTTCTGTGTCTGATGTTTCTTAGAATCTCTGAATTTATCATCGGCATCTTTTCAAGCTGACCAAATCCAACAACAAAGGCTAGACACCGCTCTCCGCTCTTGGATAGGTGTCATTTCTTCTGGGTCATCCACAGCATGGGGGAAAGAACAAACTAGTAACAGACTGAGCCCTGGAAGGAGGGGAAAAGTGACCTCATTTGTGCAGAATTTCTTTTTCATTAGACCTCCAAGGAGGTTAAAAGGCTGCATAAATTACAAAGCTGTTGGCTCGCGCATGAGGAAATGCTGGAAAAACAGCCATGTGTGTGATCGTAACTTATGTTCTCCCTGCTCTGCTTCTATAACCAGACTCTGGCTTAGCCTTTCCCTCTTATCTCTTATCCTACCTCCTCACGCAGTTGCTCTCCTCCTGTGACCTGCTGCTGCACCCTTCCCAAAGAGGTTTCTCAGGCCCAGGCTTCAAACTCCTTGTGCAGTTTCATCCATTTCCACCACCTTCTTGTCTCGAGGCTGTCAGTCAGCCAATGCATGCCTGAGGTCTGGTCAAACCTCTATTTTCCCTTTCTTCTCATCACTCACACTGATCTCCTTGCCCGACCTTTTCCAGGCTCTTCCCCCTCACGCACTTCCCAGTCCCAGTCTCCTTGCTCCCCTGTACTCCATCTGATCTTTCCTGTACTGGGTGTTGAATAATAACATGCAAGGACTACAAGCTTGTTAACACTGGTCATGGAGAACGATTTCCAGAGCCCCTGTTAGGCATGCTGCAAGTGATCAGGAGGACCGTCTGCCACCTCTTCCAGGCTGATTTTCCTCCACTGTTGGTCTGTGTTCCAGTGTCGGTGGTGTGCAGATGTAGAGCTATCCCTGAGCAATTCATTTTGGTATTGAATGCAGTTTAATCACTTCAGCAGAGCTTTCTTCCCAGCTTTGTTAGCCTGTCTGTTAGTCTAGACAGACTGCCAGAAGAATGGGGCTGTGCTGCTTCTCACACTTGAGAGCCATCTCAGGTACGCCTACAAAGGGCTTAGTTTGTTCAAGCAACAGCAACTCTTTTCCCTTCTGATCTGGGAAAACTGTTCTCTTTCCATGATGTAAGAAAAGGGCATTTACAGCATAACAGTGGAAAGTCTCCCGGGTTTAGTCTCTGATGTTCAGTCTGTATCACTCCACAGCAACAGCTGAAGGGCAAATCTCTCTCGTTTTCAGGCAGGAGGGCAAGAAATCCCTCCACTTCTTCGGCCTTTGTCTCCAATGCTTACTGTATGAAGCAGAGCCCGCGTTTTGCCCTGCAGCTGTACGTGCTGGGTATGGTGTCTGTATACAACTTTCCTAATGGCCAGGGCACAAGCTGAGTGACAACGCCATAGCAATAATAATCACGACTGCGTTAGGTTCCCTGCGTCTAGCCACCAAGCTGCTGAATAACGCAGGGAATCACTTCCTCGCTGGCCCCTCAGTGTCTCCTGCTCTGCACTGGAGGTAGGTATGTTTACGGCTGTACCGCTCCCTGGGAAGCCCTACAGCTGAGCACTGCTGACATGGGCAGGTATGTAAAAATCCTCTCATAACTCAGAACAGAGAGGATATTTAAAGGTATTTTGGTGTTCTCCCTGTGTTCAGTTGTAATTAGAATCTGTAATAATGTAAGATACAGCAGTGTCTGGTTCTCTGACCAGTACTGGGGGTACAGTCTGTTCTCATTCTGGGTAGTACCTGTGGAAGTTGTACACCTGCTGTGAGCATAGATAAAGCACTGGAAACCTGTCCAGTTGGGTGAGATGTGGTTTAGAAAACAGATGTATGGGGGGATCCTGTCTTTTGTTTCTCATAGTTTTCAGGTCAGAACCATCTGTGACTCCAGTTAGAATGAGAACAAAAGGGAAAAAAAGGAGGGGAAACAGAAATTAAAACTGTAGGAACTCTTAAAAATATTTATCTGACTTCTTAATCATATATGTGCTACCAACTAATGCCTTGCATATCCTTCTCCAATGTTTTATGCTTAATGACAATAGTGAAAGTTGCTTTACTTTTCCTTTGTGCATGGACTCAGAGAGGATACTAGAACCTCCTAATGAGACCGTGGGATCATAGAGTTGTTAATTTGACTCTTGTGTGCATGTCTTTGCGTGCTGAAAACAAACAAACAGTTTGCAAAGACAAACCCCATCAGTTATGATGGGATTACTGTATTAGCTAATAGTGTATTTGGGTTAAGGGTATGTGATGAACAGGAGCATAAGTCTTTTCACTCTGGTTTCTAGTAGGGTTGCTATCCATCCTCAGCTTCTAAAATGAGTTTCTCAACTTATGTATTTCCTAAGGTTCTGTCCAATTTAGTTTTCAAATTTTTTTTGGCTTCGCTGTTTTATTGCCTATTTTATAAGAGAATATAAGGGAAATAACGACAGGCTGGCCTAAACAGTGATCAGTGGCAAGACTCCTAGTGATTTCAAGTTGCAACAGAATTTAGCTTAATGAATTCAATAACTTTTAGCATGTCTCAGATGTCTGCTAGTGCTATTATTAATCAGTCTGCTGCCAGCTGCTTGGACAATACCTCCTTGTTCTTCATAGCCTGTTGCTTAATCAAGAAAGTATTGTTGCCTGAGAACTTGGCGAGGACTTTAAGCCAGATTCAGATTTCATTTACTTCTGTGTGAACTTTGAGAAACGGTGTGGACATTAGTGATATTATTCTGAGTTTCCCTCTGTATAAATGTGATCACTATATGGCTCTTTAGTTTTTAAATTTGTATCAAGAGATTAGTCACATTCACAGGGAGCTTTCAGGGCAAGCTCTTTAGCAGTGAAAAAACTCTTTGCTGTGGGTGTGTGCACGCATGTGGATGTGCATGTGTTTATGCATGTTGCATAGAGCATTAAATCTTACCCTTTTCATTCGCCTGATCCCTGCAGGCCAACACAATACTAATTACCTTGGAAAATGATTGATGTTTTTGTTAAAGCCAATATGCAGGTGGAATTTGTGTTATAATTTTCCATTCTTTAATTTATCTCCTGTGAACAGCTGATTGCTGCCTTGCACAGGGGACGGTGAAAAGCTTTACCAAAGGAAATATTTGGATACATACAAATTTAAATCACAAATGTGAGATGGAAAGGTCTTTTATTTCGTTCAGCCTTCTGTTTTTAATTTTTTCCCCACATGATTTGATTGTGTTCCTGTTGGCCAATCTGAGAGGGGCCTTTCAGAGAGCTGACAAGTGGATGGGAAAGGGCTATGAAAGTGCAACCAAGTGAAGAGGTGAATTAAGTCTGCTCAAACATTTAAACAGACTGTGGTGAAAAAAATAACTTCTCATTTAATCCTTCATGCTAGTGAGCAGACATTGCAGGTCAAATAATACTAAAAAACAAAGTTCATTATACATAGAGGAATGTATTATTTCTATCTCTAATATTCAGCAGAACTCTCTGCAAAATTTTGATTACAAAGCTGGGATTTTAGAAGTGGTCCGTGTCACCAACTCACTCTGTTAACAGGAAGAGGAAGAAAGGAGTTAATAGGACACCATCTCCTTGGACTGCCAAACTCTGAATAGTCCTACTTAACTCACTAGCTACCTGGTTTTTGACTTGGCTGTACTCTTCTTCAAGTGTTCTTCTAGAGCCTGTAATTTCTCACAAAATGTTCCTCCTATTATACAGAAACAAAAAGAAAGTGCAGAGAAGAACCAGAAATTTTACTCATGAGAAAACGTGGATGCATTCAAGTTCATGCTTCTGGACCTATCAGAAGATTCTTAACTGCTCAGACCACGTCTGGCAATAAATAGGATTTAACTCTGGTTTTACCATGTAAGAGTGTAGTCAGGCCTGGGTGATAACACAGTATGTGTCTGCTCAAGTACAGCCTTGACACTATTTTTGCCTCTACACAAGGAGACCTGGGTCTTTCTGTCTGGTTATCAGGTATGTGTTACTTTGTTTGAAGGGTCAGAAGAGAAGGACAAACAGCTGATATTTTTCTTAGTAGTTCTCCAACTTTTCAATGCATAATGTAGAATCTCTTTCACCATTTCCCTCCCTCGAGCAATTGGTCTGAAATTATATTGGTTCACAGAAAAAAAAGAGAATTAGAGATGACAAGGAGAACGACTGAAGTGATCCAGAGGTAAAACTTCAAGCCTTATCCACAGTTTACCCAACTGTAAATGGATCATGCAGGCAGGGGAGGATAGCCACCCCTGCCCAGTGGGCCAGCTAGACTTGAGCAGACTATGGCTACAGTAAGTAAGCAAACTCCAGAGCTATCACTTCCACAACAAATGCACCGGTAATTACTTTGTACTACAACAACGTTAGAGAACAAATTTAGTATTTTTACCAACAGTGGTGCGTGCTACACTTTAGCCATTGAACTGAATCCTGTAAATGTTCCACATGAGAAAATCTCATTAAAATTAATGGCAGTCTTTTTGGTATAAGCATATTTATGAGACTCTGGTGGTTGACATTTTTAAAAGGATTTCGATTAGGTTTTCCCATTCTCACTGTAGTTCAGTAGGAAGTATCCTTTTCCAAAACTTTTTGCATGAAGATGGGGAGTTACACAAATGTTTTAAATAACCTTTGCATAGCAACAGAACAGTACAGAATTACAAAACACAAACGATGCCCACTTTGTGGATTTAACAGCTAGACTAACTCACATGCTTGTTCACCAGGCTGGCCTCTGCTGCTCCAACCTCTTCTCTCATTTTCAGTTAGTGACACTTAAGGTGCTTAGTTTCCCCACGCTACCTTTGCGTGGTTGTTTTGGGATGCCTGGAAGAGTTTCAGGGTTGGTTCTGTGCTTCTTATACATCTGGAATATGGCGAAGTGAGAAGCTGTACTGAAACGGCTCTAGAGGAAATGAATTTCCATTAATTTCCTGTCCTCACCCCAAAAAATAAGTTCTGAAATATCATAGCCTCTTGCTTTCATTTTTTTAATGAAGGATTTGAATGCTATGGGTCAAAGATGCATTTCTTTGAAATTTTCAGTTAATGTAAAAAACGATAAATCTTAAAAATTACAGATTGAGTAAAAACCTTAAATATTTTTTTATTGAGTTGATCCAATTTAACAGTTTTATCACATCACCTGCCTGCAAAACTTGTATGGCTTTTCCAATTTTAAAGCAATAAAATAGAAGATATTTTTATTATTACGCATTTTAAAAATATTAAGAACTAAATTCTGCCTAATTACTCACAGAACTATTGTTCTGTTTGACTGCACAGAAGTGCAATGACATGTTCCCATTGCTTCAGTCTTTAAGCTGAATTTTTGTTTTAGGAATGACATAAGTCACAGCTCCTTGGCTTGCTTTCTCAGATGCATCGTGTTGTACGTTTTCCTACCTAGGTAATTAATAGCCAGTGTACCCCAGTGAATTTGATTACTGCCAATGACTTTGAGGCTAAAGACTTTATATCTCCTGCAGAACAGACATTATATTACTCAGTTCTGAAAACCAAGTGACTTCGGGAGGATAAGAAGGTGGGTGGAAAACACATTTTCCAATAGATACAAACCCAAATATTTAAGTGGAACACGTACAAGGTCTCCCGAGAGATGTTTGTGTTATAGCTATAGGAGGAAAAGCAATAAAGGGAACATTTTAGCAGTGTCAAAACAATCTGTCACAGAACAGACACGAGGATGTTGGCATACCTGCAGATATCTGTTTCCCGTATCCACTTGTAGAATTCCCAGGATCCTCCTCCTCTAAGCTATTGATTTCTGTGATATTTCTTTGATAGATACAGGCATCTCATGATACTCTATCATTGCATGTTTATAACCCTGCCATTTCAGCATGGCAGAGAGTTATATTAATGACGAGGGTGAAGGGAAAGGTAAATGTTTAATTATATTGAATGGAATCCAGCTCATGTCTGATAAAATGATGCTTCCTCGAGCCATGCCATTTAATCATAGCAGAGAGATATTTCCTAACTTGAATAGACATTAGCTGAATTTCTTCCATTTGTCCTTGCACACAATAGAAAACTGTGGGTTTTAGTACCTGTATGAGTATCACCGTGAAATTTAACAATATTGTGTTTACTTCAAGCAGCTATTTACTTCTTTTCCTAATCATTCACATCTACATTTTTCAGCAGCTCATTAAACTAGAAACAAGAATGTGAAAGGGTTGCGGTAACTTGCATTTCTATTTTGTTACTATAAAAAAAATGCAACGGCTTTTTCTTTCTTTTTTTTCCAAGGCTACCACTGTTTATGTGAAAAACATTCTCAGTCTGTGCTCTGCTAACATTTAAGGCTGGAGAGAAAGTGCGCAAACACCTACCCGTGTAGAGATTGTGCACTGCTCAGCTTCTGCAGAGCCGATCATAAGTTTGGCATTTTTCTGGGGGATGAAACAGTTGAAAATGCTTTTCTTTACAAATATCTCAGAGAACTTAAAACCTGGTATATGCTGCCAAAAGTGTTTTCTTTTTTTCAAAGATCTGATTAATATGTGATGTAAAAGCATTTGCTACTTTTCACAAGCTTATATGGTATTTTCTTGGTTTTGCTGTTAATGAAATCAAAGCAGGTCAGATCTAGAAGACTCCACACTTCACTGTACATGGGATAAGTACTAAACTTCAACAAGAGCAATCCAGGTCAGCCATTTGGTAAAAAACCCAAACCAAACCACTAGAGAGAGCGAAGCACTGGAAAGAGTTGCCTAAAGATTTGGTGTGCATATCCTTGGAGTCCTTGACTAGGTGTCAGTCATCATGCACCTATACATGATCCCTCTGTGAGTGGGAGAATAGATGGTATTTTGAGGGCCCATATAGCCAAATTTTCCCATGATCTATGGTAAATATTGCTATTCCTAACTGTTAGGCACCTCAGGATACAAACTGCAAAATGCAGTGTGCTGGGGCACAGCGTCATCTAAAATAGTTTGGAGAGTTTTGTGTTTTAAAGCCCAGGCATCTAATAAAGTTATTGAAATGAATTTAGGTCTGTTAGAGAAAATTATGTTTCTCAGCTGTCTGTTTCAGCTGCAGCCCAGCTGTGAGGAACTAACCTAAGCGTATGATGTTAACAGTCCCTGCAGCACCTCGGCTCTGACTGCTGTGTGCGCTCTGATGCTTTTCTGCACTGGTGGAGCGTGGCAGCGTGGTGTCAGCCTGCCCCCAATGCCATGTGTGTACCACACACAAGGTGCTCCCCCTTAGGTGAGTGGTGCTCTCATGCCATGCTTACCAGCTCAGGCTCAGCCCAAGGTATGGTGATAAATGCTATGCTGTTTATATATAAAACCTAGCTAGAGACAAAGAAGTGTCGTTACTCTGTTGAGAGAAACAAGTAAAATATTTATGGCTCCGAGCAGCATAGCAAAAAGACTGGTAGGTCAAGCCGTTGCCAGGCAAAGTGCGAAAGGGGTCAGTGCCCTAGATGTTCTTCTCAAGCAGATGACGTGTTTGTACATCATGGTGATACCAAATATACGTGACTTGCTAGTGGTCAAACTAATGCCACTTTCTCTGGGAAACAGTCTGAAGGATCTGGCCATACTTGCCACTTAATGCTCCCTGCTGAGAGGTTCTGTGGTGGCAGGTGCCAGAGAGGCAGGTGGAAGAGGGCTGATCGCTGGAGGGAGGAGAGCATGGGGCAGCACAAAGGATTGCCAGCGTTGAGGAGATGGGACTGTAGTCTAGGAGAGCGCTATGAAAGAGGGATGTAATAGCAGAGGGAGAAACAGACATCACCTGCAACTCTTTATGCTGCAGACTTTGACACGGGATACTCCTCTCATACCTCCCCAAATTAACAGAGTAAGAGCACAGAGGATTTTTTTTTTTTTCCCCAACAGGAAGTTCTTCACAGAACTCAGTACAACTGCAGTGATTCATTTTCAGCTATCTCCAACACTGGGAGCTGTGACAACCAAGATCTTACCTGGAAAACATTCCAGCAGGACAAATGACTGGGCTGTTTGCTAGTGCCGAGCTCTGCACTGTTGCTGGTAAACTTCTGCCAGCTCCTGAACTAATTTAAGGCAAGTTCGGATACAGCTGCTCCACGGCCATAGTGCAGTGACTAGCATCAAGACATACACCGCAGGGTACATGCTTTCACCAAATGAGAGCAGGATCACTTGACTGCTAGGTGGAAAACAACCAACCAGACATCCACTAAATACCTGTACACCTCTCTAAACATTAAAATGAAAGTTATTAAACTTACTGAAGTTATTAGAGCAGATACTGTGTACTTGCACAAGAGAAAGAAACATTACACTATCTCCTACTCTGTTGAGAAAATCAGGTAATAATTTAAACTTTTCAGTTTCTTATCATACTTAAAATTTCCCTGACTTGACAGAAGGTAAGGAAATGATAGATATCAGAAGCTTTATTGTGGGAAAACTGCTCTCAGCTCCTCCCCTCTCCTGCAAACACGCACTGTTAGCTCCTAAAGACACCTAGGGCCATTACTCATTTCTTAGCTATATGAGGTTATGCAGTCCGTAATATACTTCAGATACCTTATTTTATCTGTCAGATGGTAAGTTTAATTTTAAAATTAACATAATGCATGAGCATAAAAACTTGACCTTCTGTCTCAAAATGTATGATGTCAAAAATCTGATTGCACTAATATCTTTTAAGGACATTGGCTACTTAAATATCTTTATTACCTTGTCTGTACATACTTCAAACTAACATATTAACACATTACTCATTTTACTGTTTTATTATCCCATTAATAAAACTATAAGCCCTCTCTTATGTTAAAGCCTACATTTATGTCTGTTATATAAACCCACAAAACTCTTAACAAGATAGGCCTTTCAGGAGCTAATTGGTTTTTTATTTGCAGTCATAAGATTGGGATTCACACGCCCAAGCTTCATAGCTAGCATTTATCTTGCATTTTAGACATTTTAGGCTGCTTTATGCAATCAGGTGCCCATCAGCGACTGGCGTGTCTACAAGATATTTGTTATCTGTATCCATCAGGTTTTCAAAGGTCCCTAAAGTCAATGGCCTTCTTTCACAGATTTTTCACACGTGGCATGCTTACACCTATATTTCAAGTTGGAGATTAGGAGAAATTTCGTCTCGGAAAGGGTGGTCGGGCATTGGAACAGGTTGCCCAGGGAGGTGGCGGAGTCACTGTCCCTGAGGGTGTTTAAGGAAAGGTTAGACGTGGTACTTACGGACATGGTTTAGTGGTTGATGGGTGGTGGGGGGACGGTTGGACTGGATAATCCTTGAGGTCTCTTCCATCCTTAATGATTCTATTCTATTCTATTCTATTCTATTCTATTCTATTCTATTCATGTCTAAGCATTAACCTTTGCCCAGGCCTCACTGCAAGACATCTCTCATGCCAAATTCTTGCCCTTCTCATCTACCAAGCTCTTATGTTCATCTGTGTCTGGACCATGACTAGCTCATGCTGATGTGTTTAAATCAAAGACCTGGAGAGAAAACAAGGCATCAGCCTGGATAACAAAACACCAATCTCAGATGCACAGCTGTCCTTCTGGACCCTTGCTATCAGTATGGGTGAAGAGAAATAGGAAAGGAGGATTTCACAGGCCTTTTACATTACCTAGTCATCTCCTTCAAGGCAAGCAATGACATAAGGATCTTGTTCACCTACTGCTGCCAGCAGCTGCTTACTGACTAGCCTCGATGAGTCAATGCCCTCCTGAAATCTGTGAGATATCTGTAGATGCTTAGAGGATGCCGAACATTCATTAACTTCTCCATGGACGTCAGAATGTGAATCCAGATCACTGAATGCCTGCTATTGTTCAGCTGGTAATCTCAGGTTCAGATTCCCCACAGTGATGTCAACATCGATCAGTGGTCTGGTGTCACAAATATGCATGATACACCCCTCTCTTAGGCTGCTCTTGACTGCTCTTTGGACACTGGGGTCAGAATATAAATCACCTGTCTTTTTCTTTTGTCTTTTATTTTTCACTGAAAATTAGGGCTTTATCTCAGCCTCTGATTCTTTCTGTGTCCTCTAGAGCTTTAAGTGCCTAGGAAGAGAGACATGTCTGGAGAGCAATAAGTCACCTGCCTTAGGTAAGAAACCTAATGTGTAGCCACCTTGAATGCCTATAACATGTTCTTCAGTGACACCAAACCTCCCCTATGCCCAGCTGCCTGCAGTGCAGGCTGTCTCCCAAAAAGCAAGCATTTCAAATTGGATGGCAGTATCCTAAAAGTTTTCTGCCATGTATCTGAAAGCTCTACAGTGGTATTTAAGGATATCTGTAGGAACAACAGATTTGATCATGTATAGTAACATGTCTCTGTCCTAAGCATAAATACAGGCGTTTCGCAGGAACTTGTAGGAAAGAATGGAATTCTCTCATAAGACAAACTGATGCCGAAACAGGGCAGCCCAGGGAAATGGGGAACATTTCAAAATCACAAGCAGTTGTATTAAAACAATAACATATTTTAAATGCTTCTGGTTTATTTATTAAATGTTACCCTTTGTGTATGCCAAGAATAACAAGTTATCTTGCTTTTAAAATAGAAAAAAACCACCTCTTTTAATGCAACAACCCAAAAATGTAAGAGATTCACTTTTCTGGTCTGTTTGCCTCTGTGGTGTGTTTTTGTAGAATTATTATAGCAAGGAACGTATTACTTATTAGATGAATAGCTTTGTATCCAGTGATTTTGTAAACGCATCCATTCATCTTTTGAATAATTACTGTATTTGTAAATAAGCAGCAAGATTAATAAAATATAAATTGGAGGGAAAAACAAGATACATCACAAAGATAAAATAACAAAAACCATATTTATAGTCCCTTTTAAGGAGGGGTTTCTGCCTGCAGATTTAATCTTTAATTAAATTTATGTCTTTTATTTATAGTTCCTTTTATTATTTTTTCCAGAACATGCTGACACAGGAGTAGTTTTGCTAACAGAATCTATGGTATTGCTATAATAAATACTATGGCAAAAATCCCCTCTGGACTATTTCCCTAAGCGTTAGCATTTTGAGATTGCATTTGGGTTTGGCCACCATGGATTCCTGCATTGTATATTTGATTGTAAAGTCATCATTGTTAAAATATATGGCCTTAATAGGTCTTAAACTGGCACAGAAAAACCAAAGGCAGAGTTAACAAACAAGGAGAGAAATATATGTATTTTGGCATAGAGTAGAGCTGCAGCCAGCAGATCACTAAACTTGTGTTGTCCAGTGTCTGAAATCATGTTTATTAGTGGTGGTTTTTGTTGTTGTGTTTGTTTGTATGTTTGGGTTTTTTTTAATTCTAATTAATTCACTTCCTTGATTTCTAGGGCTGTCTCAGATTTGTCTCTAGTAAGTCTGCCATGATTACCTCTTATCCACCATCAGCTGTGAAGATACTTAAGTGAAACATGGTGTGAAGCTGAGGCAGGTACAGAAAGAGGCCATGCTGGGGTGGGGTGTCTGGAGTTAACTTGCCTTTGTCTCTGAAAGGCCAAGTGCTGAGAAAGAAATGCTCTCTTGATGCCAGAGACTAGACTAAGCTGAGATTTATAAGCAGTTTTATATGCTATGTGACTACCTCATTTAACAAATGTCCATAAACAGATAGACCAGGTAACATCTTGTGCATCAAGAAGAGCATGGCCAACAGGTTGAGGGATGTTATCCTCCCCCTCTGCTCTGCCCTGGTGAGGCCACAGCTGGAGTATTGTGTCCAGTTCTGGGCTCCCCAGTTCAAGAAAGACAGGGAACTACTGGAGAGAGTCCAGCTGAGGGCTACCAGTATGATCAGAGGACTTGAACATCTTCCATATGGGGAAAGGCTGAGAGAGCTGGGTCTGTTTAGCCTGGAGAAAAGACGAATGAGAGAGGATCTCATCAACGCTTATAAATACCTGAAGGGTGGGTGTCTAGAGGAAGGGGGCAGAGTCTTCTCAGTGATGGCCAGTGACAGGACGAGGGGCAACGGGGACAAGCTAGAACACAAGAAGTTCCCTCTCCGTATGAGAAAAAACTTATTTACTGTGAGGGTGACCGAGCACCGGAACAGGCTGCCCAGAGAGGTTGTGGAGTCTCCTTCTCTGCAGATAGTCAAGACCCGTCTGGATGCTCACCTGTGCAATTTGCTCTAGGTGATCCTGCTCTAGCAGAGGGATTGGACTAGATGATCTCCAGAGGTCCCTTCCAACCCCTACGCATCTGTGAATTTTCAGCCTCCA
The DNA here is from genome assembly GCA_013399095.1 of Psophia crepitans. Taxonomy (NCBI): domain Eukaryota; kingdom Metazoa; phylum Chordata; class Aves; order Gruiformes; family Psophiidae; genus Psophia; species Psophia crepitans. The sequence continues at coordinate 510,696 of VWZZ01004526.1, read as the reverse complement.
TGTGACTATTTTCTTCTCCATTGGGGAGATTCCCTGGAAGGTCCCAGACAATACTGTTGCTGGATAGAAGGATGATGAGGGTTACAGGAAGCAACACATCAGTAGGAGAAAGGACAGATTTATCTTGTATATTGGTGGGATCCATCCCTCCTTACAGAACAAACATTTTGAACAAATAAAATATGAGACATGAAGACAAAGGATAATAGCTGAAAACAAAGGACTAATGTTTCAGAGAGTGATGCTGAGAACAGAAGGGAATTTTAATGAAGGAAGGTGCAGGTTGCTTGATTTTGGGAGAGTTTATCACAGCAGAATAGAGGTAAGATACAGAAAACACGGCGTAGTAATGTCTCAGATCGGAAGGAGTCCATGGATCACATTACTAAACTTGCCCTCTTTCCTTCCCAAAAAGTACCACTACCAAAGGACAGTTTTGGAATAGAGCCCAAAATTAATTGGGAAACAGTACAATTGTATAGGGTTACGTGTAAATATTTTGTACAGAGACAAAACAGAGACAGTATAATTCTGTCTTGATATGAAAAAATGTTGATCAAGGTTGTGAGATCAAGACATTTTATGAGTAGGTCTTGAATACAGCCAAAATACCAACACAATTCTTAAACAGCACAGCTTAAAAATCAGGCTTCCCTCTTCTAGGGGGAGAATAGCTTTGGATAAGTAAAGTTTTTCAGCTAAACAGGATGCTTTCCAAGGCACTAACTTTCTTTTGTCTCCAAGAAAGCAGTTTCTTAACTGCCACTTCAACTCTCTTTAACCCAGTCACCTTGAGTGTGGTAGAAAAATATCTTAATCTACCACATCTGACTAAGAATACTAGAACTGGTATCATATTCCTGCACTTAGTGCAAACAGCTGTGAATTTTCTTTAACAGTAAGAGAGAAAGAGGGAAAAAAACCCAGAAAGTGAACTAGCACTTTCTTATCAACGTGTGTTTCAGGTGACGTGAAATCTGTACAACTGGAATTTAAGGAAGTCAAAGAAAAGGTGATGGATGCTTTAGATATAGTTGATCTTAATGTGAGAAGGGTAGATTAGGTGTCTTCATGATCTTTCAGATCTATTTTGTACAGTTCTACAAAATGATGGTGAAATAGCTACTTATATGCTTGAAAATAGTGACAAGGTGGCAATACAGTTGATAGGAGGGCTTGTTTTGATTTATTCTTTTTATAGTATCCGCCTGTAATTCTCAATTTTAAACATATGAAGTTAGCTGCAATGGTTTCAGCAGGGTTATATGAGAAGTTTTTAACAGTTCTGAAAACAACAGACAGGGAAGAGGGAAATAGTATGTTTCTCGAATCTGAAAAATACTGGAAAGATGTGAAGCAATCAGTAGGTGGTGGTGCAGTAATTAGAGACAGAGATCTGTCTGCAGATGTTTTTTTCCCACTTTACTGATGTAATGTCTGAATTTAAGACATTTCACTGACTGTATCTTGGAAGAAAACTTAAGTGCACTCTGCAAGATGGAGAGAATTTGGACAGATTATTAAAAAAGATGTCAAGCACAGTTGGATAATATCAGGATCAAAGTGATAGATAAACAGGCAAACAGGAGAGCCAGAAAGTGGAGAATAAAGGAGCAAGTTTTATTCTTAGCAATTTTTTTTCCACAGAGGAGGGTCCCTGGGATAGACCAGGAATGATCCATATGAATAGAAAGATAAAACGACTGAACAGCCTGCACTCAAAACCAAACTCATCTCATTCAGATACTTTGAATGAAAGGTGGGCTGGAGGTAGGTGTTGGGAGCACTAGGACACAAATCTCTGACCCAGCTGTGTACCACCACCTGACTCAGCTATCTTTGATGCAACTACAGTTAACCCCCAGGTCTCCAGCAAAGCCACAGTTTCACCTCCTAGGATCTGCAGGAGCCTGAGTGCACGAAGACACATCACAGAGAAATCCCTGAAGAGGAGAACAGGTTCCCATTGCAAAACATTTGGTAGGCTGGGCTGTATGGCTCTGGGGAATGAAACTATACTTTTCTTTTAGCCCACAGGAGCTCTTTGGTTGTTCTTACTGTGATGCAGCCATTCCAGGGTCAGGTGAAGTACGCCCTTAATGAGCATCCTCTGTTGGTGACGGGGGACCTGAACAGTCAGAAAAAAAAAGAATTTTTTGGGAAAAATGTTGCTTTGAGAAAAACAGTGATGCCATAATTCATTTTTGCAATAAGAAAAATGGAGCTGTTAGCAGCCTTTACCTCGCCTTGACTTACTGAAACTTTCCATGTGTTTTGGTCAAAGTTCATAAAAATGTATATATTTCTGGATTTTTCTTTTTTTTTCTGGATGGACTAGCATTTTATGATGGGAAAAAACCCCAATTATGTCAGAAAGTGCCATCAACTCTTGTGGGAAATATTTATTCTTTTCTATATAGCAGGGATTTTATTATGTGTTTTATTGTTATTTAGGAACAATAGCAAAACTTTTAAGTGTTTTCAGTTGAGAGTGCTGGCCTCCCACACTTTCTTTTTAAATCCAAGCTACCACAGACTAGTCCTCTGAAACACTGTACTTGTTCCTTTTTGCCTTATTTAGGTTTAAGAAGCATTTGTCAAACAGGCAGCTCAACGCTACCCCTTGCTGATGGCAAGTATTGTCTTCAGGTTTTGCGTTCCTGCTGGGCACAGTGACCGGTACTGAACCTTCATGCTAACAGTAACTTGACTGGCAGTAGTGGAGAAAAAGATCTATACAACTAGATAAAGTATTTGAAAAGAAATACACCCAAGTCTGGATACTTGAGGAGGGAAAGAAATAGCAAAACATGCCAAATGTACGAGGGGCCGTTAGGGACATTGTACAGGTCTGCGTGAGCAGTTATATAATTTAGTGGCTCTCATGTGATATTCTGCGTTATATTTACAATAGAGAGAGAGAGTGAACTGCACCCAACTGTATTAAATAGAACTATTTTTTATTAAGGGTGCCGGTGACAATATTACTCCAACAGCTTGTGCATGTCATCAGAAACCAGAGGTAAAAAATATAGCACTCTTTGGGTATATTTTACTATTTCACAATAATTGGGTAGCATGACACCTAATGAAAATTTACATTAGGCAGACACCTAGCATAAATTTCACACTTTTTCAGTTTAATATCTACTCTTGGCTGGCTCAGTATACCTGTTCTGATATTTTGGAAAATATGATTCTTATGAAATTAAAATATCTAGAGAGTTTAGAAGTATTTTTCAGCAGGAAAATAATTGATAACACTAGTGAGAGTTTCCTATTTGCTTTAAAGTCAGCAGGAGTTTGTTAGCATTAGCAGGTTTGGAGCAATGGGTCAGAGAAATGGTAAAAAATTATTTCATAGACTCTGGGTCTACAAATAGTAATGTACTTTCTTAAATTTATACAAGCAACTGATCTCATAGAATCATTAAGGTTGGAAGAGACCTCAAGGATCATCTAGTCCAACCGTCCCCCCACCACCTATTACCCACTAAACCATGTCCCTAAGTACCACATCCAGCCTTTCTTTAAACACCCGCAGGGATGGTGACTCCACCACCTCACTGCTGGAAACCCTCCTAAACCTGAGCACACGTGTAAGTGTTTGAAGAAGCAGCCCTCAGTTTGGTTACTTCTGACTCATCTGAAATCAGTGAAAATAGGATCTTGAACTTATCCCGAAATTTAAAGGTCCCTGTGAGTACTGAATGATATTTAAGGTCAGTTTTGATTTTAGCTGAAAATGGCTTGGCTTTCCTTAATAAGAATAGTGCTTTGTTTTCAAACCAATAATTTTAATGGAAAGTGTTAGGGAGTTTTAATGGGATATGCTGTCTAATAAGCAGAAGTAACACTTGTGATTTTATAATGCCTGTCATGGCAGGTTCTGAAAGTGCCTCATGAATGTTTTAGTCTCACATCACCCTAAGTAGAATGGTATTGTTGTGCTTGTTTTGCAGACAGGAGGCTAAAACAGGGAGACTCTGTGAGCTGTGGAAATGGAAATATCGAAGAGAGCCCACTGTGCTAATGGCTATTCACAGGCTGATTCTCACACATAAATCTCTTCTCACATACTTATCTGCCATGTTCCTTTGGATATACTTTTATGACTGATAACTAATGCCTGTGATGAAGATAACTATACCTTTAATTTCACAAACTATTCATGGTTAGAAGATGCTTACTCATAGCCTTACTTTCTCATTGTTTTAATCAGAACTTAACAAATGTGCTGAAAGCCAACCCTATGCTTATGTGCTTTTTGACTCAGGCCTTATTTAAACACTGGAGATGAAATCTGGTAGACAAAGGGATAGATTTTATTTTCTGAATGGAGACCAACAAAACCCATGTTCATCTGGGCACTGACATTTTTCCGTCAGATTAATGCAAATTTATGCAAAATGGTTATTTAAATATCCATTTTCTGTAAAATGGTAATAAAACTAGAATTCAAATCTCTTGTCTTTTCTGTTTTTTAGAAAAGCCATTCCTAATGTCTTAAATTGATGTCTTTTATGCTAAAATGCTGATAAATTTTGTATCGGAAATATTTTTTGTGCCTGTTTTCAAACTCTCAAACTGTTGCAAGCCAAAGGCTGAATTCAGAATTCTAAACAGTGCATGTATCTTCCTGTTTCACTCAAATATTTCACTATAGTACATGAGACTTTATAAAGAAAATTATCTATTTGTACACACACTTGATGTTAACTTCTAATAACACCCTGCTACAGACTTGAGTAAAATATCATGTAATTACACAAATAATAGATATAGGTTACTTCACAAAAATCCTATTCCAAACTTGCAGTTAGTTTGATGAAAAAATAAATAAAACCACATCAAATAATTTGGAAATAAATAAATTCACAGGGTATTTTTTTCTTCAAGTGAAGAATTCAATTAAACTGAGACTTATAATAATTGTCAGCATGCTTGACCAGTGTTAGAATTAACAGATGGTTATTGTACCAAAAGAGAGTATTTCCAGCAAATAATTCGACTTAAAATATTAAAAAAGCACATTTTTCAGTTTATACTGTTGGAGGTTGTAGTGGCATGTTTGATTAATGAGCTGTTTTATTGGTGATGCAAATAATGTGTAATGTCATAAGACCCATATGTTGTAGATTAGAGAGGTATTAAACTTATCTTGGCACAAAGTGAAAAATCTAAAATATCCCTCTGGTAAAATATATCATTCTAGAGGAAAAAGACATGTTGGCATTGCTTGTATTTATGCTCTTGATAAATTACATGTCATCTTTGATTAGTTTTAGTATCCAAATAAAATCTATTCTTTTTCATACTTTTGTTTCTCTTTATTTGTCAGGTTCCTTCTTCAAGTTGTTTTGCAATGGTCAGCAACTGTGTGTGAAACCAGACTGTGTGTGTTACCTGCCAGTTGTAAACACAGTCATGGAGGAAGACGGACATTAGAAAGAAATTCTTTACTGTGAGAGTGGTGAGGCAGTGGAACATGTTGCCCAGAGAAGCTGTGAAGGCCCCATCCCTGGCAGTGTTCAAGGCCAGGTTGGATGGGGCTTTGGGCAACTTGGTCTAGTGGAGGGTGTCCCTGCCCATGGCAGGGGGGTTGGAACTAGATGATCCTTGTGGTCCCTTCCAAACCAAACCGTTCTATGATTCTATGACAGTGCCTAATTTTTTATAAACTCAATATTTATTGCCATTTTCCTAGAATGGTGCGAACGACAACAGAATGAGGAAGGCATGTGCATGCAGGAAGCACTGTGAGAAGAATCCTTAGCAAAGCACCAAGACACACACTAAAAATTCACCTGGTTCCACATTGCATGGGAAACCACAGATCAGTGTCTATTTCAACTTTCATTGAGATTCTGGGACCTTTGGGTAAAGTTTACTTGGGACATGATGGCCTGACTTATGTATCTAGCTGAAAACCCCCAACTAAACCCAGAAATGAATGAAAGTCAGTGATTTAGGTTGAATTTTACTTTGAGAATTTGAATTTTGTTGACACTGAATGGCAAAACCTGGCTCTCAGAAGTATTTGTATATTTGTTTCAGGGTGAAAAATGTCTACTTTTTCTGATGATTCCAAATGAGAACTACCACTCAGAGGAACACCGTTATGTCCTCTTCAAAATTTCATCTTTCCCTTCCAGTAAAGTAAGCTTGGTTCTTCTTCCTTTGCTTCTCCACAAATTTCTGTTGTCATTGGCAGCCTGGGAAACACTTCCTTACTGATTGTGACAACCCCAGATCAGATGTCTTCTGCCTCTACTCAGAGACCTTCAACTACAAAGGTAAAATGCATGGATTCATGTGACTATCCAACCCATTTCTAGAATTTTTGCTCAGAAGCACGTGAAAACAACCAGCCATCTCTCCTTATTCAAAGCAAAATGTAAACAGATGTTAACTCCTACAGAAAAAGTAACTTCTGATTGAAGAGGAAATGGACTTAAAATATTTACTGTACCTCATCAACAATTTTTACACTTATGTTATTCTCTGGTATTGCAATCATGAAAAAAGAGCACTAGAAAAGCTGAGTTTTATTCAATGACTACAGTGACCTTAATTTGAGAGAAAGAACACTATACCAAAATTTAACCTGCGGATTCAGATAAAAATGAGCCCTTTAATGAAGGTGCCACAACTTATCCCATAGAGACATAAGTAATCTTCACTTTGCCATCCTGGTCATCAACATTCCAAGGAGGAAATCTCGTCAGGGTCTGCAGGTGAGACGACTGCTCTTGTCTCTCTCAGGTTCCCTCTGAGGTTGTGTAACAGTAGCTTCTCCTGAGATCCACCGGCAATAGTGGTCTCGTTCTTCCAGGAAAATAAATTGTTGAGTGATACAACCCTAGCATGAATTCAAGTTCTTTCTTCCAGGAGTGCTGGTTCCACCACTCTCTACAGCACACACTCCTCCAGAAATGATTGTCTTTCAAAAACTTATGTGTGCTGTAGTACAGTAGGTTGCTTCAAGGAAATCAGTGGGTCTGTTTGAAAGATTAAAAATGTGTGTAAGCATTGACAGGATTTGGACCCTAGTCACCACAAGAAGGTGTTAAAATACCAAAGTGGTGGTGGGGAATGCAGAGGGAAAGGGCTTCCTTAGCCACGGATCCTGTTTTTATGCAAATGTGCTTAAAAAGTAAAATAATAATAAAAAAGAAGAAATATATTGAAAATGTATTTTATGGTAAGCAGACCTTTCTCCCTAGGATGTCTCTCATCATTTTCTGTAAGGATCCAGCCATGCATTAAGCACAGGATTAGTTTTCTCATCTTGGTAACACTGGGACAGTTTAAAAAAACCTTTCATAATTAATGCAGCTTCCATACATTACACAGTGATCATGTGCAAAGAATGGACTTTGACAGATTTGAAAAAATTATGTAAATTTACCTAGGCTCTTATTTAAATGCACTTTTTTCAGACTTAAAATCAAAAGAAAGAAAACACCCTTAACCAACCCTTTGTGATTACTGAGGAAGCTATACCTACATGTCTGCATTAAACCTAGCACAATATGCTATAAAAACCTCATTACACATCCAAGCTGTTTCTGTATCAGCACTAAATGTGGTTCCATACACATTCTATAAATTACACACTTATAAATTACTCATTTATAATAGCTGCTGGCTACAGTGAAAATTGTACTTTTTTTTTTAAACTTGCCTTTTTTTTTTGATGTGGCCTTTGCTTATCTGAGCACCTGATGATCCCAAACTACCTGTTAATGGAAGGCAAAAAAAAAAAAAGAGAAGATATAAGGAAGTACTCCTGATACACTTCCTTTTTCATGATTAAATCTACAATAATAAGCTGTGCCTCAAACTGGAAATTTATAGTGGCAGACAGGATCACCTCTTTCCCCAGCATTTTTCTGCTGGAGTTAGCATTGAGTAGTTACTGATAGGTTGATAATGTAACACTCAGAAATCCTGTTACAAGAACTCAGAAGGCAAAAGACGTTATACTGCTTGCTTTTTCTTCATGAGGAATCATAACTTGCATCTAGCTCTTCGGAGACATTAGTACCAGGGTGCCCTGACAACAAACGAGATAGGTTAGCAGGCATATTAGTCTTCTCCTTATCTACACGACACCATCCTGTATGGTTTGGCATCCTTCACCCAGATCCTCTGGTCCACCTATGAAAGAATCCAGCCTTCAAAATGATCCATCTGCCAGGAGAGCCCTCTCTGCAGCTACCCTTAAGCTAGTTTGTCAAAATTATGATAGAGATGCCACAATACCATCACACTTTGGGAGTACACTCTGGTATATGCCATTGTCACCTATTCGTCTCTCTAATTTTTATTTATTTATTTATTTATTTATTTATTTAAATGATATGCTGGCTTGGAGAAATGCTCATTCTGTCCCTCTAAGCCATTAGGACGTGCCTCTGTGACAGGTCTCAGCTGTTCCAATGCAATTATACATGAAGCTGTAGACCCAGTCACTGAAGTCATCAAAGACCTGAGACTTCGGGCGGGGAGAGGGAAGAATTTAGGAGAATAAGCACTTGTGAAGCTGGGTTCACCACCACTGCAATGCAGACGGACCTGCTGCTTCTGCTCTCTCTCTTTTTTGAATGCAAATGTGATACTTGTGTTTCATCAGGGAAGGGTGGATGGGCGATTCTCTTGCTGTTCGGTACACTTCACAGGCAGTTGCAGCAATCTTAGCACTGGCATAGGAATATATACATGTAGAATTCGATATAGAATCATGTAATCATAGAATGGTTTGGGCTGGAAGGAACCTTTAAAGATCATCTCGTTCCAACTCTCCTCCCTTCCTCCATGGGCAGGAACATCTTTCACTGGATTAGGAGTACATGTATGCACACAGAACTGCATAGTCTTTAGAAGACTCTTAAAAAAGACCTTGCATATGAAAGCTGCCACAGCCATCAGTAAGTCACATACGCTCTGAGATAATGAGTGAGTGCCGCTCACTTCAATGGGGTCTAAATCAAACTCATGATGCCATGCAGAGCATGCAAGGGGCTACAATTCAAAAGATACTAATGTTGTAAGATTCTAAAAGCAAAAGATACTGTAGCAAAGAACAGAAAAAAGTATCATGTCACATAATACTAATTTCATGTGTCATAGCCTATTTATATAGTACGATAGGAAGCTTGATTACAATGAGACATTTTCACGTTTAAGTCCAGAAGAACCTATCGTATCCAGATAACCTCACCTCCTGGATACCAGGAATGCCACCCATTAACTTTCACACTGGGATCACAAGCTGTGGCTGAGATACAGCAATATATTTGACATTTATTTAAATATCCGTGTCATAGAGAATCTACCACTTTCCTTAGTCTTGTTCCAGTGCTTGATTAGTTTTGCTGCCTCCCCACTTTGTAGCAGGAATTTGCCAGCTTGGTTATGTTTCTACTCAGGGTAGCAAAGATGTTTACAGACAATAATGAAATCTTCAGGAATGACATTTTGAGGTGATTTGAGCTCCTTGGGCCTTTCATTGTGAGGGATGAACCCTGCTGAAATATTTACAGAATTTTCCTAAATGGAAGGAGTCACATGCATCACCACGTACTAAGGAGGAAAAAATTGAGAAAATGATTAAGGAGAAAGCTAGTCAAGGAGAAGGTGAAGGAAGATGGCACGAATGATGGAAATCTGAGGACCTTTTATATGAGGTAGAACTGTACAATTTTCAAGGACAGGTCCACTTGCATGGACAGCTGAAGGAGGCAAATTCTTCCACTTACTTTCTGCAGGTCTTTTACTTGTTTTGATTTTTATTAAACGTCACAACTCTGTGACCCACAAATACTCTAATTTTAGTAGAAGGCATTTCCTAGAATGATTTTTTTCCTCACAAATATGCAGAGAAAACAAAAATCAAATTTATATTTGAACATTTTGAGTTTGAAATTAGCTTTAAAAAGTTAAATGTATACACTAGAAGAACAGAAACATGCAGTGTTACTTCTGACTCTCATCAGAAGTCTTGCTCTGGCTTTTCAATTAGTAAATATATAAAGTGTTCAGAAAGCAAAGACGCACCAAACCAACAAAACATCCGAATTAGCAAGATTGTTTCAAACAGATCAAAAGGTAGCCTGCAGTTAGAGTTAGAAATCACTGGAAACAGCAAGTTGTTCATTTGACCTTAGTGTCTACCAATAACGAACTGCAACTTTTGGAAACATGCCTCAATATTCATTGCACCATTTGTGTAAAATCTGAGATGACTTATCTAGGGCTATATTTATCTGAGTTATTCCCCACTTGTGATCATGTATCTTTAAGTAACATTTTCTGGACTTTATCATATAGATGGAGGGTTCTTGAAAGAGCAGGCTGGTGTTCAGATCCAGGACTGCCCCGGTCAGACCTTTACAGTTTGATGTTTGCACTGTAAAATCCAGATGCTTTGCTTTTATTATAAAATTTATATTGGACATTTGCTGCAACGGACTCTCACATGCTCCACTCCCACTTTTATGATCATATTGAGAATGACTCTATTTTTGCTTTAAATGTGTCCAGCTACATAGGCTGTAGTTATTGTCTCAGTTCTCTCTTTATTGCTGCATTCAATCATTCTTTCTCACAACCATTCTGTCTTTTGCAACCTACCTTTGAATTACATCTCTCTATCCCAGCTCTTGGTACTCATTTTCTAGCAAAATTAGTTAATTTTTACCTAGTAGTATCGGTAACAACATATAATTTTTTTCCCCCTCTATCTGTGTGTGTGTCGTGGTGGGTGGGAGGAGGGGGGCAATATATTACTTTTTTAAGGTGCTTTTTGTGAAAGGAAAGAATTTTTGTAGCTTCTCCACTGGAGCTTCTTTGTGTTTCTCAGATCATTGATGAAGAGACAGGAGAAAACAGATTGAAAAACTAATTCAGAATCTCTCCACTCTCTATAAGAACTGTAGTAGCATTACAGAGACTGTAAGTGATGCTCTCTGATATCAGTTCAATCAGAGTGACAATAATATATTTGCACCTTGACTCCTGTTCTACAATTTTATCACATGGGAACATAATAAAAGGTTTTATCTTTTTTTTTTTTTTTGTAAGTAAACCACAAGAATTAAAAATATGTATGTTTTCATCTTTGTTTCATTTTACACTAAAGCAAACTACATTTTTGTGCATGCTTTCTCCAAGATTCAGAGTGTAACACAGACATTTTCTCCTCTGAGTAGGGAAATTCTTTGTGACACTCCCAACCCCCACCGGTGCCTATAAGTGTTGATCTGCCGGAGGGTAGGATGGCTCTGCAGAGGGACCTGGACAGGTTGGATCGCTGGGCAGAGGCCAATGGGATGAGGTGCAATGTGGCAAAGTGCCGGATCCTGCACTTTGGCCACAACAACCCCAGGCAGCGCTACAGGCTGGGAGCGGGGTGGCTGGAAAGCTGTGTAGAGGAAAAGGACCTGGGGGTGTTGGTTGACGCTCGCCTGGACATGAGCTGGCAGTGTGCCTAGGTGGCCAAGAAGGCCAACGGCATCCTGGCCTGTATCAGGAATAGTGTAGCCAGCAGGAGCAGGGAGGTGATTGTCCCCCTGTACTCAGCCCTGGTGAGGCAGCACCTCGAGTGCTGTGTCCAGTTTTGGGTCCCTCACCACAAGAAAGAAATCGAAGCCCTGGAGCGTGTCCAGAGAAGGGCAACCAAGCTGGTGAAGGGGCTGAAGCATAAGTCTTATGAGGAGCGGCTGAGGGAACTGGGCTTGTTTAGTCTGGAGAAGAAGGGGCTCAGGGGAGACCTTATTGCTCTCTGCAACTACCTGAAAGGAAGTTGTGGTGAGATGGGGATTGGCCTCTTCTCATAGATAACTAGCAACAGGACCAGAGGGAAGGGCTGCAAGTTGTGCCAGGGGAGGTTCAGGTTGGAGATGAGGAGAAATTTCTTCTTGGAAAGGGTGGTCAGGCATTGGAACGGGTTGCCCAGGGAGGTGGTGGAGTCACCGTCCCTGGGTGTGTTTAAGGAAAGGTTGGATGTGGTACTCATGGACATGGTTTAGTGGGTAGGTGGTAGGGAGACGGTTGCACTGGATGATCCTGGAGATTCTCTTCCAGCCTTAATGATTCTATGATCCTATGACTCTATTAGCTCTATTTGCTATTGTTTATGATTAATGAAGCCTCATGAAACATGTAAAATACCCATTTTAACTAATGAAACTGAGGCCTAAATAGGTTTTGTGGCTGCATTTCACTATTTCAATAAAAGTGAGACCTGAGGAATCCTTCTTCACTGTTCCTCTAAATATTGACAGTATTCTTCCCAACACCTGAGTAGAACTTTATTTAGGGGACATTTCTCCCCAAAGGTAGTGCAAATGGTTAATTTGCAACAGAAGCCAATTGTTGAACCTTTATGGTAAGAAATTTGAGATTATGGTTTTTCCTCTCTTATTCCCTGGTTTAGGATTAATATTTAGGATTAATATTTATCTTTAATATTTATCTTTATATTTTTAGGATTAATATTTTATCTGTTTGAATAATTTTGTTGCTCTTTATGAAAAGAATGATTAATTTTGAGGTGGATGTGGTGAATGTGATTCAAAAGATACTGATAAGAACTAAAGACTATAGTGACGATTTGCTGTGATTGTGCTAAAATTAGTTCGTTTTTTTTTAATAAGAATACAATCCTATGAGTTTTCCTCAAAGTAGGCAGATTCAAATTTTAGTCAGAAGAAATATTTCACTTGTAAAGTCCAAGAATGATTAAATTCTTTAATTGGTGTAAAACAGTTTATAATATTCAACTCCAGAGAAACTTCAGCCTTAATGCATCTGCTGAGGGCTTGCCTAGTTACAGGAGTCAATAAACAGTACTTTCATGGGTTTCAGAATCTTTGTTCAGTAATTTTATTTGGGAACCAACTGACCTGAAGCTTTGGTAGTGACACAGATAACATTTTAAGCTCAGATTGCAATCAAATGCAGTCTTTAAATGTTGAAAGAGACTTTAAATGTTGAAAGCTACCTGTTGGTGCTTGCTTGATGATCCCGATACAGTGAGCTGGGTGATCACAGGTCAATTCTTATGAGTGAGCATGTATTTCAAACCATGGGATCACCATTATAGTTTGGTAACACAGTTTCCATACAGAACATGTGATTTTGGTAGAAAGGAGGCCAAATTTGACCTCCTACAGGTTTCCTTCATCTGACTATCCCGAAGTCAAGAAAATACTAAAAAAATTAAGCCTTCACAGGGTTGGCAAGCATCTTGTAAAAAATTATCTTTTATCCTAGAATAGATAGATTCAGTGAACCTCTGCCTAAGTACTCCTTTGTTGAACAGTGAGGTACACTCACCTTTACAGCACTTCACAAAATACTGATAAAATGAGCTGAAGAGAGTGCTCCTGCTGAAAGGAAGTAGGTTGTTCTGTAAGAGCATAACAACATAATACACTGTGGACCTAGGGGCATATATAGAAGTTGAGGGGGGTTCATCACTCTCTGCCCATCACCTTGTTATGCATTAGGTGCTCCCTGGGTGTCTGTTACCATTCTCTGATAGTCGTGGCAAACAGAGTTAAGTGAAGGTTTGATTTGGCTGAGTACAGCCACTGTTACTTTCCCAGAATAAACCTGTGTGAATTGTGTTTACCGTGGTAACGCAAAATATTTGATTAGATTAGCCTCCTAATTCCTGCTCCTCACTGGTCATTGTGCCTAGAAAGTGCTTGCAGTAAAGAGCCTGTGAATAGTGACTACTCACAGGTGGATTATGCAATTAAAGGAGATGCTCAAATTAGGCATCTGAAGTCTCTGCATTAGGAGCCTAATCTTAGATGAATATCCTTCCGAAGCATCCGTGATTATCCTGTGTGCAGCCTGTATGAAGGTTAGGATGCTAATTCAGATATTTATGTTAGATACCAAAAATATGGAGTGTGACTGTCCCTCTAGTAAAGGTTGTTGTTTACAGTATGGTTTTACTGTTGACAGTATTGGAGGCACTGCCTTACTTCCTTTGAATGCCCTATGTACATAATGAAATTAAAGCAGAGTAATTAACTTGTGATGATTACGGATTAAGCAGCAAAATAGCCTGGGCAGAACATGCTAGTTCCACCAGAGCCTGTGGCTTTGGTGCGTGCCCCAGACTTGATGGTAGTATGCCCCTGCATCAACAGGTGATCCTTCTGCAGTGGTGCAGAGTCGCACAAGTGAGGCACAAGCCATCCTGAGTCTTGGAGTCTTTAAACCATTGCTGAGCAATAAGCAGCCGTTGTTAGGGTTGTAATTATTTGGAGGTGTAAAATACCTAGCTCATGCCTGTCTTAAGCAGAAAATGTTTTCTTAAGGGTATTTAGGATTGGTTTGCACCTTTGACTTCCTTAGTCTAATTGCCTGGTAGTAGCTGTCTGACTGCGTGAATATTCCAACTTGCATTAACAAATACTTATTTCGTCTGGCCTTCATATTTCATGCATATTAGCAATTCATAAATACGTTAGGAAATTCTCCAGACTATTCCTTTCCCTCAATATAGACCCATGAAAAAAATGCTTCCTCGAATAAAATCTTAGTGGCAAAGTAGTTCAAAAAGCACCACTTTGCATGTGATACGTCTTGGAAATAAATAAATTCTTTTTTTCCTTCTTCTCTCTTCCTTCTTTCCTTACCCTCCTACTCCATTTAAAGGCAATGTAACATCACCACAAAGGAAACGGTCTCTTTTCTGCATCATAAATCATTCATTTCCCCGCCGACAACACCCAGCCCCTCCCATTTGGGAGGCCTTCCACATTTACCATTTGTGTTAAAATCTCGACTGTGTTTCTGCCTGCCACATTGATTTATCCTTTGCTAACAAATCAGTTTGTATGGAAAAGCTGCTGCTTTCCCTTCAGTCTTTGATGAAATGTTTAGGTGCTCTATAAATCATATCTAGGATATGAACACAGAGAAAGAAGAAATTAAGAGGAAAGAGAGATTTTTTTAAAATAAAAGTTTACATGTGAATGATTGAAAAAAATCCCATCTCACCCTTACCTTCCAGTCCTGATGAAATGTTGCTTTTGGCGTTATAAGTGGATTAGGCTGGTATAAGAATCTTCTCCTTAACAGTTTCCCCCTTCCCATTCCAAATCATCTCATATAAGATGTCAAGAATTTGGCTTGGGGGTAAAAAATGTAAGTCGAAAAAGCTTACATTAATTCCAAAGTTTTCTCAGTCACTCAGTGTGACCAGGTGCAAAGCATTAGGCCTCTTTGCAACTGAGGTCGTCTTCTGTAAGGTGGAGTTGGTAATGCTACCTGACAGAAGTGGTGTGGGGCTTCAGAAATAAAGCAATCAGAACACATTTCAGAACTTCATAAAAAGCACAGTTGTGGCTGCAAGATCCACTGTTTGTTGCTGTTTATTTTAGTTCCTCAAACACAAAATAGTTTGCAGAACCTCCATTCTAAAGCTATCTAGCCTGCAAATAATTAGAATTATTAAACTCTTGAGGAGGAGAGATTGCAATGACTAAGGTTGACTATCTTGACTAGACATGAGTCTCAGTTCAGGGTGAACATCTTTAATCCAGCTCCTGAGGATAAAGTGCTTGCCAGTCATGGGGAGAAGCCAGGTTCAATTCCTATCTCTGTCGGTGGTTATTTGATTCCTCATTTTACAGTAGCTAAATCCTTCAATGCATCTAGTCCTGTGTCTAGATTGCTTTAGTACACAACCCTGGGATGCCACTGGCTGGCAAAATATTCAGCCATGACTCAGAAGCCTAGCATCCCAAGGCATTGCACAGGGAAAGCCAAGCACCCACGAGCAGGACCATGCACAGGTGCTGTTTCAAAGGCTTAGGAGAGAATCCCTGCCAGTTCCTGGAAGCTGGAAAATATATACTAAAATCTAGGCTAGTTCAATTCTTTCCCAAAAAGAGACAAAATGGGATATGTTCTTTCCACTGGTCACCTTAATCTCTGAATTCCAGAATTTTTGTTTCTCTTTCCTCTATTCCAAAGAATAACTAAGTACCTACTGAGATAGGAAAGACGTGGGGGAGGCTGACCTGGCACATGAGCTATGAATCAATGGTACCTTATTTCCTAAGGAATGTAGAAACAATTTTTTTTCTGATCTTCCCCATTAACATCTTAATTTCCCAATACAATTCTAAGAGAATTAGATTAATCACTCTCTCCAGTCTGCCAATTTTAATCGGAAACAATGACTGCCTATGAATAATAATTTTTTTCTTGTTTGCAGCTCCAGATGTCTGCAGAATAAACCCCTTTCCTTTGCCTGCATTTAAAGACTACAAAAGGTTTAGTTTCAACTCTGTGACTCAAACTGGGCAGAACCTGGGGTTTGGAAAACAGGTCTTTGGCTGCCCTAAACTGTGGACCTTTGTATACACACATGCTGAAACCATTTCTCTAATAGTTTAGTCTGTGGCTATTCTGGACAAGATATTTTCAAAGTGAAACAGGCAGGCAGACTCTGTATTGGGAACCCTATCAGAATCTAGAGTTTTGGATGTGGGGATAGCAGTCAGAATTGGACTTACAGAAGATGTGAGGAGATCCTGGGTATGACTACAGCAGCCAGTGCAGTCTTGGAAACTTCAAGGCCTTTCTTGCAAAAAAATTATGCAAATTGTGTCAACCGTGCTCTTGTATCTTCCAAATCTTTTGGCACAGGCTCTTTATCTTTGTCGTCTTATACAACTGGCCTTCTTCACCAGCTCCTGCAGAGTCCTCCCACCCCTTACACATTTCTCTTCAGTACCCCTCTGCTTTTGCTTTTTCCTCCATATAGCTTATCCCTGTTCTCAGCTATGCTCCATCTTCATTTGCCAGCAGGAGAAAAAGCTTGTTGATTACCAGACTCCTATACTGTTACATCTCTTATCTTTGGCTTCTCTATTTTAGAAAGGGTACTTTTAAAATGAAGCATATCTGTTATTCAGTACTTGCAAAGTATGCAGCACAAGAGAATATTAATATACAGTAAGTTTTATGTAAAGTAAGTACTTTCATAATTTCAGTAGCATTCAGCACATCTACCAAGATGTGTATGGGGAAGCACATACATCCCCCTCTCCTTTGGAAACAAATTCTTGTATGATGTCCCAAACTTTTCTGGAGTAATAACGGTCCTGGTTCTGAGGCATCACCAAATCAAATATATTTAATATCATCAGCATAATTTTCCAGCTGATGCATTCTTGGGCAGTAGGTGTACTACACAACCTTCCTTTTTCCACACTTCAGAATCTGTGGATGGAAAAAAGCACGTCTATGTTAACAGTTATTATTGCCAGGTAACTAAATGTACTATTTTCTGCTTTGAAATTCTTCCTTTACCTTTATATTTGGAAGTTCTGTACACTAACAAGAAAAAAATACAACCGAGCTTAAAGCAAGGGAGTATGAATATTCCAAACAATCATTAGATCACTATTTCTACCCACAAGCTTGTCATCCCTGTAACCTATTGTATTAATAAAGCCCCAGAATGCTAGTTGGCACTGAAAGACAGAGCAATGCACTGCATGTTTTATGAACTACGCATGCAGCTCCCTCTGATTGCTATAAAGACACAAATGCATACAATTTCCTATCAGGAACGTCTTAATCATAAGCTAACATCCATTCAAATTAAAAACCTGTAACTCTTTTCACAGAGAGAATGAAAGAGTCTTACAGCTTCTAACAGTTTGATTTATTATAACATGACAATATTGGAAACGTTAAATTTTAATATAAGTGCTGTCACTTTAATCATAAGTTAAGTATAATTCTTACCCCGAAGAGCTCAGAAATTACTTCATTCTTATAAGGAAATTTATTGCACTGTATAGGCAGGTGTGTAATTCCTTTCAGAGAACCTGTGGATTATCTGCTTTCAGAAGAGGCTGAACTTGTGATTCATGTTTGCTCTGTCACTGGTGTTTTTTGCATAAATAATCTCTCATTTATTTTTCCATTCATTTTTTTAGCAGTAGGGCACTGAATGCATCTTTACTGTCTTGCTAATAATAATTAGAAATAGAAAGCCAATTCTTGCCACAAAATACAGGAATCAGTTAGAAATTCAAACCAGATCTCCATCATAGGAAAAAGTATTTTTCTCATTCAAATAATCAAAACTGTTCCCTCTCTTCTGTTAATGTCCCTATATTCTACCCATGGTCTCTACAGCCACTGCTAACACTTTTATTTGTCGACCGTAGCAATTCTGAGCTTCAAGAGAGTTCCTGTGTTTTCATGCTGCTAGTTTGCTAAAAACGCACAGATCTCTTTCACAAAGATCAAGCTACCTCACTAGACAAGATCATCAAAGGATGATAGGGAGCAAAGTTATCATCATGTTTCAACAGATGGGGAATGGAGATATGGTTTGAGTAAATTATTCATCAAGGTTGGGTCTTTTGTCCGTCAGACAAGAGGCATTATATTGGAAAGGTAGCTACAAGTCCAAGTAACTCTACTTAGATTCACCCTGTAGAGGCTACATGTGTATGAGTAATGATGATCTAATTAGGATCTAATTTTTTATTATTTTTTTTTAAGATAAAGCATGCTTCCATTAAGAAGCAGACAAAGTACTTAGAGGAATTAAGCTTCTCTTGCATTCCCTACCACTGCTAGAGACTAAGCTGCAGTCTGGTCCAGGAAAGCTGAAAACTCACTTCTCGTTTGTAATTGGGTTTCTAGGATATCAGTTTCCTAGATCTGCAGCAGTGGTCCAATCTGTTGTGTTTCTTCAGAAAAAATCATCAAAACAGCTTCATAAAATGGTAGACCTACAGCTGCCCGGTTAAAAAACAGAAGAAGGAGCTGGGACCTTTGTTATGAAAAAGAATATGCTTGAGCAAGACCATGGCTCAAGGTAAAAATGCCTTAAGGAACAGAAAGGTCAGAGAGATTGTGATGGATACAGAAAGAAAAATAAGACAGATTTACCGGGAGAGAAACAGCAGGGTTGCCAGAACAAGGGAAGCTCTCAGGGTGTTTGGATAAGCTGCAGTGATGCAACAGATCCTGCACAGAGAACAAGCTTAAGTAAATCTTTCGCTATTCTTAAATCAGAACCACAACAAAGATTTACACCTGACATTGAAGCTTGTCTACTTGAAGTTTCTGACGGTGGAGATACCAGCTGGATCCAATTCCATACAAATGATTGATTCTGAAAATATCGTCTGTCAACATTTTCAAATGTCTTTTTTTTTTTCTCGCAAGTGTGTGCTGTTTGTGCATTACTTCTGTTTCAGCAGCACCTCATGTTCATGATAGATTTTCAGTGAAAACTCACTGTATCTATGTGAGTGCAGTACATTGCACAGCAGCCTCTACCCTCATGCTATCTGCATGTGTCCGTATCCTATTTCATGTTTTCCTAGAGCTGACATTGTTCATGTTCCCGATCTTTAGGATTCCTGAAGATATTTTAAAGAAGTAGGAATTTCAAGAGATTACTTTAACTTTGCAAAATACTCCTTCAATTCTGCTTTCACAGAGCTACAGAGCTAAATTTGCTCTGGTTGTACTGAATGCTGAAAAATGTTTTATTGTGTTTTAAAGTGAGATATTTAAATATGTAGAGGCCACACATTGGGAGAACAGTGTGGGCTGTGTGGCCCTGTTGCATAGCATTAAGGTCAGGATGCAGTGCTCAATGCTAAAGACCTCTCCTTCCCACAGGAAATTCTGTATAGAAATAGAATATATGAAAGATAAGCCACAAGACTTGCTCCAAACCTTGAGAAGTGCTAGAAATGGATTTTGGTTCTACACAGACAAAGAAGGTTTCCTCCATTGACCAAAGATGACATTCTTTGCTTCTGAATGTCCTGATATAAAAACCTGTCCACCCAGAGACACTGCACTTTAGAGAGAGAGGGGGAAAAAAAGGAAGAGAGAAAGAGAGAAAGAGAAAGAATGGAAGTGTCCAGGACAACATGGTGAAGGAAGAATGTGTAATCAAGGTGTTGTGGCTGACTCATTGCTCAGTTTGCTTCAGGTTCACATTAAATAACTGTATTTTAATTCAAATTCATGATTCAAATATACCTTTATCTTAAAAAAAAATTAATCCAGTTTGGTTTAAAATTATTAGAGGAATGTGATGGAGGGTTGGTAACAAGCTATTGTGAGCTCTTTAATGATCCACTGGCTTTGTTTTGTAGCTTTTCATTCTGGACATCTAAAATAATGCCTTAGAAGTATAGAGGAACATATATGGAATTTCATAAGAATAACTTCTGTTTCTGTGCGTCTTCAAAGAAAGGGCAAGGAAACATTCCACCAGCATTCCAAAGTAGGATGCAGTAGCTACATACAGTAAATATTTCTGAATTTGTATGGGGAGGTTTCATTGTGGACGGTGAGTTTCACAGGTTACATCCAGCCACCATCTGTGGGCTGAAGCAGAGAATAGAGACAAGTATGGAAATTCATGAGGATTTGAGTTACAAACATTCCTGAGGACTTTGATGCAGATGAGTGCTGTTCTAACCTTATCTACTTTGCTAGTCTTCATTAAAATACTGTTTGGTACACTACAGAGTGTTTTTTAACCTAAAGGAACCATTGAACATACTACTACTAGAGAAGATTTTTAGATTATGCAGAATTTAGACTACCAGAGTGATGCCTCTAGTAAAAGCAAAATGAAGCATACACCTACTTTAAGAAACCATGAATGTTGACATTTCTCCTGGAAGAACTTATTTGGTGTTCAAAGTCCTGGCTGACCTGAGTATCTAGTACTTACCTCCAATTTAAAGCTGTTTTAGGTTCACAGGTCCCTGAGAGTCCCCACTGGATAGGGCTGTTTAGATGATGCTTAAAGGACCTGGAAGGACTGTGCTTATCACAAAACAATCAAATGAATCTGAAGGGTGTCTGTGGGAGGAAATACTCATGGTGGAAGTGCCTTACAATTAGAAAGCATGTGCAGAAAGTTGAGATCTCACCTCAGCTGCAGGGAATTTGAACCTGCTCTTCTGCTTTTCAAGAGGATGCCTTGGTCATTAATTCACTGCCTAGGTGCCTGTTTCATATCTTCTGTTGAATCTGGACCACCATGCAAGCAAAACCACAACAGACTTGGTCATTACGTTTGACCTTGTTTACAGTGTCTTCTCTTTAGATTGAGTATTTGCTGCACTGAGGTCATAGTTTGGAAAAAAACACCCACAACAACAAAAGCAATTAAAAAGCCTAATGCACCTTCAGATCTCTGGCTTAGTTCTTGTTCCCAAGCTGCCTGTTCTCCTGCTCTCTTAGCCTCATCCTGAGGTTACCAACTACTCTATTCTGACAGTTTAACTCTTCACTCTGCAGTCTTTGAAAGGATCTGGGTGATATACATTGATTTCCCTTTCGCTTTACTTTTCCTTTTCTCAGTTTCCTTTGTAGGATTGTAGTAGAGAAAAAACAGGCACGCAGCTAAATAGGCAGACACTAGGAGAGGAGAAATGGAAATGGTAATCTCCAGTGTGAGAGTAGATGAGGTGTGTAATGACAAGAAGCTGGAACATGTTGGTGGTATGTGTGTAACCTTGATCAGCAGCAGCTGGGTTAGTTCACCTCCTTGTGTCCTAAGAAGATAAATAGTCTTCATTTTGACCAAGAACTATTAACACTCACTTAGCAAGATTTCCTTGTTCACTCCGTAGTTTATTGCTTGTGTAATGTTTTCTGCTAGGTCATTGAAAGATGGGATTCTGGCATATGCTTCAGTGAAGAGCTAAATGGTGAATAGAAAGAGAAAGGGGGATTTCCTAATACAGACCGTAGAATCTCCACGCACCATTACATTGCATCTCAAGCACAGGAGGTATGGGATACATCTCTGCTGTGAGCAGCTGCCCTGATAGACTACTCTGCTCACTGTGGAGTGAAGGTATGTCATCTTGTTCCAACTGAAGTATTTAGACTAAATCTTTGTGTATCTTTAAAGTTAAAAGTTATACCTAGCCAGAAAGAAGGGCATTTATTAAGCTGCTTCAGCTTTCTGTATCAGACTGACCATAAACCGTTTGAGGCCATTACTTTGTGTTTCTGGACATCAGCAATAATCTTTAATTTCTACCACAATACATAAAAAGCAAGGGCAGAAACCTTCACTGGTAAAGGGCCTAAGCCCTGACAGCCTCGCAAGAAGTTGGTCAGAGCAAGCTCCTTTCTTTTGACAAGGTTTACCTCAAGGATGACCAATGAAGAAGCCACATTAAATGATGGCTCTCCCTTACCATTTCCATGTGTTTCCTCTGGCAACCTTGAGAGCACCGGACCACCCTTCCCTCAATGTGCCATTTTGCAGGTAATCTGGAAGTCAGATCTGGGCCCTTTGCTGAAGCAGAGCCCTTGGCTTTACTCTTCTATGCTTTCCAATAAAACTTCCATTTCACAAAGTAAGTTGATTGTGTAGAATAAAATCTTTCCAAAATTTACACTACAATTTTGCCTTCCCAGGTGTGAAGAAAGTTTGATGAGTTAGAAACAGCTGAGCTACCTTCCCATGCATAGAAAGTTATTACACAGGCAGGTCACAAATCCTTTTGTTCTTTTTCACATGTATTAAATGAGTTTCCAAAAACTAATGGTGCAGTTGTGCAATGGCTGACACATTCCTCATACCTCATGAACTAGAAGTCAGCCAGCTGACTTTTGAAGCTTTCAAAACCATCAATCTATCATGCTGAGTATTGATCTTTGTGCATTATAGGGAGGTTTCCAGCATGGAAATATAGCATAAAACATTATTTCAATTATTTGCCCTAAGCTACACCAACCTTTTGGTTTTTTGTTAAATTTCAAGGATTGATATGTTATTGGTCATTCAATTAAGATGAATTACCATGCATTTCCCATTCCAGTTCATTCCAGTTTTACCAGTGTCTGAGGATACAAACCAGAGCGAACACTAGTATGATATACTTCTCAGTTCTTCTACGGGCTGCAAACACAAAACAGTATTGCTATCTTCATTGCACTATTCTAGACAGGAATGGAAACTAAATGTACTACATCTCTCATGTGTCTCGTGTTCTTTTGCTGGTAGCTGAAGGACCTTTTACGTCTTACACATTTGCACTGACTCTGGTTACTGGCTATCCTATTATCTTGAAGTTCTGAGTTGCTGTTGTCGTATTGGCAGAAATCAGTGAATCTTCAGTGATGACAAACAGTTCTTTGCAGTACTGTCTGTAGATATTAAAGTCTTCAAGAGGATCTGGATATAAACTAGAACTAAGCTAAAGGGGAAACTTCACAATCAATTTTTTAGTGCCAGTGGAAACATAAAGTAGTCACTGCCTCCCTCTGGCCATTCATTCTTGCCCTTGGAATGGCCCACTGGGCTGGTTTGGCAGAAATTCCTGCATTAGCTGCTATGTGGTAGGTTGAACTGGAGAAAGAGGAAGGTGGCAGAAGGCCAAAAAAAAAAAATAGCTGGGAAGCTGGTTGTGTCAGTTACCCAGGGTTGTCCAAGCAGTTTCTCTGTTGAAGTTTTAGCTACAGCCTCAGAGTTCAGATTTCTGGTAGATCAGGTTTCAGGTTTTCATTCAAGGCACTATCAGATACATCTGGGTCAGAGTCTGGAAACTGTCCCTGTCTGGTTTCGGTTTGACTTGGCTGTAACTAAAACCACAGGAGCTGCTTCATAGAACTAAAGAATTGGAAAGGAATCAGGACTGAGGTTCAAATGCTGGCTTATCTTAAAGTGATGTTACCTTTATTATGGGCTTAGTTTTTGTGTTGGCTTTTGCATGTACCCCATTACCTATAGGGTTTTACAAAAGATAGAGTTAAAACAGAAAATATTTTCCTGCTACTTACAGAATGCAAAAACCATCCCAAACCACATCAGTTGCACTTGCAATGCTAGTAGAAAAGCCAATCTGTGCTGCAGCATCCAGAAGATAGCTTACTGTCACTCTGTATGAAGCTGGCTATTTACTGACAAGAATGTAATTCAGACTATTCATTTGGTAAATACCACAGATTTCCATTGAATAATGGTGAATTGATGAGCTTGATTCAGCTAGGCATTATAATTAATTGTTCTAAAACTGCCTGAGCAAAGGGGTAGCATCAAATAATCAATTATCCAGTGGCTTTTAATTGTGATAGTTACATCTATTTTTTTGTTGTCAGCCTGTCAGAAGTTTAGAATCCAGTTTTAATGATCAAAAAATTATATCTGTTTTTATAGAGATACTTTGAAAACGGAAAAAAAAATCATGGCTGGTTCAAATGAATGTCATAGACTGGCAGCTATAATGAAAACACTCCATTTACTCTACTATTAAAAGTTAATGATTTGCATACATAACAACTAAAAATCTAATGTTTTCAAGTGTTGGCTATGAATTTTCCAGAACAGCTGGATACAACATGCATGCAAATTCAGAGAGCAGCTGGATTTTCCTCTGCTGTTGTGAATAGGTGGGATTTAAAGGGAAGAGTGCTACCTAGTGCCAAACATAATTTCCAAACATTTGTGTTCTCTTGGGATGTTTTGAGTGTATTAAAGTGGTTTCAGCTAGTTCAGTTAGTGCAATGTAATGGGTAGCAAAAGATTGTGTTCACCACACTTTACTGTACCCAATATGTGGGAACTTTTGCTCATTTGTTAAGTTTGCAAGTGAAGATTCCTGAATATGTTACTCACAATGACTGCAAGTGTCTGGAGGAAAAGATCCTGTACTTTTAAATTCTTCTATTCTCGTCTCATCCTTGCTACAGGACTTCACTGTCTTTATTCTTGCCAGATTGATTTATCCCCAGAGCAAATATGGCTTTATTATTCCAATTTTTATATGTTTGTGTTCGTCTCATTGTTTGGGCTGAAATCTTTACCATCTCTTCTTTCTTCTGTTTACTCAGTGTGGATATCTGCTACATGCAATAATTCAGTTTAGCCTTATCAGACACGTGGTCCCATGGTAACAGTGGGGAATATCTTCATTATTAATAATATTATGAGTGTAGCAGTCTACTTATGGAAGCTGTGTCTGCATATTTGTGGAGTTTGTCTAGTGTTATCTGTCCTCTGCTAATTAGAATTTAGCTGACAAAGGCATGGAGTGTAAAGGAGGGAGGACATTTTAGCTTTGACTCCTTTTTATAGTCAGCTCTGTAATGCAGATTGCAGCACAGAAAAGCGTCAAAGTTGAACTTTAAATTAATGTGCCCAGATAATAAAAGGAATGTAGCCATTGAAATAGGGAACTTTGTGTAAGATTTCCAAAGACAACGAACTGGGAATCAGAAAATCACAGTACAGTAGGGGTTGGAAGGGACCTCTGGAGATCAACTACTCCAACCCCCTACTAAAGTAGAATCACCTAAAGCAGGTTGCACAGGATTGTATCCAGACAGGTTTTGAATATCTCCAGAGAAGGAGACTCCACAGCCTCTGGGCAGCCTGTTCCAGGGCTCTGTCACACTCAGAGTGAAGAAGTTTTTACTCATATTGCAATGAAACTTTCTGTGTTCCAGTTTGAGCCTGCTGCCCCTTGTCTGTTCACTGGGCACCATTGTCTGGCCCCATCCTCTAGACATCCACCCTTTAGATATTTTTGAGCATTGATAAGATCCCCTCTCAGTCGTCTTTTTCTCCAGGCTAAACAGACCCAGCTCTCTCAGCCTTTCCTCATATGGAAGGTGTTCAAGTCCTCTAATCATCCTGGTAGCCCTCAGCTGGACTGTCCAGTAGTTCCTTGTCTTTCTTGAACTGGGGAGCCCAGAACTGGACACAGTGCTCCAGATGTGGCCTCACCAGGGCAAAATAGAGGGCGAGGATAACCTCCCTTGACCTGCTGGCCACGGTCGTCTTAATGTACCTCAGGACGCAATGGCCCTTCTTGGCCACAAGGGCACATTGCTGGCTCACGTTGTCCACCAGGACTCCCAGGTCCTTCTCTGCAGTGCTGCTTCCCAGCAGGTCAACCCCTAACCTGTACTGATGTCTGGGGTTGTTCTTCCCTAGGTGCAGGACCCTACACTTGCACTTATTGAACTTCATTTAGTTGCTCTTTGCCCAACTCTCTAGTCCGTCCAGATCTCACTGAATGGCAGTACAGCCCCCTGTGGTATGTCAACCACCCCTCCCAGCTTGGCATCACCAGCAAATTTGCTGAGGGAACACTCTGTCTCCTCGTCCAGGTCATTGATGAATATGTTGAATAAGATCGGACCAAACACCAACCCTTGGGGCACACCACTAGGTACAGGCCTCCAACTAAACTCTGCACTGCTAATCACAACCCTCTTGACTCTGCCATTCAGCCAGTTCTCTATCCATCTCACTGTCCACTCATCCAATCCCCACTTCTTGAGCTTGTTTATGAGGATGTTATGAGAGACAGCGTCAAAAGCCTTGCTGAAGTCGAAGTAGACAATATCCACTACTCTTCCTGCATCCACCCAGCCGGTCAATGCTAAGAAAAGTAAAAAATCAATCTTACCAAAATTGGATAGATTCTCTGGGATATGCTGGCTGATTTGCTGTCACACAATGTTTTTGTTACACTGTCTGCTCCATGCTATCACAGCCTGGAGGCGAGTAATATGAATGGTATATGAATTCAAATGTACTGCTTTCCTATGGTACTAATCTAGGAGAAGCTTGGAAATGGATGTAGTGCAATGTGTCAAAATTTTGATCGCCTTCCACATAACAGAACTCACCAGGAGTACTGAGAGCTCAGCTTCTCCTGGAAAAATACCAGGAAGAAGCCGAAACTTCTACGACACTGTTGAATATATAGCAGTCAATATTCAGTGGCAAACTGCATGTGTTCCTGCCATGTATTTTGCCCGTAACAATGTCTGTGAAGGGGGAAAGTATTTTGTCAGTCTTGAATTTTTCAGCTTTTAGTTTCTTTGACTGTGTTTTTGACTATTCCTGTATTACAGGAGAGAGAAATTAGATGTAATGTATCTTCAGCCATGGGTAGGAACTCCTTTATGTCAGTGCTGCATGAATACTAGCCATACCGTGCTCTTTTGTCCCATGGAGTGGAACATATTTCACTTGTCTGTTAGGGCTCTTGCACCACATAACAGGAAAATCGCCTCCTATCTAGGCTGCAGGTGGAAAGGGTTGCTTTCAACAGGGCTTCTTGGAGGGTGGGCCACCCAAAATACACTTTTCTTCATATGTTCCTCAGTGGGGAGCTTCAGTGTTGTGCTGGGACCTTTCTCCAGCTCCCTAATTCAGGCAAGCCATGGAGTGGAGAACAGGCTGTGTGATACACTCTTGCATTGTAGATGGGATGCTAGCAATGAGCAAATGTGAGTTAGAAGTCATCTGTGAGTTTTGTTTCAATGAATGAGACTTCGTAGACCTGAAGTAGAGAACAAAAAGAGTTTCCCCAACAGCTTAGGCAGTTGGAGGTGTTTTTAGATAGATATTATTTTTAAAGAAAATTGGAAAAAACCTGCATTGATATAAATGCTTTTCTCTGAGCAGGCAGTTCTAAGTTCTGTTACACATTTTTCCATTGAGCTACTTAATCTTTTTCTGGAGGAATTTTTAAAATTGGCGGTTGGACTTGATGATCTCAGAGGTCCTTTCCAACCTTAGTGATTCTATGATTCTATGAAAATCTGAAGTAAGAAAGAGAAAAGTGGGTTTCCGCTACTTACTTGTCTCTACCCTGAAGAAACAGCCACAGAAGTGTAACAAGGGATTCAGATCCCAAACCTGAAATGAGATTTGGGAGGCACACCTTAGAACAAACTCCGAGCCACAGCACATGCTGCTGGCATTGATAAAAAGGTCTATTTCAAACAACAAGCCAGTACAGCAAAAGAAAAAAGCAGGATGGAAGACCTCCAGAAAACAAATAGCACAGCTTGTCGATAGCACTACTGTGTAGAGATGTTCCCACCATCAGGCTCTGAGGCTGCACAGGGAAGCTGTTTCTTTTTCCCAGAAGATCTCAACAGGGAATGAAAACAGTTGTTTCTCATCTGTTTCTAGTAAAATTTCAGAATGTTTGGGCCCCTTGGTGGGACGATTCCTGGAGCTAATGTTTATAATTTTTCTCTTTTAAAAAAAACAACCAACAAAACCCCACCAAAATCTTTAAGATCTCTGAGATTAGAATGGATTTGTGCTCAGTGTGGATGCTATTCTCTGCCCCTTACAGCAGTGGGAGCAGAAACAGAGCTTGTTTTAGAAACAGTGGAAATATTGGCAGGGACCTTGGAATTTGTGCATAGTTTTGACTCCTACAGGCACATAATGGCTTGCAGGAGAAATATTTACTGAACTGGATATCTAGTGGTTTATTTTCTAAAAGGGCAAGCATCACTTGTAAAATTAGCAGTCAGGATATAGAAACCATGGCAAACAAAGAGCATGCTCGCATTTTGACTTTCCTCTGGTGCATTTAGCAAGGTTCATTCATTAGGTTAAAATGGGTGTATCTGTGCTGGTTTTGGCTGGGATAGTTAATTTTCTTTTCAGTAGATGGTATGGGGCGAAGTTCTGGATTTGAGCTGAAAACAGTGCTGATAACACAGGGATGTTTTTATTACTGCTGAGAAGTGCTCACACAGAGTCCAGGCCTTTTCTGTTCCTCACCCAACCCCACCAGGGAGCAGGCTGGAGGTGCACAAGAAGTTGGGAGGGGAGTCAGCTGGGACAGCTGACCCCAACTAACCAAAGGGATATCCCACACCATATGACACCATGCTCAGCAGATAAAGCTGGGGGAAGAAGGAGGAAGGGGGGTTGGGGGAAGGCTTTTGGAGTGATGGATCCCTGCTTTCCTGGAGATGGCTGAACACCTGCCTGCTAATGGAAGTGGTGAATGAATTCCTTGCTTTGCTTTGCTTGAGTGAGTAGCTTTTGCTTTACCTATTAAACTGCCTTTATCTCAACCCATGAGTTTTCTCACTTTCATTCTTCTGATTCTCTCCCCCATCCTGCCAGGGGTGAGTGAGGCAGTGGCTATGTGGTGGTTAGCTGCCAGCTGGGGCAAAACCACCACAGTATCCTATGAAATCTATTTTGTGTTACTGAAGGAGGTGGGCATTTGGTGACATTCGTTCTTCCCTGTTTTCTGCTTCTGTACTTCAGAGATAATTCGCCTGTCTCTCAGTGGTTAGAGGAAAAAGAAGGAAAGTCTGTAGTTCAGGTATACAGTTTTGACAGTTCTTTTATCGGCTTTGCATACATCCCTTCCAATAAGGACATAATAAGGGATTTTACTGTCAAAATCAGGACAAAAAGGGGAAGAGCAAAAATAACAAAATAAATTAATTCAACTTCTAGAGTAAAAAACAACTGTGGTGGTGATTATTTCCTTATGGTTCAACTGCAGTCACTGAATGTAACCTTAATGGAAACAAGATTGATAGGTTTTGCAAACACTGCTGGAAATATAATTAATACTAGTGATTACCTAATGGCTAATTGGTTAATGGTTGTAAAAAGCTTGTAAGATAATATTATGACACTTCTTCAGCGGTCTAGAGAACAAAGGGTTAGAGAGATCCTCCTTCCCCAAGGATGTTAGCTGACTGTGCCTGTCAGCTCCAGGTATGCTGGAGAGGCCACAGCTGAGTACAGACATGGCGCTTGTGACCTTCAGGCCAACCAACAGCTGCATATCACCAGAGGTCTTTGCCAGCTTACATGGACAACCAGGCCTTTTTCTGATGCAATATTATGCCTCAGATGCCTTTTGCCTGAATTTTAAGCAAACAAATTCCTTATTAGGCAAGGAGGCAGTGCACATATAGATACATATTGTAAAAGTGGTTGCCAAAGCCTTTGCAATAAACGTGAAAAGAAACAGCTGATATTTCAAAACTGAACTGCAATTCTTGCATCCCTGCAAAGTTACAAATACACAAACCTTATTACACATCTCCTGAGTGACTACATTAAGGTGATTCATGAAGATACAGAAAATTCATCCCTGTCAGCTGGGGCCAAGCAGGATAAATTGCCTGGGAACAGCCTATTATGCTTGTTCTTAGTACTTTTAAAATTACAGTTGACATTTATTTCTAAGACATTATAATGTACAAGGGAGGATAACATTCTCTGCTACTATAGAGCTGTGAACACCTGGACTCAGTATTTATTTGCATGTCTCCCTCCAATTTAAGCCAAGGATTTAGATTCCCTCTACAAATATTTACCAATTAAGCAGCTCAACAGACTATGCTGTGGGAACATATTGTTTATGATTGTGCAAAGTAAGAGTACAGAGAGGTTAAAGGATTTATCCACAGGTGTATCAGAGGTCAAAGGGAAGTAAAGTGTCAGGACCCAGGCGTCTTGCCCTATATAGAGTTCAGTCAGTCCATCTTTCACATGTATGTTTCTTTTTGAGTGGTATACTCATCAAAATGGAGAAGTCATTTTTCAGGTCAAATCTTACATACTCATAGATTTTTTTAAAGACTGATGGGACTATAATGATCCTCTAGTCTGACCTCTTGTGGAATACAGAGGATTTCCACGACTTAATTCTTCCTTCAAGTCCAGGGGCTGTCATGGGCTAGAATATTTCAAGAGGAAAACAAAATCAATAAAAAAGCAAAGCAACTCCCTCAAAAACCAATCCTCCTTTGAAAAGTCTATCAATGCAGAATCTACTATACCCTTGATAGAGTTGTGGCAATGATTAGGACCCTTATTGATAAAGTGTTTGCCCTATTCCAGTTAGCTTCAATTTCTAAACATAAGCTGCTACTTCACCTAAAATATTTATTTAATGGGATTTAAGTTCCTGAATGTTGTAAGAGATACATACCTAACACTCAAAGTCCAAATGTGTTTAGGTTTTCCCAAAAATGTTTAGAAGTGTTTATTCTTGTGTCTGTGGACATTTTTGTTATCTTTACAAATGACCAGTCTCCTTATTAAATCATACCAAATTGTAACACAGATCTATTGGTAAAAATGTCTGCAGTTTAGTTATGCAGGATGGAAAAGAAGATTTCCTTTGAAATGTGATTAATTGATTGTCTTCTGTTTCATGAATGTTGAGACAAAGATCACAGAAAGTGTTGATTCCCCTTTTCATAGTTGGTCCTTCATTTTGTATATTTTGTCATATCCTTATAGGGTTCTCTCACCTCAGGTAAACAGTCTCAGTCTAGGGATTCATTTGACCAGTCTACTCTCATTATTTCTCCTGAAATGTGTTCTTGTTTGTGGCTTGTTGCTGCTTTTCCATGGGAAGCTCAACTAGTATTCAGTGAACAATGGAAAACAAAAAATACACATCTGCCATCTATACAAAGTGAAGTACGTTATAGTGTAACTTGTGTGTTTGGTGGTACTACTCAATCTGATTGAAACACAGGTTTAAAGCCCGAGAGTCCCTTTCTGATACAGTTCTATGTAAGAAACACATTTGCAACATTTTTCTGTTTGCTTGTGGATATAAGGTAGTCAAAAGTCATAGAAAAAATACTAAATTACAGTTAATTTTCTAACTACTTGTCCATGCCTACGTGCTTCAGTTGTATCCTGAGCACTACCTCTGAGGATACTAAAATACAGGGAATGCAGAGCATGTGTATGGAAGGGAGAACTGGCATAGGGTGTATGGTCTTAGTGGATCCTATAATGTCTGTGATAAGAATCTGGTTCGTTATTATCATTCTTTTGTATTTTAATAATCATATCCACCTGGGTGTCTGTTATAGAGGACACCCTACCCTTTTCTGTGTCATCTGGAATGAGGGCCGGCACTTAACTGTCTCATTTGAGAATAACAAAACTACGTAAGAGGATTAATTTGTTTTTACAACACAGCTGTTTCACAGGACTAGCTGATTCCTTGCATTTTTTGAGACAGCAAAATCACTCTGTTAGATCGCATGCTGCTGACAGAGGCAATGGCACCGTACATGTAGCCTCATTCACACTTTTCTCTGTCCAGACTCCAAGCTCAAACATTTTGCCTGATGTTGCTTATATAATAAAAAAAGCTCAAGACTAAATACTACAATAACTGTTGGCTTGTTATACCATAAGATTAGTGATCATAACAGACCTGTGATCTGAACAAATGTGATTTAACACAACAACAGTGACATGGACACATCTGCCCCGGCATTTGTACATGAAATTAATGTTGCTTCTCAAGGATGTTATATGGAAGTGCATATGATCTTTTCTCCTTTCAGTCTTGACCTTTGACTTTTAATGCGTTTTTAATAAGAAGTGGTTCTGTGGGTCTACATGTGTTTTGCCAAGAAACTGGCTAAGTTCTGTGTCTGATTTCTGTATGAATGCAGAACTATATCTGATTTTTCATTTTTGGTGCCTGTTTGAGTTTGAAGTCAGTTTTCCACCTGGCAGATAGGGAAACAAAAAGAGATCAAACTTCTTATCCAGCAGGCTGCATTGGCTGGAAGCCAGGTAAACCCCACAATGCACATTTCACTGTCTGAATAACCTCGCAGGGTCCTGCAGTGAGAGCATGCAGTGAAATAAGCATGAAAGCTCAGGTGGACATATACAAGAATAGCAGTAGAAAAGACATATAATAATTCTTTTTAACATTTTTTTAATGGAGAATTCAAGTCTCTTTCTACAGTATCTCATTCAAGAATCACATTGAACGGTCTGCTAAGACTCATTTAAAATTTGTAAAGCCATTTGGGGATGGAAGAGTGTTTATGGAAGCTAAGTTTTATGAAGATTATTACTATGTATCATAGATGTAGGCTACGTGAGAAGTTGGAAAAGTTTAGCATGGAATTGCGAGGGTGGCAGTGACAGCCCAGCATGCATAGTGCATTCACCCAGGATGCACACGGACATATGTGTTACAAAGTTAGGTACCCACCTCCTTATTCAATATTTCTAGTGTATTTTTAAATAAGATAATATCTCCAGCCAAGAACCATAGAATCCAATGGAGTTACTCCAAGAATTAAGTGATACAGAACAGAGAACTGAAAAATATCGCTGAAAGGATGGAGAAGCACATGGTAGGGGTGGTGAGCACTCAGTAAAACTAGAAACATGTGTTTTGGATGAAGGAATGGTAAGTGGAAGCTGGAAAGGGGCAAGATAAAAATAACCTTCTTGGGGAATTTTAATCTTTAGCATACCACTATATATATTTTTTTTTCTGTGGCATTGGACAAACCATGGAGCTTTTATGTCTCCTTGTCCTCACTGATCAAATGGAAAAAATGAGCAATCTATATACTGAGACTATAGTTCCCAGTATAAGGAAGGTATTTGTGTGTGCTAAATAGAGGAGACACATTGCGATTGGGGTAGGTTTGGGTGGGGGTCATGGGAAATGTCCCCTTGGCAGGCAGCCTCTGTCACTCACCCTGGTGTCTACAGTACTAAATGCATCAGAGGTACTTGGTGCCGACATGTAACTCAAAACCAGCTGTGTTCACGGCAGGACTGGTTTCATGCACCATGGAGATCTGACGGCCTTTTCAAGGTGCCTCCTGGAGACTTCAGCAGACTATTGTTGGTCAGGATGGCCTGAAACATTTCAAGGCCACTCTTTGCTGATAAAGTTTTATTTCAATTCATATCTTCTGGTGAAATGCAGAGTGGGAAAGTCAACCACATTCTCCTAGGCAGTCCAATATCAATTTTTCTAGTGCTGGCTGAGTCAGTCCATCATCGTAATTTCCCTGTGAACCCATCCCTGGTGAGGGAACACCCTTCAGGGCCCCTGCTGCAGTTCTAGGCACGGAGAGGGGACAGAGCCCGGATCAGCAGTGCACACCGAGAGCTTTGGCTGTCAGTAGCGCCTTGCACCCACTCTTGCTCCCGCCAGTGTTGCCCCAGAGAAAATGGCAGCCACAGCGTGGCCCCACCACTCCGGGGGCCCCCTGCCAGACCCCAAACCCACCCCAGTGGCTGCACATGTGACCGCCATGACGTGGAGCCGCACCACAGATGGCAGGGCTTTGTCAGGGCAGCAGCAGGAGGCCATTCCATGCTGTAGGCTGTGTCAGCTCTTGCTGACGTGTGTTAGGGTTGCTGCATACCAGGTGGTGGATGGAAAGACTGAGAGTGCCAAGTACGTGATGGCCTTTGGTTGCAAAAGGTGCTCTGTGATCCCTTTCGCAGTGAAAATGTGGCCTTGCTTACTGGGAGAGTATATAAGCATTGGGAGAATATTTTTTGTTTTTAACAGATTAGGTGATGATCATGTGGATTATTCATTTGGATCCAGACCTCCAGACCATACATGAATAGGAGCTGGAGGAATGCATCTTTCTGTGCTGTGGCCTCTCCCACTGTTCTCACAAAACTGTCATACTGTGGGGCTTGACTTCTGCACATAGCAGGTCCCCTTGGGGGGGCGGATGCAAGTTTGTTCTGGAAGCAGAATGGGTGACTGTATTTTGAAACAAACTTTTTAAGAGAGGTGGAAGATTTTCCGTAGCTCAATAAGCATATTGGGAGACTTATTAAAATAATAACAGCACATTTGTTAATAATTAATCACTGGCATTAGTGGAGGAACTTTCAGCCAAAGATGCTGAAGTTCTTTCCAAATTTTACTGACCAAAATTGCCAACAGATAGGGATTGCCTAATCCATCATCACGTATTGCCACGCCTGACAGCTATTTAATTGCTCACAGCAGAACAACTGCTCAGTAGCTATGAGGTTGGTGCAGAAATCAAAGAATATGCTGTATGTCCAAGAAAAATTGGAAAGGAAATCGTAGGTGAAGGAGTGCAGGTGTCAGTCCAAAATGGACTTGGTCATGTAATAATATCTCCACCTTTTAGTAGGGATCATTCATGAATCCCAGTTTATAAACTGCAATTTTTACATGCCACTTCAGTCAGAAAATCCCCACTAGCACAGTGGTGCAGAAAGATGTGATGTGTTCAGAATTATCATTGTCATAATTTCTGCCGAAGGCTGTCATTCATGCCAATCCTGAGACACTTTTGGACTCTTTCTTATGTTTAAATGCACTGAAAACTGTGATAATCCCTGTTCCAGACCTCCCAGTAAAGCCTTGACCTATAGCCTGAGTACTTAATTTTAGCTCTGATTTCTGATTTCATTGCCAATTTCTGGTAGCCTAAATTGGCTTACAGCGATCTCTGCTGAGGATGGAACATGACCACATGCCTAATTTATGTGCCTCAGTTAAATGCCTAAAAGGTAGTCGATGAAAATCCTGCCAAAAATGCTTGTGAGTTTTAGATTGCATCTGTCTGACTGTCTTAGCGATGTTACACCTGTCTGTATCTGAATATATCTGCAACCTCTCCATACTAAATAAAGGAAATTTATCCTCATTATGAAATCACTCTTGAGAGTCCGTTGCTAATGAAGCTGCTTCTTATTTATTTTTGAAGTTGCATATAAACAACTAGCATTATTAGTACACAATTACCGGAGAGTAATCACAGAATTACTGTAAACA
The DNA here is from genome assembly GCA_013399095.1 of Psophia crepitans. NCBI lineage: Eukaryota > Metazoa > Chordata > Aves > Gruiformes > Psophiidae > Psophia > Psophia crepitans. Next base: position 475,288 of record VWZZ01004526.1, on the reverse strand, counting down.
TAGTCTACAAAACATACTGCAAATTAATATTCATGCATTCCTCTAATTTACCATTTGGAGCAAATGCATAAATCCAATCTAGACTTCATCACAAAAGCATGATATCACCAATGGAAACGGGAATGTTTTGTGCTTTAGAGGAATTAAAGGGAAAAATCTGTGACTCTTTTTGCCAGTTTGGGGGAAGGGGACTACTGTGGCTGCTGCTGCACCGTTCAGCAACACGTTGGGTCAGTCGTAAGGAGGAAAAGAAAAACTACTTCTAGACATGCCTTTATGCAGAGATGTTGCAGTATTCAATCAAATGTGTGCAGCTGAGTCCAACAGTGCTGTTTGACAGCCTGGCACCTGTATTTGCAGGAAGCCTAAGGTTAAGGATAGCTAAAGGAATATGTTTGACTTTTGCTGTTAATAAACAACCATAGGTGTTTTGTCCTCTAAAGCAGAAAGAAATAAGTGAACTAGTAAAACTAGTGACTTGGAAATCCATGTTGTGTAGTTCATTCGTAATAAGATGCAAGTTGTTCGCTCCGCTTAAACTATGCTTTTACACATTCTTCACGCAATTGGGAATTGGCTAGTAGTCTAAATTGTATGGGAATGATTACAGACCAGTAAAGTATTTCCTATTTCATTCATATTAACACTTGATTTTTACATGTTTGGGGGTGATTTTTAATTACTCAGTTTTAGATAGTCAGATATCAGTTTTGCACTGTCTAAATGACCAGAAGAATAACTACAGTTAATAGCAGCTTTAGAGGTGCAAGTCTTTCAGAACCTTAGAAAATTGAAAATTTAGAATTCGAATTGAGATCGCTGGAGCTAGGAGTCACTTCAGAAAATTTATCTTATACATAATCACATAGAAACAGTGGTAAAACTGATTTTTGGCTGTCAATATTTTTGAGTCTTTAGGCAAAAGTAAGAGGAGAAAACAGTGGAAAATTGTTATAACTTTTCTGCTTTTTAAAACGACTTAGCTATAAGTGTCATCATTGTTCTTATATGCCCATTTCTACAGAGGTCCAAGTAGTTAAGTTCTGTGGAAATGAAGGCAATAATGGACCACAAATTATTTTTAACTTAGATATTTCAAGACCAAAAATCTTATTTCCACAAGAGAGCAATTGTAAGGACTAGCTTGCTAATGAGAACTAAGCACTCAGTTATGTGGCGATATGACTACAAGATGTGCTAACACAAGTGACCTTCAATGTATTTGATGCTCTAAGTCACAGAAACAGTGATGAACTATGTTCTTGAACTCCCTGGTTACTGAAGGTTGCATATACTCTTGTACTTCAAATTCCTAGATCTATTTCACTTTTATACAAGAAACAAACTGTGGTGTTGAACAGATGCTCAGAAATTGTGCATATGTTGTTTCATTTTTCTTTCCTTTAACTTGCTTTCACACAGGGCTGTCTGTTGTCTCGTGGTCTGGGAATGTATCTGAAAGAATGATAGGTACTCTGTTTTACAGAAATTCCAGCAAAATTAAATGGAATCATGGCAAAGCCTGTTTTCCTTCCTTCTCACAAAAGAAAGCATCCTTACATTTCCCATTACTTCAGCCTGTCTCTCAAACTACGTCTAACTGTAGCTCAACAAGTGAGGCAGAGCATTCCCACTGAATAATGTCTTCTTACGTAGATAAGGCTCGTAGTTGGAAACATCATAGTAGAGCTCAGGTACAAGAAAAAAAGAATAAAGATTAAGCAAGAAAGACTAATATATATTTTCCAAACATATTTTAACTGAGAATGCTCCAGTGAAGTAGAATGATGCTGACCATAACATAGCAAGAAGTGGAAAGCATTTTTAGTCAGCAAGTGTTGTTAGAAAGAACAGATTCTTGCTGCAGTTATTGTGAGGGGACAGACAGAAAACTGGCCTGACCTTAAATCTATTTTGATTACCCAGGTCACAGAAACCATCATGAATTACATTTGGGAAATGTACAGTGAAAAGACGAAAGTGTTTAACAGGGAATCTGAAGCATCAAGGGGAAGGAGGGCAGAAAACGTTCTTGGTTTGCAACACTAATATAAAAAATGTCGTGTGTGAGGACTTCTGTACTTGTGTTTCTTTGTGCAAATCCTTTCAGGATACTTTATGCTTGTTGACTAATACTGTAGAATCTTACCCTTTGTATTTCTAAAGATATGTTCACAAAAGTTTTGCAGCATATGTGACAGAGGTTGTTTAAATGTGAATTCTTAGATACAGACTCTGCAGGAAAGTTAAAAAAAGTGATTAAGAGTGATAGAACAATAACCAGCTGACAATGTTTAATGAGAAATGATTCTGTATGAAACACCAGGTAGCTTGATAACAAGAAAGAATACAGAAAAGAGAGAAAAAAATAACAGGAAATTATTTTTAGAAAGGTTATTGTGGTGCAAGAGTTGAGGACAGTGGGTATCTCTAGAAAGTCCTTAAAATCAGACATGACGACTCTGTTCTGCATGTGCCAACAATGAAGGTCTTTCTTCTAGGACATAGATAACAAATTGTATATTACCTTCTCGCTAGGCTGAAGACTTATTTTAATACTTATTTCCTGTCTGTGTCTGAAAAAAACCCACAGGGTCAGTCAGTTCTGGGTACTTGATAAATGGCAAAAATAAAATGGAAAGATTTAAATTTGTATCCCTTGATGGCAAGATGATGGTAGGGCTGATATGCCTCTATATATAGCATTTACAGCTATGTATAGAGGAAGATCAAGAAGAGGATTAAAAATCTAGGGGTAGCACTTAGATATATAGGGTAACATTGAGCAGAGAAATCAAAGGACAATGTCTAAGTTGTTCCTGATTGTTCTGTTATTCTGGCTATATTTTTGTTCCGTATATTTATTCCATTGAATGAAGAGGAACGTAGTAAAAATGATTTGTTTCCACATTTTGTTCTTTCAGATTAAAAAAAAAAAAGTGATGATGTATCATCTGTACACAAAAATCACATCAGAAGAATTTGGAATTCTTGATAAAACTGTCAGGAAGATACAGCTATGTATCTGATAGGTATGACATTGCATTAAGACAGGGCACTATTTTATTCTTACTGTTTCTGGGTGAAGTTGTTAGACAAGTTCACCAGTTATTGCAGAGCGATCTTGCATATGCTGATGATTTCATTGCAGAAGATGTAGTGCAATAGATGACTGAGATTTGAAAGAAACAGAAAACAACTGAGATTTAATGTAATGAAGAAAAATTGCTCATGGTTATATGCCAGCAGAAATGTTCCTGATGAATATACCCAGCAGTTGGTGATCATGAATATCGGAAGATCGTGACTTAGAAAGGACTGACAATGAGGAAGGACATAAGGACTTGAGCACACAATGCAAATACAATTTAACCTGTAGTGAAACAGTAGCTTCAGCTAATTTTTGAAAAAACAGTTTTTCAGCTATGAAAACCAGTATTAATTGTACTATTTTGTACGGGTATTAGTAAAAGCAACTTAATACTTTCAACAGAGTATCGAGTTTTTTTGAGCCAAAAATTGAGACTGATCTTTGAAAGAGATGGTCTGATAAAGAAATATGAGGGGTCACTAAAGGGCAAAGGGTAATGATAGTTTCAGTATTCCATATTCAGAAAATTGGTTTGGAAGTCATGACAGTGGGAGACAAATAAGATGTCTCTCCTCCGTAAAGACCATTCTGATGGTGTTTGACCTGTGATCAAACATTGAGAAGATGGAGGAATAATAATGATCTGGGAGGAAATGACTAGTAAAGGGGGGGAAATACTGCTGCAATAAGGGGAGGTCAAATTATCAATGTGCCCAAGATCTATATGGTTTCAAGGACCTGGATCAAGTGGATTAGTATCTCATTAAAAGAAGGCGAGCTTACTTGCAGAGTGGACCTGTACCTTGTGACAAAGAGCAGCAGTCTCTGACTCTAAGAGGATAATGGCAGCAAGAAACTTTTGTGGAGAACATAAAACTTGTCACAAGATATATCAGAGTATCAATCAGATGGGAGAATATACCATAATGGATAATTCTATACTGTGAGGGTGATAGAGTGTGATTCAAGGAGATATTTTCTTCCCAAATCTCTGTGGTTGTGTGACAGAGCTTTTATTCTTGATTCATAGCCTTTCATTTGTTACACTCATTTTCAGAAAGAATGGGATTTTAATGTTTCTGTCTCTTGTTCATTGGTTGCATAAAAGGTAACAGCAGAAGATGGCAGCAGAGATTGCTGACTCCATATAATTTCTTTATATCTGCAGCAGAATATGGCTGCTCAGTGAAAAAACACAAGATGAACTTTTCTTTAAAAACATACCGATTTAATTCTGGAAAGATAAATTCATTGACTCTAAGAACATGTTCATCAGTTGATTTTTAATGGAAATTATGTGGGAGTTATGAAAGAAAAAACGCATTCCCTGTCCCTTCCATATGGCCTAATGGCAACACTCACAAGCAAATATGATAGTCCTTGCAAAAGATCGTGGACACATTCCTTCTACATAGCCCTCATGCCTTAGCAATAACTTGTCAGAGGCAGGTGCCCTACATTTGCAGACGACACCAAGTTGGGGGGAAGTGTCGATCTGCCGGAGGGTAGGATGGCTCTGCAGAGGGACCTGGACAGGTTGGATCGCTGGGCTGAGGCCAACGGGATGAGGTTTAATGTGGGAAAGTGCCGGGTCCTGCACTTTGGCCACAACAACTCCAGGCAGCGCTACAGGCTGGGAGCAGGGTGGCTGGAAAGCTGTGTAGAGGAAAAGGACCTGGGGGTGCTGATTGATGCTCGCCTGGACATGAGCTGGCAGTGTGCCCAGGTGGCCAAGAAGGCCAACGGCATCCTGGCCTGTATCAGGAATAGTGTAGCCAGCAGGAACAGGGAGGTGATTGTCCCCCTGTACTCAGCCCTGGTGAGGCCGCACCTCGAGTGCTGTGTCCAGTTTTGGGCCCCTCACCACAAGAAAGATATCGAAGCCCTGGAGCGTGTCCAGAGAAGGGCAACGAAACTGGTGAAGGGGCTGGAGCACAGGTCTTATGAGGAGCGGCTGAAGGAACTGGGCTTGTTTAGTCTGGAGAAGAGGAGGCTCAGGGCAGACCTTATTGCCCTCTACAACTACCTGAAAGGGAGTTGTGGTGAGCTGGGGGTTGGCCTCTTCTCGCAGATAACTAGTGACAGGACAAGGGGAAATGGCTGCAAGTTGCGCCAGGGAAGGTTCAGGTTGGAGATGAGGAGAAAATTCTTCTCTGAAAGGGTGGTCGGGCATTGGAACGGGTTGCCCAGGGAGGTGGTGGAGTCACCATCCCTGAGGGTGTTTAAGGAAAGGTTAGATATGGTACTTAGGGACGTGGTTTAGTGGGTAATAGGTGGTGGGGGGATGGTTGGACTAGATGATCCTTGAGGTCACTTCCAACCTTAATGATTCTATTCTATTCTATTCTATTCTATTCTATTCCATGTAAAAATATAATTGTGGGAATTACAGGGAGTGTTGCGAGAGACCTTGAATGAGAGAGTAAGTGATAAAACAAGCACGCAGAAAAGCAGCCGCTAATGAGACAAAAATAGTTTGAAACACAGGTGTAGGACTGAAGATAGAAGACGTGTGTTTTGATTAACAGCACCAATTAGAAGCTTAGCCGGGGTGCGTGAACAGCAAGTGTCAACCAATTCATGAACAAGCTGGGGCGTGTGGACAGCTAACAAATCTATATAAGCACAAACTTGTAAGCAATAAAGGTCTTTGGTCTTTGTCTTTTGGCCTGTGCTTTTGGGAGTCTTTGTTCCTTGGCTCTTTGATTTCACCTGCATCTGAGTCTGTGAATCAATCCCTACATATAATAGATTGAAAATTACGAAGAAGCTCTGAAAAACTACATAAAATTGCTTAAATTTCAACAAGTGACTCAAAGCACAGGTAATAATGGCAAAAAAGTATCTTTGCCAGACTAGATCTTTCTCTAATAGCAAGCCATTGTAAAAGTCTACTTGTAGGTTAACTTGACCGTCTCATGGCAGGCAGTGCACGTGGCTGTGAACTTAGATACATCAATTTGCTGGGAGACTAATGTCTCTTTTTTTTTTTTTTGGACCAACAGATATAGCTGGCAAACAAATGCTTTTGGACACTCAACCCCCTTTCCATGTCACAGAGAGACATGTACCCATGCTGATTTGTGCACAGACTATGACTGTGCTTTGCAGCTTATCCTACCCTAGGGAGAGCCAGCACACCATTTCTCAGAGACAAGGGAATACCAGAGTGGATATATTTATAGAGGATGGAGCTGAAGTAGATGCAGTAGAATATCGATTGTCTTTTTTTTTTTTTTTTCCCCCTGCAGTGCCACTGCTGTCTCACCGCCCAAAGTGTATTTGGAGCAGCTGTCTCTGCTGCTACTCTGGCTACTGCACACAAATGTTTTTGTACTTCTGCTGGTGCCTAAGGAAGCTCACTTGAAATCTCTCCATGCCTCTGCTGCTGTTCTAATGGCTACAGGAATGTCAAGATGCTCTTT
>VWZZ01004526.1:392043-468742 GCA_013399095.1 Psophia crepitans | reverse complement strand
TTTTTTTTTTTTTTTATCCAGCATCTCTGCTTCTGTGCTGAATATTAACTATTTGTAGGACTGTAAAACCAAGGCTGACAGACAACCTAAATGTTGAGTGAAGACAGAGGCATGACTCAGGTTTGTAAATTCAAGCCCTCATTAGCATTCAGAATGGTTCAGATTAAAGGGAAAAGAATATCAGTGAATGTGTAATAATGCTTCCTGGAGGTGGCATTTTCTAGAGCGTCCTTGAATTCTGACAGGAATTTTCTGTGCTGTTGAGAACTTTTGCTGCCTCCCTTCCCAGTTCTAAGTGATTGCCACTTGTCAAATGGGATACTTGGAGTTAGGAACACACGGAGTGTTTGACTAATAGTTCCAAAGTATTGTGTCTTTGGTCTCTTATGCCTACTTTTGTGTTAGGTGAATGTAACTCAGCTGTTTTTCTGTAGTAGTTTCCTTATAATCCCACCGTAGTTCAAAGTATTCATGACCACTGTGTCAACCCGAATAAGTTTCTAAAGCGGTAAACTCAGGTGTGGACATCATATCTTACCTCAATATTGGTTTTTTTTGAGGTTTGGATGATAGCTATTGTCTTTTTTAATAAACTTATATTTTCCTGAAGTTTTCCTGCTTAGAGCAATCATGAAAGGATGTAAAAAATATTGAAAAATACTCCAGAAAACATTCAAGTTGAACTGTGCTTCCTTATAGGCATGGCAGTGTATGGAGAGTTACCCTTTCTGCCACAGACTGCAGTGTGTTTTGCAACAGAAGGAAATGGTAATTGATTGTCTTTCTAATTTTCTTTATACATTTGTGAGTTTAGATTTCTAGTTTTTCTTTCTGAGAGACTGGTACTTTAGGTTCAGGATGGATTTCGGTTTTGAAGTGATGGATGAGCTTTTCAGAACTTGCAAAAATATTCTGTATGGCAGTTGCTGTATTCAGAAAACAGAGGTGGAAGTATTTGCACTACCCTGATACTGAGATGACTTGCTATATTTGTTTCATTACCTGAAGCTTTCATTTGTACTTTATTTGGCTCATTTGTAGCAGTCTTTCAGATATCAGATCTACCAAACATTTTTATATAGTGATTTCTGACTGAAGGTTCTGGTGAGTAGCTGTTATATTTTTTCTGTATTAACTTTGTTCCATGTGGTTCCAGGTACCACTGGTCCTTGTCTAGCTGCTTTAGCAAAGGCCTTTCAAGATCAGTGTCTGAATATGAGTATGCCATATTGAACTCTTAAAAGTATTGAAACAGCCACAGGGAAAGACTCTTTATATCCTAAGGTATAATGGTCTCGTTTAGCTCTATGGTGTCTTGATTTTTCAATGGTGAAAAATTGAATACAGTTAAACCTTCTATTGAAGGTTTGGACATCAAGTATTTGGCCAGCATAGCTATTCTTGTGAGCATAAAGCTAGCTGGACTGACACCAGCAGAAACTGATCTGTTTAAAAATAAAAAAGAGTGAAAAATAATAAAAAATAATCCAATTCCAAACAACAGGTTTGTTAGGTTAGACTGAGGAAACACTTTATTCCCCATGGGAAGTTGTTACCTAGTTTCTTATAGACTGCTATGACCCTGCAGTGGTAGTGGACTTAATCACCAGATCCTTAATTGTATATGAAAACAAAAACATATGGAGGGGGTTTGTTTTGTTTTGTTTTGTTTTTCTAATAATTTTTCTCTGAAGGTTCAGAAAGCTTATCGGGCTTCACAGATGACAAATATACAGGTTTCACTGAAGTGGACAGACAGAAGATTCTGATATCCAACTGAAACATATACATAATTTTTCTTTCATTCTCCAAATGCTTCCAATTCCAATTTTGACACCATTGATTTGTGAGTATTTAAATAAAGTAGCAGCTGATCAGCAGAGAGTAAATTGTAGTAACTGGCCTAGGAAATGATGGATGCAATTGGAAATAAACCATCACCACTGGGAGGATCATTCATTTACTTATGTCACTGCTGTGTCTGAGTCCTTTTCTAAAAGGATGTCAAAATCAATCTTGACCATTTACTGGTGTGGGTCTTGGGAGCTTTGGGGTGACGACTGGTGAAGGGACTGGAAAAGAAATCTTATGAGGAGTGACTGAGAGAACTGGGCTTGTTTAGTCTGGAGAAGAGGAGGCTGAGGGGAGACCTGATTGCTCTCTACAACTACTTGAAAGGAGGTTGTAGTGAGGAGGGTGTCGGTCTCTTCTCCCAAGTAACAAGCGACAGGACGAGAGGGAATGGCCTCAAGTTGTGTCAGGAGAGGTTTAGGTTGGATATTAGGAAAAACTTCTTCACAGAAAGAGTAGTGAGGTGTTGGAACAGACTGCCCAGAGAGGTGGTTGAATCACCGTCCCTGGAGACATTCAAAAAACGTGTAGACATGGCACTACAGGACATGATCTAGTAGTCATGGTGGTGTTAGGTTGATGGTTGGACTTGATGATCTCAGAGGTCCTTTCCAACCTTAGCGATTCTATGGCTGGTATTGGGATCTGATAGACAGTAAGGCAAAAGGTCATTTTGGTCTGAGGCTGGAAGGATTTCACTGATGCACATACAACTTCAGATGATAGGGTTATGGCTTCTCAAGAGGGATGGCAATATTAGGGAGCAAAATATTGTGAAGAAAGATCTATTTTCGATCTATTGTTTCCACAGTCATTTCCATTGAATGGCACTAATGTGAGAAGACTGCCTTCTTCCTACTTCTGTGATTCTTTTTAAGAGTGGGCAATTAATATATTATCTAGCAAAAAGCCTCTAGTGGACAGCAGGGAATATATTCATGCTTTATGTTCCTCTTTAGACACACAAATTGGTCTTTCAGTGTAGTGTCCCGTAAGTAGACATGGGTGTTGATGAGGTCTGTAGAATTACTAGTATGTCACTGATGATTTGATTAATTTGTATACAGCCTATTGATTTCAAGTCATACTTTAATTTGGAAAGTTTATCTATCACTTTGAGCAAATAAAAACTTTCATCATATTAGGTTTTACTGCCTCAGATGGGGAAAAAAACAGTTACTAAAGTGTTTTCTAGCTCTAAAGCCAAATCCTAGTGGTTCCATCAATACATTGTGCTACAGCTTTCAGGTTTTAATGATCAGTGTCAGTTCTGACAAAGACATGCTAATTTTTATTGAAAGAAATTTCTCCTGTTTTTCCACTCAGTACTTCAGCTTGTTGCTACCACAGAACTGATATCTATGCCTGTAAGATTGAGTAGTGCTGCCTACCAAGAAAACTTTCCTTCTTTTTCTAGCCCTGAATGTCACAAATTTTAGGTCTGGAACCAACGCTTTTCCTGAAGAAGTGGGTTAGTGATACCCTTCTGAAGTCAGGCTGCCCTTGAGTAGACTGAGTATGTTTCTAAAACCTTTGATCCAGATCCCTTTCAAATTTAGCTAAGTTTGGACTATTCTGGTATTTGACTGAATTAATCTCTGACATTTTAGGTTTCTGATGGCCACTCATTTCTAACTAATACTACAAATTAGAAGGTAGAGTAACAAACCTGCTTCATAAACATAATTTCTTCTATTAGTGCATGCTGTTGTTATCCCTGTTTTACAGACGTGGATGTGGAGAGACTTCTCCTTAGGTTAGCTACTCTGACCTTATCTCAAATAACTAGTGATAGAACTGTAATCCCAGAACTTCTGGCACTTTCCCACTCATCTTTAGTTGTTTTGGACATTTCTGCCTCATTAAAGATGCTGATCTGTTCCATTTTTAACATCTTAAAGACAGATGGCTCTTATGGGCACAAGAGGTTCACATTTTATTCTGCCATTAGCAGTGAAAAGAATGTTAGAATAGTGTGTCTTTTTTATGACTTATTTAACTACTTCAGGTTTTAATTTCTTTAACTTTATGGGAGTATTCATGGAAAGAATTAATCTGACAGCGAAGAAATCTGGACAGTGAGGAGCACTGCTGCTGCATGGAGGCATTCCTTGACTGCCTCACTCTGAACAAAAGTACATCTCTTCAAAAATTCTGTGGTGCTTTCTCTAAGATGCAGGATATCAGATTGGTAACAGCTATCATATGGTGCCTTAGAAACTGTTGAATTCAATGACGGAGAATTGCAGAATCGCAGACTGGATGACAGTGGAAGGGACTCCAGAAGTCATCTGGTGCAGCCTGCCTACTCAAGCAGAATCACCTAGAGAAGGCTGCCAAGGACCTTGTCCAGATAGCTTTTGAATATCTCCAAGGATGGAGATTCCACAACCTCCCTGGGCAACCTGTGCCCGTGCTTAGCAACCCTACCTGTGAGAATGTGTCTCCTGAAGTTCAGACAGAATCTTATGTGTTTCAGTTTGTGCCCACTGCCTCTGGTCCTGTCACTGGGAACCACTGCAAAGAACCTGGCTCCCTCCTCTTTACATCCTCCCTAAAGATACTTATATACGTTGATGAGATCCTCCCCTAGCCTTCTCCTCTTCAAGGTGAAGAGTCCAAGCTCTCTGAGCCTTTCTTCACAGGAGAGATACTCCAGTCCTTTGTTTGTCTTAATGACCCTTTGCTGGACTCTCCCTAGCATGTCCATCTCCTTGTCTTCTTGTTGGCAGGCCAATATGAGAAGTTGAGTCCCTGACTGCTTGGCAATAACTGAAATATCAGTGTGTTATCAATATTATTCTCATCCTAAATCCAAAACACAGCACTATATCAGCTGCTAGGAAGAAAATTAGCTCTATCCCTGTGGAAACCAGGACGTATGGGTGCATGGGGTTGTTCCTCCCAGGTGCAGGATTTTACACTTCCCTTTGTTGAACTGGAAAAATGGCAGAGTGTTAGAAAAAATATGGTTTTTTTTTTGCAGGGTAGCCACAAGCTTTCTATAGTGCCAGATATAGTGTATATCTATGCAATAGGCATGGAAACATCATTAGTAGGAAAGCTACTGTGTCTTTTAGACTAAGTGTGTACCTGTATTATTCAATTAGCATGGAATAGATGCTTTGGATGGATAGCATGTGAAATATCTTCATAAGTAAGAGAGGCAGATGGTTCTGGAAGTATAGTAGGCTCCTATCCACATGTTGAATCACCTTTTAGGAACACTAGAGGCCTTTGGGAGTGGTCCTGGTCCATGGAAGGAAGAACTCTGGGTGCTGGTGACAGTGTAATGGCTTAAATCCAGGTACCTCCACTCAAATCAATGTAAGTTACTTCAGGTTGTCATTGAGGTACGTAGGATCAGTATCTTAACTATTGAAAGCAGTAAATCCTTTGGGGTTAGAGATACCTTGTATAGGCTCTTTTTGCTATATTTAGCTAGAAAGGTTGTCAAGTGCAAGTATAGGTGTGTCCTGGTTTCAGCTGAGAGAGAGTTCATTTTCTTCAAGAAAGTCAGTACAGGGCTGTGTTTGGGTCTGTGCTGGAAGCAGCGCTGATAGTGCAGAGATGTTTTTGCTGTTGCTGAGCGATGCTCACACAGAGCCAAGGCCTTTGCTGCTTCTCGCACCGCCCCGCCGGCGGGATGGCTGGGGGTGAGCGGGGAGTTGGGAGGGGACAGACAGGACAACTGACCCCAACTGACCAAAGGGGTATTCCATACCATATGACATCGCGCTCGGTTTATAAGGACCTTGGGAGGAAGAGGAAGGGTGGGGCAGCGGCGTTCGGAGTGATGGCGTTTGTCTTCCCAAGTAACCATTACGCGTGACGGAGCCCTGCTGCCCTGGGGATGGCTGAACCCCTGCCTGCCGTGGGCAGTGGGGAATGAATTCTTTGTTTTGCTTTGCTTGTGCACGCAGCTTTTGCTTCACTTATTAAACTCTTGTATCTGAACCCACGAGTTTTCTCACTTTTACTCTTCTGATTCTCTTCCCCTTCTCGATGAGGGGGACGGAGCGAGAGCCTAGCGAGTGGTGCCCAACTGCTGACTGGGGTAAAACGACAACAAGGTGAAAAGATTACATTGATGTGCAGAGTGTCAGGTACAGATATAAAGAAGGGATAATAGATTCCCCTTGACCAGAGATTCAAGACTACAAACACGTTCTTACTGTGTAGTAGTTTCATTCCCTGTCATCAATGTGACACTTTGATATTTTCACTGGCTTTATTGTCAGATGTTTAAACTGATCCAAGCTTTACCTTTGGCACTGCACTAACTTCTCTATAGTGAAAAGTCACACAGTATGATGTTTGATAGTTCTGGAGTGGCGAAACAATGCCAGCAAACAGAGAAGGGAATGGGTGTCTGGAGTTTTGGGAGGATATATCAGCTAGTCTGGATTTGGGGTTAGAAAAATATGTGGAAAGTACAGATGTTGAATAATTTTAACTTGCTCCTTTAACAATGATTTCTTTCTTGTTTTCAGACATTTGATGTATTATTGTTAACATAATGGCTGAAACTTCACAGAAGGATTTGATTCAATGATCTGCCATCCTCTTTGCACACAACTTAGCAGATCTTGTAATTTTTTTTTCCAAGAATACTACATTTTTAGTTCTTTTCTCATGAGTTCTTAGTTCTTATATTCTTCATGAATATAAGGTATTTTATGACACTGAGAGACAGTCTTTCAAAAACGTATCTTAATTTTGAACTATTCCAATAAAAGCTGTGCTAGAATGAGTTGAAATCTTCGGGGGGAGTTTCCTTGGTGACCTTGACTGTCTATGCTTCACTTTTTCTAAGGGTAAAGTGGGAGGAAAAATGGCACCTTCATACATCTCTCTGTAGTGAGTCACAGTATAATGTTCTGCACTACGAATTGGTTACTTGGGTTTCTAACTGAGTGAGGAATAAAAGAAAGGAAATAAAACTCTTCCACATATTTAACATCAAGTGACTTTCATAAAGTAATAGATGAGAAAAATATTTAGATACAGTGTTATATTGCTTTCTCTGCATCTATGCTTATAGCACCTGTCACAAGAATCTTTTGAAATGCTTTGTAGTGCTATTCTAATTAATATATACTTTTATCTCCCTTTGGTTGCTGCAGAAACCAAGGCAGGTATTTAATTTGTCTGAAATCAAACAAAGAATTAATATTAGAATGATGACAGAGTTTGGAAATTGCCCATCCCAGACCATCCCACTACATCACATTACAAATGTGATTCAGTTCAGAACATTAATGTTGATGTGACTTCCTCAGATCAAGTATAGAAAGGAGAAGTAGTAATTTTTGAAATTTAAAATACCTAGAGTTTCTCAGAAATTAGAACGTAACATTATGAGGAAAACATTATGAGGTAAATTCAAAACAGGATAGAGTTGAAAATGCTATTATTTTCATAAAAGGTTAATAAAAAGCTCTCAGAGTAAATGGATGATTGGTCAGAAAGAAAAAAAATAGTGGGAAACTCTGTAACAGTGTGTAGAATTGGAAAAAGGTATGTGAACAATTATGCTGACAGATCCAGGGCTCCTATTGCTTCTTTTTTTGTGTATGTGGAAATCTATCTACACCACCAATGTGGGGTGATAGTCACAGAGGAATTGGGCTGATGATATTTGGCCTCTCTTTCTCATTCTAGCATTGAGTCTGGTTTTCTAGCTCTGAAAAAATGATTCAGCTTATCTTTGCAAGCCGTGATCCCCTTTCACAAACTTTCAAGCTCATTTTTGGAGAAGCTGCATATAAATGATCTCTTTCCGTATATGATGTGGGAAGAGAAACGATCTGTTTCTTCTGAGGTGGAAGACCTCACAGTGGTCATGTGCCTCTCTTAGCTACGTCCCCAAATCTGTAAGACCAGAAGCACAGCTACATGGGACTAGTTAGCATTCCAGTTAATATACACGTGCAAAATGGAGGATCTGGTATCAATGCCAGTACACGCAGTTGGACTTACGGCGTTCTGGCATTGAGAAAGCAAACATTCTTACAAGCTTTTTCTTATAAATTTGTATTCATTCCAGGTTAGGAACGAGATAGCCCTCTGCCATGCCGTTGTATATAATGTGATACTCAGTCTGAGTACCAGACTAAAACTAACTTGAAAAATTTAATACTAATGACTCCTTTGGCCACTTGATCATTTCTATCTGTGAAGAGTTTTCTGTGTCCAGCAAGGAAGAAAAGGAAGGAACTGGAAACATCCAGGCATCCTGCTTATTTGCATCATGTTGGTGAATAAAGTCAGCTAACCACAAGTACAAGGTGAAAGCTACAGATGTGATGGAAAACATTTTAAAACTTTATTTGAAGAATTATTTTACAGCCCATATGTTTTGAATCTTCTGTGTATTTTTAAAGTAAGGTAATCCCTCAAAAGTAGTTATTAACTTGTTTTTTTTTAACTAATACTGAAATATCTCATCAACATTCTGCAGGTCTATATTCATAACAATTTATATATATATTATTTTAGATTATATAGTGTGAGCATGTGCTATATACAGCTTGGAACAGAGAAGTGTCTTTACATTCCTACATGTTCTGCAGGGACATAAAATATCCCCCCACCCCCTCCCTTTTTTTTTTTCTAAAAATCAGGATTTTAATGTTATTCAGTGGAATAACTATAGTGGAGAGAATGTCCTTTGAGCTCCAAAGGTGAAAGAAAAAGGTTCTATGAAAAGCACTAGATTATTCCTAAAATTGTTCAGCAGTTTTGTGTTTAAGTGTTAATCAGAGGTTGTTGTCATAATGAATTTGGTGAGAGCTGGTTTCCTCTCTGAGTGATGTGGATTTCTTGCATAGTATCTTTCCATTTCTATGAGCTGTGATTAGATGGACTGTAAAGAAACTAACACTTAGGTATCCTTTCTAAAGAAAATGTCAGCCCATCTGTCTGGCATTGACATTTGGGGTTGAAAAGGCAGTATGATTGTTTACAAATCAATCTCCCTAATGTTTCAGTTAATCTTCTCAAAACCCTGAAAGATTTGACAGACAACTCCATGAATTTTGTCCTCAAGTGTGAATGTGTGCGTTTATAAGAACAAAGGAATAAATAGAAAAACAAATATCTATATCCTAAACCCACAGATGCTTCAGTGGCCTCATAAACCTTAGACATGTTGCCATTCACTTGCAGAAGGCTCTTGTCCTCCTCTAATAAACAGGTCCCTCCACAAACATGACATTCCTTGGTTCTGTGGACTGAAGAAGTCAAGTTTTTTTTCGTCTCCAATAATGTTGGCAAACAACGCTTATTAAGAGGCTGGACGATATGGCACAACGTATATAAGATACTTAAGACAATGCATAGAAAATCAGTTTTTTTTTTCTTCTGAGATCAAATTGTTCACTTCTAGAAAATGCAAATCTGGAAAGTAGTAGTTTCTGTGGAGCAGGTTCATGGCTAAGAATATCTGGGAATTCAGGAACAAAAGGAAGAAGTTTTTCTGTAGGATATAACACAGATTTTATTCAAGCTAACCTAGAATATACTAAACTTGGCCAGTCATCCCAAGAAAATAGTGTTTTGGGTTTTTTTGTGTGAGATTGATAATCTCTTGGAGATAGCCTTTTCTTTCAATCTGTTCAATCTGGGTTCGCCTTCATTTGCAAGTCTCTGACAAAACATGAAAAATTTGAAGTAAAGAAAAATAGACTAAGTATATAAAAATTCTATCAAACGATAAGGATTTTAGTAGATTTTTCTTAAGCTTGGTTCTAACAATAAACAAAGAGTGTCAAATAGTACAAATAAACTGTTGCAACTGCTTTGTTCTCCCTTTTTTATAGCTCAGGGTTACAACCTGTTAGGAAGTCTGTGGAGACATTGGCTGATTTGGACAACTAATTACTGTAGCTTAATCATGTATCTGTCTGTGCTTTGGTGTTCTGACTGTCTGGAAAATAACTTGCTAGCTTCTAAATGCTTCTGCAAGATGCATAAACTGAATAAACAGAAGACATAAAGAAGCTTCTTGATATTTCTTCACATGAATGCCACTATGATTGATTCAGAAAAAAGGAAATTGTTTCCCTTGAAAAATGTATTATCATTCCCTTGCATTCCTTGATGCCTTCCTTGCTGCATGTGAAGAGTAGAGAGGTCTCCTCCTGGGCTATAATGCTTAAAAACTAAAAGACATCTCTGGGTAAGCTGCTTTGTGACCAAAAAGATTTGAAATGGGTCAGATATATATTCAAGCTGACATTTATAAATGATGTTATCTGTTGGTTTCAGCTGCAGAGCACACACAAAGCAGAAATACATAGGGACGGGGTAAGACTTCTTTGCTGCGGTGAAGATTTAACCTTGTCCAGAGGCTGGTTAAGTGGAAGGCGACTAGACAGCTCTTAGTTGGTCAGATATATTGATTTACTCATTGTTATCATAAAATAGAATTACTTAAAGGGGAACTCTTAAGTCAGTGCAGGAGAAATGGCTTTGCGCATTTAAAACAGGTGAGAAATAGAGAAAGAATGAGATGACTGCAAGCTCAGGAGGAGAAATGTCAACAGATATGAGTTAAAAACCTAGTGTATGGGACTCATTTCAGGTACTCATGGTTCCAAATATGGTGATGTTACACTTTGGAAAGAACAAAGAGAATGGAAGTAAGATAACCAGCCTAGCTCCACTAGACTGAGCAGAATGGAAAAAGAAAATATCACCTCAAAATTCCACTGTCTTGATGCTGGACAGTGATGAGACAAAAGCCATGCTATTGAAATAAGCCATTCAGATCCTACTGAAGATCCTTGATCAGCCCAGTTGAAAAAGAAAAGCCCAGAAAGTGATATTTCAGAAGGCTATCAAATGCCAGCCTGCTTAGTATGATTTGAGTGTTAGAAGGAACATGATTAAATAAATATCTATATAAATAATAGTAAAAAAATAAATTCATCCACACACACAAATATAAATCTTAGTCATACAGAATAAACCCCCTCAATTCTGTCCTCAAGCTTTTCTTTTTTCATTTGAGCAGGTAGAAATTACTGAGTTCTGAAGTAAAAAAGAGGTGGCTGCTTGATTGAATTAATTAGGTATCGTTGGTCCTACCTTGGGACAGGGATGTACTAAGAGGTCAGCTAGTATATCCCTTACAACTGCTTTTTCTGTTGAGGCTTTGTCACCCTTTCTTTGGCAAATAGTTTGCAAGTCAAAGCCAGTTGAGACCCAAGGGGACACCTGGGTCTTATCCTTCCTCTCCAGTGCCAGGAGCTTCTAGGTCCGAACTGAGCAAAGGTGAGAAGGGCAAGGGCCCATAGGATAGATGGATAATGGTTACCTTCAGAACTTCTC
Organism: Psophia crepitans; assembly: GCA_013399095.1. NCBI lineage: Eukaryota > Metazoa > Chordata > Aves > Gruiformes > Psophiidae > Psophia > Psophia crepitans. Next base: position 457,555 of record VWZZ01004526.1, on the reverse strand, counting down.
CTGTTATGCTTGTCTCTGGGGACTCTTGCCCCTGTGCTGAGGTGGGCAGTGGGTCATGAAGGGGTTGGAGTCAGGAGAGCTTCGGTGGAGACAAGCAGGGTAGAGAATCCTGCTCAATTTCTAAGCTCTGATCTGCTTGAACCTCCATACTGAATCCCACCTTAACAATCCTTGTACGATCTGTAAATAAGTCCATATTTAGAACACGAAAATGATGGCAAAATCATGCTGTTGCAATATTGAAGGGCATGAATTGTCATTTATTAGCCTCCTTTACCAAACTGGAGTGCAGATTGCCCTTTTAAGATGAACACGAAGTAATTACCAGAGAAATTTGCCTTTGCTGATAAAAGTAGTACACAGATACTCACAGAGGGAGATTATGGGAGTTTTAGTGAAGCAAAATAGTTAAAACCTCAACAAGGTTTCCTGATGCATTAATTTTATTGTGAATTTTCTTTTGTGATACTGGGCACTATGTTACAGTATTGGCTGCTGAGCCAATAGGTCCTGGCCTGAGAATTTCAGCAACCATTCAGAACAAATAAGCTTCTAACTTCTGTGGACAAGGAAAAGGTTTTAAAACATGGCCTTATGGGAATATAGCAGACAGCCTCAAGGGCTGCTCGAAATTACTGAAGCCAGTTGCTGCTTTGTTAGCTTTCATCTTAAAGCAGTTTGATTATTTATTTTTTTTTTTCCCCCCTCTGTTGCTACAGCACCAAGTGAGTACTAAAGATTGAGATTAGAAAGAAACTAACCTCTTCACATGTTTTTTCCTTTTTTTGGAAATACGACTTTCAGGATTTTTATGATCTGGCTCATAACCTCTGAATACTGTTTCATTTTACATCTTATTTAAAGCACAATGTTTCCATTAGATCATAATCTTCTAACATTCTGGGAAGCTGGCTCAATGTTGATTTAGAGGTGAATTTAGTCTGCAGAGCTACCAAATCTGTCTCCTTCCTCAGGTGATTTTTCTCTAATAATTTACAATAATCTGTTTCTTTGAAATGCTTACATCTTCTAAATGAATAGGCCAGTTGAGTTTGATGTAGCTGAACTTTTGAGCGTCATCCAATATATTTCCTGGTTTTATTATTACATGCCTATTTTCTTTTTTTTTTTTTTCTTAGAAGGAGATAATGAGGACAAAAGTACAAAAACCTAAGTTGTTTGGACAACAGTTTTGCGCATGTTTCCAACATTACCATTTTTCCATCAAAGATGCACTGAACAGTGAGGGTCTAATTTTGTGGGTGGTTATCTCATTGAAATTCCACTAAGGGCAAGAGAAACCAGTAAATTGGGATGGAATGCAATATGTGGCTGCAGAATCCAGTGACAATTATTCTGGTGGGAGTGGGGGTTGTTTTTGGTTTGTTTGTTGTTTTTTTTTGAGAACTGGGCCTGCAGTTAACTGCAATTCAGGCCACTACTCTGTAGCTATGTTATCTTTCAGTAAAGATGAAATGTGGTTTACAAAGTGAAGGAGATCAGGATCAGAGAACAGGAAGGAAGAATATTCACAGCAGCTCTAGAAACAGGGGGGCATTTACATGGCTTGTGAAGAGAAGCAGCTCAAAAACATTGCAAGAATTATGCAGTGGAATAATACAAAAGGCTTCTGGAAATGTTTTAAATTGTTGTTCTTTCATGTCACCGCTGTGGGTGGAAAGGCAATATAACTGGTACCAGTACAGTGGTTCAGCAGCAGTGTGCAGAAGCATGACAGTGATGTATGGCTGTTTTTTTTGTGGTAAACCCAGTTTTCATTCCTGAACAGAACTGGTTTTGATAAAGCCTGTCTAGAACCAGTGATAAATTTTTAATGAAATGTTTTTACACTATGTTTGCAAGAAAAGTATTTAATGAGAATTATATGTTGGAATTTTTGCCTGGATGAAATGAATACTTTTTGTCTGCTTCTGCAAGTGATAGCAGATAGATCCCAAAGAACCCAAATGTTATATCTTAGTGAGATGATCAACAGAGAACGTTATTTCTTAGTGTCAGTAGATATTCCTGGTAAGTCCTGTTTCCCTATTGGGGTGGATACATACTGAAGAAGCCATTTTGTAGATGCTGGACCCTTTTGAAAAAAGAGGTTTTCCTTTAAAGCTGGAGCTGTGGTAACTTCATTTGGTGTTCTACTTTTAGCTTTCTAAGTGCTGCAATGGCCAACATATTTCAGTACTAAAGGCCAAGAACTGGCTTGTGAATAGTTACTGCTGAACTTAAAATTTCCCTACATCTTTGACAATGGGCACTGATAAAAAAGGAACCAGACAGGAGCTGGCACTGTCTGAGGACACTGGGCCAGCTGAGCTGAGCTGGCTGGTCCTCATCTGTGGGACCACGGAAGAGGCTCTGCAGTTGCTGGAAAAGAGCCCTGCTCCTGCGTGCATGACTTCTCTTTTTTAATGGCTTGGGTGAGGTTTTGGTTTAGCCAACTGTCCAGTCTTTAGACCAAATATTTAAATTCCCATATCAAGTCTGAATGGAGAAAAGAGAAACAGATTGAAGCAGACTTTGTTGTATTCATACCAGAAGTCAGTGGGCCTTTCCCTTCCTCTGTAACGCTGCTGTAGAATTTCTACATGACTCCATGTGCTGCAACATATGTGACTTTTATCTTGCGGTTAAAAGTTTTTAGTCCCACGTGTACCTAGGCCTATTTTCCTGTCTGAGTTAGTAAAAATACTGTGAGTTAGTAAAGATACTACTTTGCATCCTCTGAAGGAAGTGAAAAAATGTAAAAAAACACCATGTCCAATGTAAAGCATATGATCATATTCAGATAATTTCTGAGAACTAAAGTAAAAAACATACTAAGCATCTGTAGTGGCCCAAGATTTTTCCAAAACAACCAAAAAATTTGCACAGGTATATAAAATATTTACAGATTTGTAATCTAATATTTGATTATTTAAAAAAAAATAATTCATACCTTCCAGTGGTTTGAAGACCTGTTGCCAGAAAAATCTATAGATTTTATTTAAAAGCACGTTGGCTTGAGTGATAGTGCTTTTTTACATGTGTGCGTGTATATGTATATATATGTGTGTGCATGTCTGTGACTTATACATATTATAATAATATATATAATTTATAAATGTATATATAAATATTTGTATATGTAAAGGAAAGATTATGCATATAAAATTTCTCTTTTTTTTAATGGAGGGGTTGTGGAAGTACTATTAGAGGAACATAGCTGCAGCCACAAAACCTGTGTAAATCATTTTTTCTGTATGCATGTGACTGTGTGATTTGATGACAAAAGAGACTTTCAGCTTTATTTGTCTGTTCATCTGCAGGTCCTCTGGATCTGTAATTAGCACTGCTTATGGGTAACATACCCCTGTAAGGAACACATGCAAAGCTGCTTCACAGAAATGTAGTTACGATATTGGTACAGTGTTGTGAGCAGCATAGACAAGAAATACAGCAGATTGCAAAGACCCCTTCTCCCCAGTGACTTATAGTTTTCTAAGGCCATGGAATAATTTTTCTTCTTCTTAAAGAAAAACAAGACCAAGAGGAAGAATGAGTTTCCACTGTGCTAACGCAGTGCCTGTTCTATTTCTAGGGTCTTTTTTGGGAAAGGCTATCCTAGCAGAATAACTGAGTGACCAGAGTGAGTGTTTAAACCCCTAGAAAAATAACATATCCCTCATGAAAAATTCTGCCTACAGAAACGTTGACACACTACATTAAGTTGAGAACATGATCGATCCAAGGGTTAGATGATGTGAAAACATGTACACACTTTGTGTTAACCTTTCATGTCTATGAAGGACAGATGATAAGCCCTTTACCCTACTGCCAAACTGAAGAGGGATTCAATCTCTCCACTGGTTCCACTCTAACTGAATGTGGATTTTATGTAAACCACAACCCAAACTTTTTATGAATTCAAAAAATGCTGACTGCATTTTTCTTGTCAGGCTACAAAACTAGACCATGACCGATGAGTTTGAGCATTTGCTGATCATTCATCTACAAAACATAATAGTTTGATTCTTTCACTTACGGCTATTTACAGAAACAGAAGTTAATTAACTGGTGCTCAGCATATTCTTTTTGTTTTTTTCCCCTTTAGCCAGATTTTGTTGCATCCTAAGAAAAACCTTTAATAACATGATACAAATGAAAGATCATAGATACCATTTGCTATTGAAAGGTCACATTTATTTAGCCTTAATATAAGAATAATAAGATTGGCTACATGTACCCATACAAATATACTGTAACTGAATCAAGAATGCAATCAACTAGTTTGGCGCTATTCATGCGGCACCCAAATAATTCAAATTAATCAAATCCTCTAGAATCAAATGGAGCAGTCACAGCTATGCAAAGCTAGTGCAAAATTTAATTTGTGCTAATCTGTCTTGGAGAGTGGAAGTACAAAATACACTAGAATATTAGCATCAGTTGCCTGATTTGGACTTCAGTTCTTTTTTTTTTTTTTTTCTTCCTCTTATTTTCTCTGTGTCTTATAGACATGAACATTACTTAAGGAATGTGATTTTACATTCCAGAAGAGTAGAAAAGCCTTCACTCAATAAAACATAACCTTTTAGCACTGTTCCATTAAGGGGCAACTGTGTTGCAGGAATAGCAGAAAAGGAAATTCTTTATTCACAAAATTGAAATTAAATTGCCTGTCTTCAGCATTATATAGGAATGAAATCCATAAACCAAGTTCAGATAATAAACAGAAGATTTATAAGTAACAGTGTTCTTCAGTGATCTAAGGCATAGCATTAAAAGTTGAAATCAAGACAAATACAAATTTCAACTTAAGGGGTGAATTTAACTCTAGATTTCTTTCTCGGGCTCTTAGAATCATAGAATGGTTAGGGTTGGAAGGGACCTCAAAGATCATCTAGTTCCAACTCCCCTGCCATGGGCAGAGACACCCTACAATAGACCAGGGTGCCCAAAGCCCCATCCAACCTGACCTTGAACACTTCCAGGGATGGGGCCTCCACAGCTTCTCTGGGCAACCGGTTCCACTGCCTCATCACCCTCCCAGGGAAGAATTTCTTCCTCATACCTCATCTAAATCTCCCCTCTTTTAGTTTAAACCCATTACCCCTTGTCCTATCACTACAATCCCTGATAAACAGTCCCTCTCCAGCTTTCCTCTAGGACCCCTTTATGTACTGGAAGGCCCCCTTTAGGTTCCTTTGACCTGAAATGAGATGTTATATACCCAACACTCCAACAAGCATACTACTCCCTATGTAATATTGGAGGCACAGTGTCTGTTAAAAGAAGCAGAGCAATGATACTTCTGTACACATTCAAACATGTATACAAATTTTACATGAATACTCAATTCCAAGATGATTGGCTAACAGTTGTTGTCAATATTTTCACTTTAATAAAGTAGGGATTCTCTATAATAATTTTTTTTTAGCTTATAGATGAATTCGTTACATATTTTAATAGACTGAAACGTAGCAAGTGCAGGTTATTTCTTATTCCCATGAGAAGCAAGGACCTACATTGCTTAGCTTAGACACCTAAGATACACAGGAGAAAAGGTGTTTTTAGAATCGTAGCAGAGGCCATCATGATCTATTTGATAGCACCAAGCTAGGAGCTGGTGTTGGTATTAATGCTCACTCAGTGTCCTACACTGTACAAGTCATCCATCACCAGAAACCCCCTTTGGCCTCCTGCGTGAAGAAAAACTCTCTCTGTTTCTGTGTAGTCTATGATAATCAGTGCAGGAAAAGAATCTCAAGTCTGAGGCTCTGTTGACTTAATTGATATGGTATGAGCAATACTCGATACTGAATAACACTGCCTCACCTGTGAGGAGTAATGTGGGAGAAGGGAAAGAAAGCACAAAGGTGCATGTTGAAAAATGTGACACACCAGGAAAGGAGTCTGGAATCATGGACTGATATGCAACAAGAAATAGAAATTAGTGAAGAAACGTGCTGTGAGGGGCAATGTCAGTGAAGAGAAAGAATAAGGGGAATCGGTAGAGAAATGACCAAAGAGAAGTGGCATAGCAGAAGTAACACCCTTTTCAGCAGTGCTCCAAGTGCCTGTAAGGGAGGAAAGTCTGTCTTTAGCAAGGCAAGAAATAATAATACTGCTCGAGGATAATTTTCACAGGTACTTTAGCTGTGTGAAGAGGAAAAAAAAAAAGGAAAGGCTGGACAACAGAAATGTTACTTAAAACATAAATATAGGATTTGTAGTGTGATCACGGTGGCTTAGAAAGACTATGCAATAAAATGAAAGATTGTCATGAGAATTATGATAACTTTCTGCTTCTAAATGTTTTTTAAGATGAAGGTATTGATTCATCCTAAGCCACAATGAAACTTTTTTGTGTGTAACTGCAGTGGTCTTCCCACCTGCAGCCTCAGGGACATAAAACCACAAGAACACACCTAGTCATCTGTGGGATATTTGGGCTGTGAAGTTTTGCTTGAACAAGTCAGTCAGTTGATTAAATTCTTGTTTCTCTTTCGCGTATTAACAGTTACAGAGGCAATTACAAGATGTTTAAAAATATTCTCAAGCGCCACCGTATCACCAGAGCCTGGAACCAGAGTCTGAGAGCACAAAAAAATGCACAAGCCAAGTTGTCAACTGATATATATTAGCTTAGGTCCCTGGAAGCAGTTTTACACCAAGGGAGAGTCTGTCTCTTCTTCCCTGCAGATTCTTGATTCCATCCTGTTTTCATTCAAGTGTGTGCTTCTGAGAGGATAAGCACTGAGCTGTAGTTCTTAAGGGCTGCAATCTCCTAAAATATAAAATAAATAACTGGGTTTGGGATAAACGTTTCATTTCTGCCAGCGGCATAATGCTTAGGCTTGAAATGTTATCATCCAAGGAAGTTTTATCTTGAAAAACTTTTCATGCTGTCTGGCACTGAACGTCAACCCAAGTAAGATCCAGAAAGTCAGAAATCTTTTTTTTTTTTTTTTTTTTAAAAAAAAAAGGAGAATTGAAAAGTAGCAAGGTTTCAAGCCTTTTCCTAAGCATTGCTTTGAGCAAAGGCAGTGTCAGGTCTTGCATATCTGTCATTAGAACGGGCTAATCGGGGACGTTCATGCAGCTGAGGCATGACTGTATGCTCTATCTGGCTCCATTTGTAGTATTGCAGATCTGTACAAACAGAAATCATTTGGGATTTGCTGTGTTATTAGAATCCTCATTATGGGAGCAGAAGCGACCACTGCAAATGATGTTACAAAACTGTAACACTACTTTGTACTTTTCTGCAATTGTTATATACTTTTCAAATTTACTTGCTCAGAAGTGGGAAACTTTGCGTCTTTTATGTTAAAGTTTTCATGCTTTAGCACTGCTGAATATTTATATATTTGATTAATTTTACTTGGAAATGAAGAACGATCAATGGTTTTGGAGAAGAGTAGAAGAAACATATATGTGTTGTATGCATACCTCTGTATAAAGTAGGTACCCCAAAGCTGTCAGGTTCACTTTTCCAATGATTTGTTTCAAAAATGTTTATTCCCCTGCCTCATTCTATTTCTATACTTTTTGCTAAAACTCCCTCCTCCAGTTTTCTGTGGTCTGTGCACTAGCTATAATTATTTAACTTCATAACTGCAGCCTTTGAAAATCCTTTGTAGCAGACCTTTCAGGCCACGTTGCTGGACTCTGTGACAGGGTGGTCAGACCACATCTTTTGAGGTAAGTCTTCTCCTGGATACATCCATAGGTTGAAAAAATCTTTCTATACAGAAGTTTTCGGGTGAGGGCAGTAAATCCTCTGTCCTACTACCATATTTTTATGAATATAATACGTATTGCATCTGATCCACTCTCATTTTGTAATACTAATTCTGTGTGAAGTATAGTCAGATGCACCCAAGATATTCTCTCTTAAATCAGAGGAGTGGACATAGGAGAGGTGAAGCCATGCACAGGACTGAGGTACAGGAAAGCCTGCTTGGACAGAGGAAGTTAGCTGTAGGAAAGCAGAGACAAGGAGCTCCTGGGAAAGAAAGGACTCTTGAGGTAACTGTCATATTTTGAAAATACATATATACATGTATATATACATATATATGATATTTATACACACACCGTGGAAACAGACAACACTACTGCAGAGTCAGTTTGGTTTTAATACAGATCAGTTGAAGGCTGTACACGTGCAAATGAAGGGTAAAGGGCAATTTTTAGGCAAATACATCAGTGTCTTAAAAGTAGCTTGATCCCTTCAACTTTCATTAGTCTTTTGCTATGGTGCAACCGTATCTATGCAACCATTTATTTACACTGAAATTTGTTCACTAGATTATTTAAATCAAATCAGGAATTCCCAACAAATATTTACACTGGATAAAACACATCAAAAAGGACAAATAAAACATGGCCAGCTGTGGACTATGGAAAGCACAGTTTGCTTCTACTACTGACAACAACATATGCCTCCTGTCAGAGGAAAAAGGATAAAACCAAACTGAGTCTGGATTGTTCTGAGCTTTTCAGCTATTTTTCACAATTTTATCTCCTTAAAATAATAAGGAGTCATTTCATTTTAGTGGTTTGGCTCATGTGAAATAATGGTTCAAATTAAGTTTCCTAATTATGCATTTAAATGGAAGAAGATTGTAATTTAAATTCTCGTTGACTGCTAACAAGTTATTTAATAAGGATAACCAGAGTTCAGCTGTGTATATTACATAGTTGTTCTGTGATTTAAGACCCCGTGGGGTGCCTCTCCAAGAGTTTTGCTTTGATAGCAATTGAAAAGTTCAAATTCTCACTCATATTATATGAACACTTTATGCCTTTTTAAGGGTTGAAAAATTGTCAAAGCCATCTTGTAAGAGTTCTTTCTTACCATGTACTGTATCGGAGCCTGTAGTCCTTATATCACTCTAACACCTGAGCACCTTCCAGAACTGCATTAATGACTTGTTGAACATCTGCTGCGTGTAGTTTTCTTTGCTACTCCTGCTGTTGTTCAGCTGGACAGTAAATAGTAAATCTTGCCTTTTTGTTCTATTCAGGTTCTTATAATGCTGCAATCACTATGGTAGCTGAAAGCCTTAAAGGCTGGAGTTAGAGAGTAGTGGCTTCATATTTAATCTAATCTCGGTTTATTTTGGTGGGATTCATATGGTGCAAGCTCTACTAAAAAGGCAGCTGTGTGCTGGCTCAGGATTTTCCCAGCCTTCAGACACTGTACATTGCCTTAGCTGTGAGAAACTGTGGTGTTAGGTAGGAACTATGCCCTGATGTTTGATCCAACCTTCAGGCTGGCAGTGAGCAGTCTAGCTGAGCTGTATATTTAGGACATAGTTGGTTTGAGTCATTTTTTAATGTTGATCCTAACTCCAGATTTATACTAATACCATATTCTTTTGATTACAATTTATGACATGCAATGTTGGATCTAGAAAAGATTTTAATGGAAGAGGTTATACTTCCCATCTAAGAGATGGGAGGGGAAGAGATATGTTTTCTTTGTATTTCTTGATCTTTATTGCTGAGGTGGTAGATGGGTTCCTGTTATGAACTAGATGGTCTTAAGAGCAGCTCTCATTTACAGCCATAATTTCTAACCCCAAAGGATCTTTGAAAGGTGGATTGTCCACCTGTGCCGGTCAGTGATTACAAATGTTTGAAGGACAGTAAGCCATACCTGGCCAGCTGTCCCCATGCAGAGCCTGGGATACAATCTCTTGTGCTGGGGAAGTCCTTATCATCTAATTAGGACACCTTCAAGAGGAAAACAGTAAGAACGACCTAGCTTCCAGGACCTAGCTTTGTGGGGGTATGCAGAGAGTTGGTGGTAAATCACATCTCTGAGAAAACTGAACTGAAACTAGGAAAACCCTGGGTTTTGCCTCAGAGGAATTATGTTCGAGGTATTAGCTTTTTGTATTGCCTACCACTATCCCTTCTAGAGGAGACTGGAATTGTTACCTCTATATTCCAAGTGATAAACTGTCAGTTTTTGCTGTCTGTGGCACTCTTTGGGAATGTAATTACAGGCTAGGCTTCATTCGCTCCATGTGTTAAAAAGAAAGAAACCATCAGGGCCTGGTTTCCTTATTTGATTCTTTGCATGGTTGTAACATTTGTGTGAGCAATACTGAACTGCTGCTTCTTACATTTCTGCCACATATACAAGATAATTTTGAAGCATATCAGGAAGATTGTGCAAAGAATTCTTAAAGCCCATTTGCAAATGAACCTTTCAGAACAAAAGTAAACTTCTTTTTCACAGTGTTTGCATTTTAGAACTGCTTCCTTTTTTGCATATCAAAGGTAACAGATCTTTGAAATCTTTCAGTAGGATTACATTGCTTAATGGGTCATATCAACGATTGCATCAGGCAGAATATAAGTGGCATTTGTTTAGAAGGCAGGTGACGATCATCAGTCATAGGATCACAGAATAATTCTGGTTGGGAGGGACCTCAGGAGACCTGTAGTCCAACCTGTTGCTCAAAGCAGAGCCAGCTATGTAGTCAGATCAGATTACTCCCTCTGCTTAAATACTTTCATGGAAACAACTTGGATAGGGTTAAATATTTTTTAAAAACTTTTTAGAAATGCAAAAGGAGGAATATTCTTTAAGATTTCATAGGAGCCTGTAACCTAACTTGAACGCTTTTTAATGTACATTTGTGTGTCTGACACTTATTCAGTTCTTGGCATGGAGAGAGTCAAGTGTTGTTCTTGGAACAAAGCATATATTTTACTAACTAATTCCTGATATATGGGGAAAAAATGTAACACTTGGTGGAGTTTTGACATCTGAAAGAAAATGATTGCTTTGAGGTGGCTAGTGTGGAAGGGGAGTCTGTTAGAAAGAGTATATATGATGCTGATAATCTGTTGACAAACAAAATGGCATGTGTACATCATTAAATTAGGAAAAAAAAGAATTGCAAAATTGAAGTCTAGTCTGTTGAAAGTTTTAAAAGAATTTCAGAGTCATTCTGGCTCCAAAGCATCTTACAATAATTTTTGTACCTGAAATATTTTTGTCCTCCATACTGCTGTGTGAAAAATCCCCTGCCTCAGACCACAGATGTTAGCACCTGACTAAGAGTAGACTGAAGCACTGCTGCAGCATATGAGTTAAAGAAAGCAGGGAGCAATTCAAACTGTTAACTGTGCAGAGGTGCTAGACACAGCATCCCTAAGCAGATAATGGAGAGAGGTGGGATGTCACATTAAGTTCACTGAAATTAAGTTTGTTACCTGTAATAGTTGATGTGAACACAGCCTCTTTTTTTTTTTTATTTATTTTATTTTTTTCCCCCAGTGCAAGCCAAGGTTCAGCAACCCTGGTGGTAGGAAGTTTAAATTGCTATTGTGCTCTTGAAGTCAGCCCTCAACAACATGATGGCAGAATTACAAGTGAGTTTCTGTGCCAGATGGGACCTAACTGAACATATAATTGAAACAGTGAGACCACCTGGATACACAACGCTGTCAACTATAAAAAAAGGCTACTCCTAATAGTTACTGGTATAAACAGACCAAAAAAACTTTTACAGGCAACATGGTGAGTGTTAAGGAGAGTTTTGTTCCTTTAAAGCCTGTGTAAATTTCAGTTCTGGCTGTAGATTAATGTTTCCTCTGGAAAGATGATTTAGTGGGTTCCTGGCATAGCTTTTGGTTCTGCATTTACCCAAACAGCACCCAGTCACCATGACATAGCTTTCATTTTCTCTCGTGATTTGGAGAAGTTGTGCATAATCCACCTCTTATTAATAATCCAGTCCTCTGAGGTACCGAATACTCTCATTTCCCATTCATTTCATATTTTACAGGACCCTATAAGTTGATATAAAGGAAATACATTTTGGTACAACTATGTAGGTATTATGATCTTTTTTTTAAAAAGTAGATAAATTGGGCCCATAAGGCTTATTGTGATTAAAAGCTTCACTGCTTATGGTGAAATTCTAGAGCTGCCCATATTGCTGTTATTAGCATATAAATGCTCTTATCTGCCAGAGTTGGACATAATCATGAAATATGCCATCATTCCAGGATGAAGTTGGGAGCTGCCTGGGGTCCCATAACATTATGAGAATGAAGTAGCAATACTATTGTCATGGTTGAAGAAGCACATTCATTACCAGCCCCTCTTTTTTTTGAAACTGGTAATTTTACAGGGAAAAAAGCTTACGTGTTAGGTAAAATTTCTCAGACTTATTTTAATGTCAGAGGTGACTTTTTTCCAGTACAGTGACTTTAATACTTTTACTTATTGTCATTTTTTTGAGTAGCAAGAAAAGCTGATTTAACTTTAATTATTCCAGATTCTTTCCATGCACATGGAAAACAAATAGCTTCTTAATAGTCAAATTGTTAGGGATTTGATCTACATGTAAAACAAGCACCTCTGAAAAAGAGATTTAAGCCAGATTTTAACTGTATGGCCAGTTTTTCTATGGAGCTTTTTAGGATCCACTTTCTTATTTGCTCCTTATTTGTGTGGTTTTGACTACTGCTGCACAAGGACCTCTGGCTGGGATCATCTACAGGGCTTTGCAGGGAGGCAGGAGCTGAAATGGTCTTTCAGCTTCCCTCTTTCCTTGTTTGCGAATATGTGGAACGTAGCTAAGAACATCCTTGATGGATTTTTTTCTGTGGACCTAGAAAAAGGCAAAATAGGACAAGCGTCCTTCCACAGAGCTTTATTTTCCAGAAACACTGGGTGGGTTTGCATTCTGCCCGCAGTACTGCAATATTCAGGCCTTATAAGAAGATCTAAACTCCACTAATGTGTATAAAAAGTTATATGAAAAAATTTGTATCAAATAAACTAAACTTACTTAAACTGCCTGTTTCTTTGAATTACTTGTGGTTAGAATAAAATCTTTTACTATGATATTTTTGTTGTCACCAAAGGCTAATGATTTCGTGACAGAGGCTGTTTTTGCAGGACATGTAGCCAGTGTGAAACCTCAACAGAAATCTTAGAAGAGGGTCTGATCTCGCAAGGTTTCCAGCTCAGTTTGCAGACTAGCAGATAAAACTGGCTGTGCAACAGATAAGCATCCAACCTTTGAATCTTTATCTAAGATGAACCTTTTGAGGTTCTGCCTTCACCAGTTTTCTAAAGGGCACAGATGGTATCAGTTCCATCAGTTTTCAGTCCCAGATCGATCAGTGTCAAGTCCGGGTTTACTTTCTACGGTTTGTGGAGGATCCGTTGATAGCATGCATCCTGTTCGTTATTTTTGAACCACGCTATTGAGATTGAATCCATATGTTTATTATGTTCACAAGAATTCTTCCTGAGATCTATGGTGAGTAATTTATGAGCTCTGGCTATATTATGGGAACCTTTCTGTAAGAAAATACAGTATTTTAAAAATAATAATAATAATAAAAATTGCTCACTTATCTTCAGAATATTTATTTCATATTTATTTCATACCTAATTACAAACAGACAGTCTGAATAATTGTCTTCATTGAGAGCTCTTTGACACTGAGAATATAATGCCTTTTTTATAAACTTTTTAATGTGCAGCCCATAAATATGTCACAGCTAAGGAGTACTGCATCTTTAAGTATATTAAATGCAGTCTTGTGTAACCAAACATAATAGGATTTTTAAATGAATTATAACTGAAATGTTTAGCAAACAACTTTTTAAACTTTCTACATGTGTAAAGCTTCCTTAAACTGACCAATTCAAATTAAGTATCTGAAAAGAAACGTTATATTTGGCAGTATTGAAACCTATTAGTAGGATTCTTGTCTCATGTACATTTAAGAGTGATACAAAAGTTTCAGGGAAAATGATTTTAATGAATTTATTTTAAAAGCACCCGTTAATGGGTATTAAAGCAATACCAAAGTCAAAGCAATGTGAGAAATGAGAATACATATGCTTTGTTTAAGTGAAGGTCATGCTGACACCTTTATAGCTGCTTAAGATCTGAACCTGATATACATTGTACTAGCTGGCAGTAGGCTTCATTTTTAACAATCATTCTCTTCTATTATATTGAAAATCATCTAATTCAAAACTTCATCTTGTGTTGATCTGCATTCATTAATAATGCCTCTTTTGAGGGGATAGAATTTCACATAAAAGATACGGGTGACATAAGCCATTTAGGAAACTTCAGAGATACTAATCCAAGCAGCAGGAGAGCTGTGGAGGGGGTAAGCAGATAGAAAGGGAGGTAATAAAAGACAGAAATGTTAAATTAACTGAAAAAAAAAAGTATCCTGTACTCTGAATTCTAACAGCTCAGGCTAAATTATGTATTCAAATACAGTCTGCTTTAAATACTCGCCCAAGATTTCACTGTAGTCTGATGGGGTTTTTCAGGACAACAGCTGGCCTTCATTCAAGTTGCATCATTTCAGTAGTTAATTATGGCTCATTTCCAATCTAAATTTGCCAAACTTCAGTGTCCTGTCCTGTGCCCCCTCCCCGCCTCAAGCTCTAAAACAGTAGTGCTGGTAGCTGAGTTCCTGTTTTGCAATACACTTTGAGAAAACGTTCACAACTGGCATTAGGTTGATCTTTTTTCCCCCTCTTGAGTCATACCTGCAGCAGATGTGAAACCTGCTAAATAGAGAAAAGATGTATAGGCAAAATATTGTGCATATCCACACTAATATGATTCCACAAGTAATAGTGACTTAATATTTTAAAATAATCCATTGGTATGCTTACAGTTGTGCCTTTCCTGAATAATTATGTAACCAGATTTGGACTACTGTCCAAATAGTATGTTGAAATACTTTAAAATTTATTTCAATTGACTCGCCAGAAAATTTTGGAGAGGTTATTCTAAAAGAAAGAAAAATCAAACTCCATTAATCACTGTAGACATTGTCTACCATGTCTGAGCTGTAATTCTCTTTCTCCTTTTTGTTTTATTGCATGAAATTTAGGCCTCTGTTCATTAAACATCTTATACATACATGGGGCTTAGTGAGATATCTGCTTTAAGAAAGTGCTGAAGCCCAGTGTGCTGTGACCGTAGTGTGCACCCAGAATTCTAGGCTTCACTACGAAGACTTTCAGATGTGGTGAAGTAAATTAGATTGATAAACCCAAATGTAGTTTACTTAGTTACTGTAGAGTCCAGTTGATTTTGTAAGATATGCTGAGCACCCGGTAGCTTCTGGGAAGTCAGAGCTATGTTTAAAAAATGAAACAAGCCTCCTTCCTCAGGTTTTCCTCTGTGCTTTTGTGACACAGCCTACCAAACATTGGACATTGAAAGAAAGATTAATTTTAAATAACATTTTGAAGGAAATCAGCATATGTGCACCTTCCTTCCTGAGCCCTGCAATTCTGCTGTTGTAAGAAGCATAATGGATTATAGCAAAGCAGGTATGGTGCTTGATTTCTTTAGCCAACAGTGTTTCTGTTTTCCCCCCCAAATGCTAAACCCCAGCAGGGAACATTTTGTCTGCTTGCCATCTCACGTTTTAGCCTGTGAGATCTGTGAGTTAGGTACATGGAAAATGAGAAAGTTTAGTGGTGGACACACAGCTAGGCTGTGCTGCTATGACAAAAACCAGTTGTGATTCTGAATTCTTTGTGCCTGGATGAAGGTGAAAGAAAATGGTGCTGGCTAATGTCTGGTGCCAGATGGCTTTCTGCCTGTTTCATGCAAGAGCTCAGATGCTAGACCAAACATTAAAATGATACTTCTGGTTGTGATCAGTTTTGGGTTCACATGGCAGTCATCTTTAATGAATGTCCATTGTATTTTTCTTCATTTCCATGAAAACTTGTTTCTCTTTAGTTGCAAAAGGGTCACATCCAGTAAGGCGTTATAACATTCAAATTCCATTGCTGCCATGGGATGTTTTAAATTGCTTCTCATTTCATAACTTCTTGAAACATCTATGTGCAAAAAAAAATGCCCCTTTTAAAATGTTTGATCGGAGATGCAGCCTGACTCTTTACAACATAAATTAAGCAGTGTGATTCATCAGCTGCAGTGAATTCAACTGACTTTGGTGGTGGTCTACCTGGAAGTGATTAGCAAATTGGTTATGGTAATCAGAGGTAACAAGACAAACACTTAACTTCCTTTGTGCCTCCAAAGGGCTGTGGAATACAGCCAGGCTGTTGCCTGCGTTGTTTATCTGTCTGTCTGTCTCCTTTGAAGTATTAAGTCATGGCAGCAAAGAGAATTAGAAATACATTCTTTCTAGATTATGTTCAGAATTTCCCTTTGTCCTGTTTTCATTTGCATAAAAGACATACCATCCATAAACATCACATTCTGCCAAATACTAATTCTCTCATAAGACCACTAGGTATCTCACGTGTCTGTACTGGAAAAGGTTCAGAGTAGTAGCCGTCTTGCCCTGATCTTTCTTATGTCTACATTCAGCATTGGAGATGTCAAGGCAAGATAAATCACGTTATAGGCCATAGCAGAAGCAAATTGCTCTCAGAATAAGGTTTATCAAGGAATAGAGTAACAGCTGTTTTCTGACCACAGAAATTCTATTTTAGTATTGAATATACTATACTCTCAGACATAATACAGGTACTCTCTTGTTAAAATTAAATATCAATTATATTTTTCTCCTACAAATCTGGTGCCTAATTTTATAATACCACATCTCTCTTCTGCCTAAAATTTCAGGTCTATTTAGGTAAGGAGATACTTCCAAATGAAACTAGAGTTTGTGGTGGTGTTTTCCAAACTCTTGTAATAACCATTTTTGTGTCCAGCTCTGTAAGCAGCAGTGAACTTAGTCACTTCTGTGACGAATGCCACCTTAGGCTCATAGGTGTCTTTATTAATCTGGGATCAACTGAAGTAGAAATTCAACAAATGAAGGTAGTAAGCTGTAAAGTAAGATTCAGGAAAAACTGAGGCGGCTAAAAGAAATAAGTAGTAATGGGGATCTCTTCCTAGATGTCTTGTCTTTCTGAATTCTGCTTCCATTGGTACACAGAACTGGATGTGGCTGATAAGCTCCATCTTTTGAAACAGAGGCACCAAGTTCTCCTGCAGCCTTTTGAGAGCCTGATAGATAAAAAGAGCTCAGCATACTCTGGCATGGAGCAAATTTCTAGAAATAGAAGTAGAACAGTCCAGTGTGTAAGAAATTCAGGGTCAAAATTCTCCTTGGCAGGCAGTGAATTCAAATTTGCCACCTCTGAGGATATTGCAGTTACCAAACTAGGCTGAGAAGAAAAATGGGAAAACACTATCTATTCTTTGGAAATTGTTTCAGTCTGTGACACAAGGGGCTCAGGCAACGGATTGTCACTGGAGCAGACAAAACACAAAAACCTGTGCACTGAGAAGTGCTCATTCACTGCAAAGGGTTCACATGGGTTCCTTCCAGCACTATGTATTTTACTGAATGCAGAACATTCATATACACCAGCTCTGTAAATTTGTGGTAATTGAGATGTGAGCCATTTTAACATCTACTGTTGATGACTTTTGGGGCTTTTTGGACTGCTGGCTGAAGGTGCCTCACTGTTGTTGTATATAGAGTCTCATAGGTGCTACATAGGCCCAGTCACCTACAAAACTGTTTTTGTAGTGGTTATGGAAGGTACCGACGATCTTTACAGAGTCTTGCTCCATGTGATAAACTCATGTATTTTTTGGAGATGTAGGTCCTGGAATCTAAATGAAAGTATCTTGTGTCTGTATGGGCAGAGAGGTTGACAATTATTATACAGAAAAAGAATAAGAGAATATTAGAATCTTAATCATAGAATCTTTAGGGTTGGAAAAAACCTCTAAGATCATCGAGTCGAACTGTCAACGCAACAGCACTATGTCTACTAAACCATGTCCCAAACTGCCACGATTACAAGCTTTTTGAACACCTCCAGGGATGGTGACTCCACCACCTTAGAATATTAGTGTTGCCTATTGTAAAAGCCTTTGGTCAGTGTTCTCAGAACTTTTCTTTATTTTGATTGTTTTGAAGCCCCAACCGGGAATACAAAAGAAGAATATACTTGCTGCTTGTAAGCTGCATCCCAAGTAAATCTGAAGGCAAGGGTATAGAGATGGTGAATGTAGGTAAGCAATGTTTGTTAGGGAGCTAAAATTAACTTAAATTTATTCATAAATGGGTCTAGAAATTAGCATTGCTACATACTGTACTTTCTCATATATACCTCAGGTGATCTCAGGCAGAAATTCAAGCCATTGAGAGCTTAACAGAAGAGAAAATCAAAGCTATTGATTGATTTCTCCTGGTATGCCTAGACAGAAACGTCCTTGCATGTTCATACTGTTTATTGAATAAAAGGTACCACTGTATGTAATGCACTAGAAATAAAATGAAAACCTGTCAGATGGTACAATTGTTTGGTACAAAACTGCACCCATTTGTGCCAATTGCTTAGTACAAAATTGAAGCATACAATTATGTTTCTCTATAAACAGTGAAAAATATGCTTTTTTATGTATTAGCTGTTCTAGAAGTGCCGTATGTTTTAGAAACAGCCAGTATGCATTGGTTTTAATGAACAGCCGTGGGTATCGAGGTAAAATTTGCCTGCAAAATAACTGCATATCCTGCAAAGGATCCTGCATAGTTTTTTACTGTTCCAAAAAGTAGAATGGAGGAAGAACCATTTGTGCTGAAGGACATCCAGGTGGAGTGAACCTTTTGCAAAGACAAGGAGTTCAGCAACATCCATTTAGACTATACCTGGGATTTTTTCAGGTGTTTACAGCTGGAAATAAATCTACTGGATGGAAGCTGAGCTTACATACGTCTAGGCGAAACACACCTCCTAAACTGCTAAATTTTCAGAAGTCATCAATGCGTGACATATTTGCTATGGAACTGAAAGTGTCAGTGACTACTTAATGGCTGATTTAAATGGAATTAATTTTAAAATGACATTCATGCTGTAGGTGCACTGAGAGGGAGAGGCAGTAGTAAAGAGTGTAATGGTGTTGAAAGTATGGCTAAAGGAGCTGGAGGCTACCAATTAATTTTTTGCTTTGAAGTCTTATGGCCACTCTTAGGATTCAAAAGTGCTTCTTTTAATTTAGGATAATAGGGGCTGTGGAAACAGAACTACACTGTAAATCAAAAGTATGATTAAAGTGTTTTATAATCTATTTGAATCCCTAAATATGGGAGGTGTTTTCAGACTGCCCTTGTTGGTTCTGTATGATCATTTAAAAACATACCATGCTGAGACCCACATAACATGGTAAGGGGAATTCGATGAGACAAAGTGCTTGCCAACAGTCCAATAAGTGAAGTTAGTGACTAATAGTTTTTTATTGAAGCTGATTTACTCTCTTTGGGCTGAAGCAAAAAATGTTTTTATAGGCTTGATTAGAAGCATTTGGGTTTCATGTCTAGGGGAAACTACTGCTGAAGATTAAGAAATCGAAGGGGCACAAGGGGTTTGTGTTTTGTTGTGGAATAAACAAAACCAAATGTGCAAAACAGACAGGGTACGTAAAAGTGAAGCACTGCAGCACCTAACTTTTGTGGATCTGGCACTCTGAAAAACAAGAATTCCAAGTTACACTTTTCTGAAGTGCTGAGTGTCACTATAAACAAGATTTAAATTAGGCAGTGGAAAGCATGCAGATCTGTTCAACAGGGAAACAGTGAAGAGAGGGAGTCTAAAATCCTCTGCCTCTCTGGACTACAGAGAGCTCATTTACAGCTACCAAAGAATCCACCAGCACCAAAACCTTCCTTGAAACTCAGTGGATAAAATTAGTTTTGACAGTCTTGTTTTTTTTTAAATTTCATCTGTAAGAATTAAGCTCATCTTCTACATCTTGCCCAAATACCTATGCTAGTGAAAAGTGGGTGATTCACATGTAAGGTCTTTGTTAACTTACAGGTTAAAATTGATACTACTTACCTTTGGATTCTGCATTCCTTCTGTGGACTGTGGGATTCAAAAGTTAAGGACTGCAGTGCCTACTTTGTAGATGTAGAAATCATCTAGAGACTTCAGTTCTGAGTCCAAACTCCATACTGTAAGGGTCTTCTCATGAAGACCACCACACCATTTTTATTTTCAAGTGAGTGTTGTTGCAGCTACCCAACAGCCTTAGTGATAACTAGTCATCTACTCCATCTACTTTCTCATGATGTTTTGCTTCTCTTGCCAAACATAAATCTGAAATTATGTGCTAACCAAGGATAGATATGTTCCCTGTCACAGTTCTTCTAGCCTTTCATTACATTTCTGGATACAGGAGATATTTTTATTTCTTTGAGTGTTATGTTAGACCCCTCAGCAATACACAAAAGACATGTCCATGTCTGGTATTGTGACTGATAACTCATTTTGTTACTATCAGTTTGCTTGGACTCTGGATCCCACCAAACACAGCACACTCACTTTTGAAACATATTTCTAGTTATGCAGAACTATGTTGGTATTTGTGCATTCTGGGGAAATGCCGCAGTGCTCAGATGGGGTACTCTGAAGAGCTGCCACAGACATCAGCATCATCAGGCGATGCTGCAGTGCCCATCTGCAAGAGAGCTTAGGGAAAGGCTGGCTGATTCAGACTCTCAGCCTGATAAAGGAAGGATTCCCAAAGCTGTTCTGTTCCTTGTACGGAGGATGAGTATGAGATTTCAGGGTGGTTCCAAGAAGGACATAATATGCATTTCTAAATCAAAGTGAAATGTTATGCTGGAATTCCCTTAGGTAGCTCTCACTGAGCTATTGTCTACGCAGTGTAAATTAGTGTGTAGCTGTGTTATTTCTGGAAAGGCACTGTGCTGGAACCTCTACTTGTTAATAGGGCTAATAAGAAGATCAGGAGCAGTGTAGCAGCAATGTGTGGTTCCAGTTCCAGAGATAGCTCGGTCAGCAGCTGGAAAGGAGTAAGGCCAGGAATGGTGACTGCAAGGTAAGCAGTTTGGGAAACACTGGCCTAGAGGTTTGCTTACTGAGAAAAGCCCAATAGAAATAGACAAAGTTCACACTATAAAAAATGTTAAAGTGATTGCAGTGAAGGAAGACAACATACTAGCTTGGATTTGATTGCTGTGGCTCATACATAATCAAATAATGGCTGAGCAGTGAGCAATGGCTGAGCAAATCATCCTTAAAATGTACTGTAGCATTCTGCAGCAAATTACCAGGTATGTGTTAGATGGTACTTAACCTATGTAAATGTGCAAGTTCACATCTTTCATATGAAAAGCTCTTTTTCCTCCCTGTCCCCCTGTATCTTCTAGATAACACATAGCTTGGATTTAGTCCTTCAGCTAAAAGTCAGATACTTTCAATTTAATCCTACGCATCAGCTGAGTCCTCCATTTGCACTACTGTTGGAAGGTGAAGAGATGAGATGAACTTCAAAGGCTTTGTTTAATCTTGCTCCAGTGCTAAAATCTAGGTATATTAGGGGACCTCTCATTTCTTTCTGACATATATCAGAAACAGAATATGTGTCGGAATGTCTTTTTTTTGTTCTAACGTTTTAAAACCAAGCCAAGAAAAGCTTGAAGAAATTGAATTGTTCAGCAAACAAGAGAGACACCAAAATGGTTGTGAAAAGGAAATACTTTTTGTAGGAGATCTGTGTTATGAAAATATTTCAAACTCAACCACCTGAGTGTCATACAGAAAAATGGAGAAAAGAGAAACGGAAAGTAAAACTGTCAGGTTTTAACTAATAGAAACATGTAGAGTCTAATTCTGTGTCTGTTGAAGCAGTCAATTATGCTGTTATTGCATAGGTAAGGACTGTAGAGCTTTTGCCATGACTGGGTAGGGTGCAGTAATTAGGTGTGTCGTCGGTGTCACACTGCCAGTAACCCACTGCTCACTGACGTCTGAGTATGGCAACGCCTTTATGGCAACAAATTCAGTAATTATCTGGTATGGAATATGTCATTATGGGAGCCAGCACACAGATTTCTAGTTTCTCTCTTAGTGCGTAGCAAAAAGTTTCTTTTAAATATACAGCAACACAAAGTAATGAAAGGAATATTGCTATCTCGTGTCATGTAGCTTTGGGAAACATAGCATGTTCGTGAACAGGGAAAATGCAGTTCAGGGTCTGACTGACTGGGAAAAGTCACGGTGCATGTTCTGAACAGAAAGCAAGGGCTGGTCTATTAAGATCACATTAAATGGCTCACAAATTTCCCATTTTCACAAAAATTGACAAAGCTTGCCTGTTGATTTATTATTCATATACAGAGTGCTGCTTCTTCAAGAAGATCGTAAATACAATTTCTCTGGCCCAATCAGCCTCTCTGGGTTCCTGATGAAGTGATAAGCACAATAGAATTCAGGAGGATTAAGGGATGAGGCGGAAAATGAAAGCTGAACTGTGTTTCTGCACGTTGCCTTGCATGAACCGGCCGCAGAGAGATAAGAGCCAAGTAATACGAAAATATCTGCATAAACCCCCTTGTAATGGAAGCTTGGGGCTCTGTCGAAACTTTTTCCAGGGTAAATGATTCAGATTCTCAGTTACACAGATCTGGGAGATTAATCCTTTCTTAAAGAATTCTTCCACTTATATTTATTTAGAGTATGATCGCTATGTATTGAAAAAGACACTAAAATCCTTTTCTGATTTAGGCTATTTATTCACTGATATCTCTGGTATACTTAGAACTATTACTTTTTTAAGTGTATTAATGCCCTGGTGTTAATGTAGTTCTTGACTGAAAAATTTTAATGAGTGTATAGGAAGAGAATTTAGCTGGGATGGAAAACAGACCTGAGGAAGGGACCATTTGCTTCAGCTCCCCGTGTACTTACTCTGTGTTTTTTTTCACGACAGCTGTATGAATCTCTGTTTATCCATGTGTAAAATGGGCATAATATATTTCAGTGGTTTGGTGAGACTAAATTGTGCTGAACACTCTTTTCAGATGAAGGGCTGTCAAAATTACTGTAACCAGTTTTATCAAGCAGCTTTAATTGGCAGTGATCTGGTTGCTTGGTTTCATAACTGACCCTAGATGAAATTTGAAGCACTGTTGGGCTGAAACTCTGTTGTATTGTCATTACCTCTTTACAGTATGGTTTTCAAACTCTGGAAAATGTCTGCAATTGATAATCTGAGAGACAGATGTTTGTGGAAAGGCATTTGATTTAAGTACTGCATCCAGATTATATTAATTTTTCCATCAGAGTGTCAACAACAACAGGATGAAGAGGTTTTAAAGCATTGATCTACTTTTAAGTTTACCAAGCCTCTGACAAAGTATAATTCTGCAGATCCCAGCAAATCTTGTGTTTTTTCACTGCAGTGATGCCTATTATATTTGATTTCAAGATCCTGTAGTTGCTTTGTATCCTGAATTATGGGTGCATTTCAGCCTTATCGAGTAAATGTTGAAATCTAGAAGGAAGAGCATGGATTATAGGAGAGAGTTGCCCAGAGGAGATCCTGGACAGTGAGACTGTTAGCTAGGAAGCTTGCAACATCTTTAGAAAACGATCCTTCTGTTAAGCAGCCTGAGGAATCTGTCCTGAGTGTATCTCCTTCTCAGGTTCCTCCTTCTCCTTCCAGTTTACTTTGGAAGTGTTGGTAACAAGGAGATAACATGCCAATAGAAAACTGATCTCTTAATATCACTGTCCTGTTCCCCACAGGCAGAGAAATCTCCCTGAACAACTTTCTGTAGGATTTTGAGATGTTATTAGGATCATAACCCGTAAGTGATGGATGAGTGCTTAATCTCTGCTATCATAACTGAGATCATTGCTGGTTTCTGCTTTGGTGGTAACTATGTGTTACTGTTTTGTTACCAGTGAGCAGCATAAAAGGATATGAAAATGGAAAGAGACATTCCTTACTGGTGTTTTATTTAGACCTAAATAAAGACCATTGCAATTTACTTCTCAAAATTGTAACTTGCTTCTTCAGAGAACTCGAAACCTCAACTGATATTCTGGAATCTCTCTTCTGTGGCCTAATAGCCTTTCTAATGAAGCTAATTGGAAAATTTCCATCAGCTTCATTGATGGAGGGTAAAACTTCGTTTTTATTCACACTGATATAAAAAATTAATTGGAAATTTGCCGGATGAAATCTTAAGGAAGATCAGGCCTTCACAGTGTTTGGAGCACAACAATTTTACTGTATTAATGCCTCACAAATTGTGGAAATCCAGCACTGTTTCAAAAGGTATCCCACACCTTGCAGGAGTACATGTTAAATAAGGACCTTTGCTTTTGGACTCAGCAGAATTAATAGAAACCAGCAAGGCAATTTTCACCTTTAAACAAGCACAGTTCCCAAGGGGGGAAGCCAGTGGCAGCCCTTGACACGCCACTCTGAGAAGGAAGCTATTTTTTCCAATGCATAAACTAGCCTTGCCATTCTGCAAAGAGCAGTCAATTTGTAGGAGAATACCTAACTAACTTTAGTGCATACCATGCTATTCTTTTAGCTCAGTGAATAGTTTAAGAGATCTTCAAGACATCTTAATAAGACCCAGTTCAGTGATGTAAAACATTTGCTGAAAGGTACTTCAATTCTAGTACACTTCAGTAGAAACAAAACTAGGTAGAGGCTGAGGGCTGAGGACTTTGCCTAAGGAAAACAACATGTCAAAAACTTAAAAAGAGAGAATAGCTTTACATGGTCATATCTAGTGTTTTCTACTGCCTTTTAATACTGTCTTATATATGGAATCCTGATGAAGAGTGGGGTGCCTTGGGAACATGCTTCAGGCCAAATTAAGATATACAAAGCCTCTTTGCACCCAGGCACTTACTTTCTCATTAGATTCATATTAATTCCTGACATGTCTGACTAAATATACACCTATCAGATGTAAAACTATATTAACCTGCTGCTCATTCTCTCTACTACTTGCTGAAGGTCAGTTCTAATGTTTCATTATTTTTTCATATTAAAAAGCTAAAGGCATGATAATAGACACTTTTCTAATTCTTTTCCTGATGAAACATTGCTGTTCTTATGCTGGTACTGTCCAATAAATGAATGGGGAAAGGGCAAGAACTGAGCAATTGCACTTGGGAAGGGAGCTGCCCATGAAGCTGTGGCTTTGGTAAAACACTAGGACAGTCTGTGGAAAGATTTGAGAACTCCAGTTTAGCCAGGAAAAACATTGTTAGTAGATGTGTCCTTCATGTTGTGAGTGTAGGTCGACAAAGGCACACTCATTAGTTGGATGATGCTGGTGGGGATGATTATTCTTCCCAGAGGCAGATGCTTATTTGATCTTCATTACAAAGAACTCTTCTGCGTTTGTTAAACAGAGCTGGCAGGACTCGATTTTTTAAAAGATGAGATGCCAGACACAGTTCACTATGGGGCAGAAAATGCCAACAGCTTCCAGGAACCTAAAGTGTCTATTTGATCCAGTCAGACATCTTTTGGATGAAAAGGCTTCTTTATACAATATTTTGGAGCGACCTGTGTCCTCTGCCTGTCAGAACATGGAATTGCAAACGTAATCCTTGATCCACTGTTTTTCAGCTTTTCAGAAATTGAGAATGCTTTGGTCAGAGTTTGGAAGTTACTTTGGTTTTGTTTCTGTTTCATCACACACAATTTGCCCCAGGCATGTGTTAACTGGTGCAAAACGTTTGATGTGTCAGACCACAGAATGATGGCAGGGGAATATTAAGGGTGTGTCTTTTCTTCTGTATGTAAGTAAAATAGTGGGAAATTTACTTAAATCTTTACAGTTATATTACTGCAACACTATGAAAGGAGAAACAGTTTTCCCAGGAGATACTGACAACTTCAACATGGGTAAAAATTTGAAGTTGAAAGTTGGTGATATCCCTTTAAAAAATCCAAAACTTTAGTAGATAGCTTAAGTTTAAGGCATAAAAATGAAACGTCTGTCAAAACAGCAATCACCATTGGGTGGTATCTGATTGGGAAGTAATCTGCTTGCTGGCAGCAAAACAGGGGAAGGTTTACCAGTCACTTCCACAGGAATGACATTGGCTCCCAGATGTGATCAATGCAGACTGTACTTGTCATTGATCGCTGCAATTTACCTCGGCTGATCTGCTGCTGTGTTTCATGCTTGACTGACATTTTTTCGTATGAGACTTGGTTTTACAGAACAGATAGCTTTTCTCAAAAGACCTAGTTTGCAAACAAGTTTGTAACCTGCTCTCTGAATTAAATTTTATCACTACGCAGGGACAAAATATCCATAGCTGTTGGTGTTCTTTTTTTTTTTTTCAATTGTCCCTGGAATTTTGAAACTCCTACCACTTTATGTCATTTGGATGTTACCCTTATACATGCACGAAACCCCTTACATTTTGTGGTTATCTGCTGCGCTTGGTGATTCCTGTTAAAAAGAAATAAGTTTGGGGGATATGTGGAAGTTTGTGTATTAGCAATGTTTCAGGTCTTCCTCTGGATTTCATGTTTGCCATTGGGTTGCCTTGCTAAAATGTAGTCATGATTTTGAGGGGGAAAGCATCTGCAGGGGCAGTGTGTGGATCTATATGGATGGACACTTGTCTCGTTTTTTCAGTTACGGTTGCACAGGACCTGAGAGCTTTAAGTTTTAGTTAGATGTCATTCCAGATATAAATAACCACCTTAGTAAAAATATAGTGTAAACAAAACAACTTAAATTAAGAGCCAATGCACTAAGACAAATGATTATGTTCAATGATTTTGGTGTCCTATCTATTATCTTCCAAGGTTCCCACAAAATATCTAGTACTTTCTGCTTACTTGCAGCATGTCCTACATGTATATGTATTTAAATGAATCACCCAAATACTGCATATCTAATGAAAAAATATGAAATTTTCCCAAAATCAGACTATTGCACTGATTTTTATTCCAACGGCTAATATCTAAGTAATTAGTTTTATTAGGACACATAATGCTAATGAAGCTACTGTTTTCTCCCTGTGTTTGTAGAGCATCTAGCACAACTGAGGCTGTTTCCTTGGTGCTGTATTCATGCAGTTAATAAATATGCAGCAAGTGTTTTGAATAAACTTTATGTAATGTAGATATAATTGCCTGTCCTTGCAGCCTTTAGGAGACCTTACTGTGGCTGCAGACGTATTATTACCTACAAAAATGAGCAATGATGTCTTTTTGAAAATGGTGCTGAAATCTGTACTGTTAAAGCTGTCATGAAAATCCAGAGTGAGTGTCTTGATGTTCTGCACTCTGAAGCACACCAGAACCCTCACTGGTGTCAATCCAGCATTTTGAGAAAACAAGCCTTTGATCTTAGGAAACGGATCTTAAAAAATTTGTCTGTTTCAAAGTTAACTCTATTGCTAATCCTTTACTCTTATATGTTAAAAATGTGTGTATATATATATTTAATGCCACATGAGAGATAAGATTAAATGAACTAAACTGATAAAGTCTCTCTGCAATTCTCACTGCAGAGAGTGAGAATTGCATGTGCGTACTGACTGCTTAAATATTTCTTCAATCTGTCTTAATTTCTTAAGAAAAAAAAAAAGCAGGTAAAATCTGTCAGGTAAAAGCTGTTGCAATTTCAACTGAAGTCAAAGGACCTCTGCAGAAAATAAAACTCTCTTTGGTAAGTTCTTTGATTTAAAGGAACCAAGGCAGGACGAAAAATGCCACTGCTTGTGGTGGGTTGACCCAAACTGGATGCCAGGTGCCCACCAAAGCTGCTCTATCACTTTTCTCCTCAACTGGAAAGGGGAGAGAAAATATAATGAAAAACTTGCAGGTGAAGATCAGAGCAGAGAAAGATCACTCACCAATTACCATCACTGGCAAAACAGACTTGAGTTGGGGATATTAGCTTAATTTATTACCAGTGAAATCAGAGTAAGAGAATGAGAAACCAAATCGTAAAAACACTTTCCCCTCACCCCTCCTTTCTTTCCAGGTGTGGTTTTCTCCAGCTGGCAGCAGAGTACCGTGCCAACTGCTGGCTCACTCGCCCCTGGCAGTCTGGGGGAGAGAATTGGAAGAGTGAAAGTGAGAAAATTCGTGGGTTGAGATAAAGACAGTTTAATAGGTAAAGCAAAAAGTGCATGTGCAAGCAAAGCAAGACAAGGAATTCATTCACAACTCCCCATGGCAGGAAGGTGTTCAGCCATCCCCAGGACAGCAGGGCTCCATCATGCATAATGGTTACTGGGGAAGACAAATGCCATCACTCCAAATGCCCTGCCTCTCTCCTTCTTCTTCCTTCAGCTTCATATGCTGAGCATGATGTCATAGAATCATAGAATCTTTAAGGTTGGATAAGATCTCTAAGATCATCAAGTCCAATCATCAAAAAATCATATAGTATGGAACCCTTTGGTGTAGTTGACGTCAGCTGTCCCAGCTGTGTCCCCTCCCAACTTCTTGTGCACCTCCAGCCTGCTCACTGGTGGGGTGAGAAGCAGAAGAGGCCTTGGCTCTGTGTAAGCACTGCTCAGCAGTAACAGAAAGAGCTCTATATTATCAACACTGTTTTCAGCACAAGTCCAAAACATCACCCCATACTAGCTACTATGAAGAAAATTAACTCTATGCCACCCAAACCCAGCACACCAGGTTTAAATTTACTCCTTATTTTCTCTACCTCCTTCCCTCCACTAGCACAGGTGGACAGGAATGGTGCTTGTGGTCAGTTCATCACATGTTGTCACTGCCACTCCTTCCTCCTCAGGGGAAGGATGCCTCACACTCTTCCCCTGCTCCAATGTGGGGTCCCTCCCATGGAAGACAGTCCTTCACGAACTCCAACTTGAGTCCTTCCCATGGGCCACAGTTCTTCGTGAACTGCTCCAGTGTGGGTGCCTTCAATGGGGTGCAGACCTTCCGGACCAGCTCTTCCTCAGCTGTTTTTAAAAGACAATTTTTTGACTTTGTGTGAAAACAAAACACTTAAAATGACCTCTCAAGAACACTGACAACTACCTAATGTTCATATTGTGAGCAAGCTGACAATTATAAACTTCATTGGCTGGCACTGAATATATGACTTATATCCCTCAAATGGTAAAGCTGTACCATCATCTTAATTTATGTGTAACTTGATAGCATATATAGATCTCTGCTGGTGATCATCCTCTGCACAGCCATATGAAGACTGGTGTCCCATCTCAGGGAGATTCTCATGAGACACAAGACTGATAGCAGAAGAGTGTGGGGAGCGCAAGATAAGGTAATAAGTGATGCACATTAATTAAAATGAGCAGATTCAGCCGATAAAAAGAAGTTTTGTGGGGAAACAAATTTAATTAGACTTCAACATTCTCAGTATGTTCAGTGAGCACAAAGAATGCTATAAATAGAGACATACTCTCATACTTCTGTTCATGTGTATGTGTTTAGCCATTGAGTGCACTTACGTACAAAAACAAGCATAGTTTCTGATGCTGCTTTAATAATGTTTTCATGTGGGAAAAGATATAATCAGACTATATGAGGTAGTCAGTGAAATGCATTGTGTGTCATCAGATTCTGCAACACAAACTTTCATATTTTATGAGCTGTATGGCAAATATCTGTACAATATATTAAATGCCACCTGCTGACTGGAGGTTTTACATTTCCATATAGTGTTATTGTAAACAAAATACAATTTTAAGTGATGGATATATTCTGCACTGATTTATGTTCTGTGTAGCCTTTTTGCAGTTAATATGCCCACTTCGTTTCTGGTGCAATTCCACCGGAGTCAGAATGTTAATGTCGGTATAGCTACACTAGGGATGAACTAAATCCAGTAGGATTACACTAAGTGGATAAGATTATTGAAATAAATACCCACTTGTGCAGTATGTCATCATTTTTAAAAATCAAATCAAAACTTGTTTCTGCAGTTCTCCTTACATACAGAAGAGTGATCAAAGATTTCTAACAGGAGTGCTGTTGTGAATAAGTGCAGCAGCTTGGACCCTGATCTTAGGGAAAATAGTAGATTTGCGCTGTGTCCCAGATTCAGCAACTTTATACCAGTGTATACTTGACTGAAGAGTAAAAGAGTCCCACTGGCTCTATCAAGACTCAGGTTTGACTCTGAGGACACTCGTAATTAATAATACTCATATAGGTGTTGCATACTGATAACTTTGGAATACTTGCCAGAAATAAATGAATTGAAATTGCCGTTGGCAATTTAAAGAAAGGATGACATTCTAAATCTACCTGCCACTGTGTATGGGCTTCATAGCTTTGCATTTCTAGATTCAAAAAGATAACACTCTGATTCAAAATAGCTTTTCAATCTTGCCCTTCTCACTTCACTTCTGCCTAGTTCTGTCTAATACTAATCACCGAATCATAGAATGGTTAGGGTTGGAAGGGACCACAAGGATCACCTAGTTCCAATCCCACATCTCTTCTGTGATTTTGCTTTCCTTACTTGAAATAGCACCTATGTTGATTTTAATTTTTTTCAAGGCCTTTCTGGGGGGCAGCTTTCTTGTTTGAATGATCCCCTTCTCTGTAGATGCCATCACACTTGTTTCAACGTGATACTTGTCTTGTATGGTGCTGGCTGAATTTCAGTCTTGAAAATTGAATTCAGACTTAGGAACAGAAGCATGCCTGCCCTTAGCTTAGCTTTATGGTGTATTTTTGGAGGAATTAAAAGACATCCTCCTCTTGAGCTTTTCTAGGCGGATCTGTTCCATGAATCAAATATCCAGCATGTCACAATTTTATTTCTTTAAAGTTTACTGAGTTTTGACATTACTCTTCAGATGGCTAGTTGACATATAATTGCTGTTTTAGAATAGAATAGAATAGAATAGAATAGAATAGAATAGAATCAAATCATTAAGGTTGGAAGTGACCTCAAGGATCATCTAGTCCAACCATCCCCCCACCACCTATTACCCACTAAACCACGTCCCTAAGTACCACATCTAACCTTTCCTTAAACACCCTCAGGGATGGTGACTCCACCACCTCCCTGGGCAACCTGTTCCAATGCCGACCACCCTTTCAGAGAAGAATTTTCTCCTCATCTCCAACCTGAACCTTCCCTGGCGCAACTTGCAGCCATTTCCCCTTGTCCTGTCACTAGTTATCTGCGAGAAGAGGCCGACCCCCAGCTCACCACAACTCCCTTTCAGGTAGTTGTAGAGGGCAATAAGGTCTGCCCTGAGCCTCCTCTTCTCCAGACTAAACAAGCCCAGGTCCTTCAGCCGCTCCTCATAAGTCCTGTGCTCCAGCCCCTTCGCCAGTTTCGTTGCCCTTCTCTGGACACGCTCCAGGGCTTTGATATCTTTCTTGTGGTGAGGGGCCCAAAACTGGACACACTGGTTATCTTCAGCCATTTTTCCTGAAGCTGTTGCAGATCAGGCGGGTGAGAATACAGTTGCACCAGAAGTGATCTGTTGTGTGATGATAGAATGCAAAGCACTTCCAAATGGGAAAGCTCTGATATACTGTCCCTAGTTTTCACTCCCCATGAGCCCATTATCATCATCAGTGCCATCTGAGGTCTAAAAAAGGTGGCTATGATCCTAGTATCAGCTTATACATTTTCTCAAATTCTGAATTTGTATTTCTGTAGATTCTGCTGCATAACCCTTTCCACTGAGAAATTTTGTCTCTCTAGATTCTGAGTCTATTACTAGCTTTACAATCCAGTCTATTCTCTTTGATTGTTTACACCCGGGTATTAAGCAAACCATTGACACAGTATACATTCCAGCATGTTACAGTAATTCCAAAATAGGAAAATCCTTTCTTGCAGTGTGACAACTTTCCTCATTTTGGTGTCTGGCTGTAAATGAAACCAACCAGATGGTCCTCACTGATCTGTATTGTGTGTGAGACATCTCAGTGCTTTTATGTCAGAGCACAGATTTATCTCATCTAACAGTGGCAGAGAAGTAGCTCTTTTGTGTGTTTATTTGATGTTTCTGGTTCAGATGGTTGGCAGCATGCACAGTCTAAGAATGGCAGTCCTCCAGATTTTATATGATGCTGGGGATGACTAGTGGAGGGAGTTGAAATGAACCGAGGAGGAAACATGAAAGTTCTATTGTGGTATTGTGTTAAAATGTTATTTTCATATGGAATCCAGCCAGACTTAGGCAAAAAATCCAAATGATCTGTCAACTGTTTTTTCAAGATCCCAGACTAGGGGAGGATGGGTAAGTGGAAAAGGCTGTATGCCTAATGACCAAGTGGCCCATCCTTGGCCAAAACAGACTGGACTTGAAAGACTTTGAAGGGAGTGTTGAGCAGCTTTGCTTTGTCAAACAAATTGGGAAGTATGATACCATAATATGAGAGCATGTTGAACAGAAAATAGGGTAATCTGTACAAGAAATAGAATACTGGATTATATGAGAAAGGTGAAGTTTGGTTTCAGAGAGGCGGAATTTTGAGGTCTTTCAGTTTGTCACAATAACTAATGTATAGCCCTGTCTTTTTCAGGTACAATGGTTTGTCATGGAGGCAAAAAAACCCCACTCCCCCCAAAAAACGGTAGGCTCAGCGACTGTACTGTAGAAATATTTCTGCATGGTAGACTGTCTTTATTCTGTTCTTTAAGCACCTGCTATGGAGCACTGCTAGATATGAGATAGCTGCAGAAGGTGAATGTTTGGTCCAAACCTGTACAGCTTGTTCTGTATTCTTATGTCTTCATTTGTCACTTTTCTGCACACTGGAAATACCCAGGTTAAATTTCATTTGGAAGAATCAGGATTGCTTGGTTTTTATCTGCTTAATTACAGCTGGAAGTACTTTTTGTTGCTACCTTTCTAGCATGTTAAGCAGTGCTATTTTAAAATATAAAGCCCATACTGCTGACTGTCTCAGTGACTGGGAAGGTCTTATCTGCAGTTTAAAGCACCTATAGAATCCATATCTCTAACATTTCTGCTTTTTTTAATGATTTTCTGACCAACTTGGAAAGACTGAAAAACAGATGACATCTGAATTTTTATGTTTTCTGGGCTCTGGGCTTTATATTTGAATCTGCATTTGATGCAAGTATATATATATATATATAGCTTCCAATTTAAACCTGTACAGCATCCACGTCGTTCCTGTAGCTTTTAATTTAGGTACATAGGACACATTATCAACAGAAATAAACCTATAGTTCAGAAGGAAATGTGCAAAGAAATAATGACTTTTTATTTTGTATCACTTTTTACCTGTAGCAGTGCAGATTTGTAGAAGCAGTTGGTTATCATTATCCCTATTTTATGAACAAGGAAACGGAGTCATGGGAAAGTAGTGTAATTCCCAGCAGCAGGGACAATTGCAATGGCAATGGTTTGAGAATGGTTTTCTTTATCTGTATCGTCTATATTATTATCAGAAGACAGTTTTTCTTCTGTCGTCAGCCATACACATGAAAAATGCTATAAATGCTAGTAGTAATGTTTCTTTATATAACTTGAGACAGTCTAAGAGCTTCTCCCAAACTTAACAAATTCTGGCAATATCAGCTTCTGGTCACAACATCAAGTCACAACTGTAACTGTTTACGTTATTCATCTGCCATTATTGTAGATTTGGTCAGTAAAAATTACACGCTGTTTACTTACAGAAAGTTCCTGTGGAAGGGGAGACTTCTTCACTGTGAGATGAATTGCTTATTAGTAGACGAGAAGAAAAGAGAAAAACTGGTTTCAAAACCAATAGGTGTTTGCCTTCACTGCCCATTTCCTATTTGGAGTGTGACTAACTGATTGCTAATAGGGTTTGGGAAAGGCTGTTAATGAAACTTGTACTATCGTGTTCTCTCAGCAAGAATAACAGAGAGCAGAAAGGCTTTGTGTGGGCCAGGCTGGCATGATGATTGTGAGAGATGAGACTGAGCAGAACAGATAACTCCTGAGAGCACTGATGCCATGAACTTTCTTCCCTACTCTTGTTTTAGATGAATGAAAACATATATGTCTTCCTTAAGAGTTCATCTGGTATGTTTTTCTTGCCATGAGGATGGTCTCCCTAGTCATTACTTCCCAGCTTTGTTGTATAATTGTGCCTAGATTCCTGCCATTCATATTCAAAATAGACTATTGTCCTACTGGCCAGCTGTCACTTTGAGAAGTAAACATTCTAGAAAGAAGTGATGGGAAACAAGTCATTATTTTTTCTGCATTTTCTTACACAACCTGAGCCTCTGCTAGTCTGTTGTGCCTCTCACAAATACAAATTAATGTCTGCACTTTTAATCACCTACCTGTGTCATTTTGGTGTGCTTTTCTGTATGCAAGTAGAATTTGCTGCTTAATCCAATGTTTATTGCAGAGATACTTTATTACAGATAAACATGAATACAGGCTGGGCAATGAATGGACTGAGAGCAGCCCTGTAGAGAAGGACTTGGGGGTACTGGTGGATGAAAAATTGAATATAAGCAAGCAATGTGCGTTACCAGCCCAGAAAGTTAATTTGATCCTGGGCAACATCAAAAGACGTGTGAGCAGCAGGTCAGGGAAGGAGATTCTCTGCCTCTACTCTGCTCTTGTGAGACTCCCCCCTCTGGAGTACTGCGACCAGCTCTGGGGCCTCCAGCACATGGATTTGCTCAGGTGGGTCCAGAGGAGGAACACAAAGGTGATCACAGGGCTGGAACATCTCTCATATGAAGACAGGCTGAGAAAGTTGGGGCTGTTCAGCATGCAGAAAAGAATGCTCCAGGGAGAGCTTATTGCAGGTTTTCAGTACTCAAAGGGAGCCTACAGGGAAGATGGGGATGTCTGAGGGGTAATGGTTTAAAAGTGAAAGAAGGTAGATTTAGATTAGATAGCAGGGAAAAATTCTTATTTGTGAGAGTGGTATGACAGTGGAACAGGTTATCTCCCCCCAGCCCCGAAGTGTTCAATGCCAGGTTGGATGGAACTTTGAGCAACCTGGTCTAGTGGAGGGTGTCCCTGCCCATGGCAGGGGGGTTGGAGCTAGAGGATCTTTAAGGTTCCTTCCAACCTTGACTATTCTGATTCTATAGTTCTATGATACTTGGAAAGATTCAAGGCAAATGGAACAATTCAAGTTCAGCAGATAGTCCTTCCCCAGCTGATCGGGATCCTCACGAAGAAGACAGGAAGGATTCCCTTTCTTAGTAGTCTACCAAAATTTAAGATTTTTCATGTTCTTGCTGGCATACAAAATTCACAGATAAACATTGTCAAATTCCAGTCAGCCATTAACAAGCCTGACTAGGAAGGCAGAAAATTGTGAGAGTGCCTTTTTTTGACCAGTGCACATTCTCCTTGGCTTGCTTTGAGACACCTTCAGCTGTCTAGTCTGTATGGCTGTGAGACATAGACTGAGGCTTTGCCTCATGATGACATACCTCATGATGAGATGCCAATCTATTGGAGATCCACATAATAAGTGCATAGTTTTACTTCAGTGCATCGGTAGGAGAAAAAAACCCTGACAGGATTCTGTTCTAAATCCCTCTGATTAATAAGGGAGTTACATTCAGGAAATTAGCTCCTTTCAGTACATGGAGCCTTTAGGAGCATTACTGTACTTTCGGGTTAGCACCAATGACAGAAATAAGGCCCACAGTCCACAGAGGAGGTGAAGCTTCTGAACGATGACTGTATTCATGACCACAGTCCTTGCAAGGATGTGTTCTCATGAACTGTACTTTTTAATACATTCTA
Source organism: Psophia crepitans (assembly GCA_013399095.1). Lineage (NCBI taxonomy): Eukaryota > Metazoa > Chordata > Aves > Gruiformes > Psophiidae > Psophia > Psophia crepitans. The sequence continues at coordinate 422,041 of VWZZ01004526.1, read as the reverse complement.
TAATGGGAAGGTGAGAAAAATCTCAATGATTTTAATTGCTAGGGAAAGTGTTATAAATGACACATAAAAGTTTAGATCCTCTAATAAAAGGTAAAATGAAGTTATAAGACTGACTGGCAAGAGGGTAAAAAACATTTGTACAGGAGGGACACTGAGAGATTTTAATCTAATAAAAGAAATCCCTTTCTAGTTTTCACATTCTCTGAGTGTTCTCCAGATTTGCATTGGCTTTTCTTTCCCAGGCTAATGTGCCAGTTGAGAGAACATTCTTGGTAATGAATGACATTGAACTGATGACAAAGCAGAAAGTGAGTACAGTAAGGGAAGAAAATAAAAAGGTTAGCACAGTTGTTAAGATGAAACACCTGCTGTGAGTGCCATGAAAGGCTGCTGGGGAGCAGGCAGCTTCTGAACAAATCATTTTCAAGGAAAGCCAAAAAATCCCTGCCTTCTCACAATGCCTTGTGAGATTCCCCTCTCCTCAGTTTCTTTCCTATGGATTACTATTTTCGTGTGTACGTTTTCTTTAGCACATTGCTAACAACATATAATACAGAGGTTGGACATAAACAGTTTTTGTTTCAGATTGATATCTAACCAAGATTTCTTATTCTTTGTATCCCATTGGTTTTCAAACTACCATATTCTTTCTGAGCATATCATATAAATTCCAGCAGGCCCTTTTTTGTAGATCTCTAAGACGTGTTAACAGCTGTTTAAGGGTCTAACTACACCGTTTCCAGTAACAGGTCCAAACATCTTTGCTACAGTCACTCACCAGTATCACAAAAAGTCTTTTCCTATAAATCAAAAAAAGATATTTCTAAAGCTTCTCTTTAACTATCCATTGTGTCTCAGCTTAGTATAGCCCCCTTTTACAAGTAATGGGTTTCTTTCCTTTGCAAATTCAAAGAAATTTTGGTAAAAGATGGCACAGATATCCTCTGCAACCTGCCCCCATACAACTTATCTGTGGCTGGCACTTAAACTCAGATACAACTGGCATGACACTTCCTAAGTGGGCCTGATACCAATCTAACAGATGGGCTTATGGGGGAACAAACACTTCAGCCTTGAGTGTTTCAGGCACTGAGTTCCGCTAGGGAGCGTTTGCACTGCAGTTTGCTCAGAGAAATATTAGCAAAGAGGAAGGAGACATGTGACCTCTGATATCCCAGTCATCAGTGCAATTAACTTTGGCTTCTGGTATAACATAAAACATGTTTTGACCCTTGTCAGTCAGAACTAGGATTTTGCTCACAAAAAAAGGGAGCATTTTGACTGCTCTGTTGCTGATTTGTAAGATCATGACCATGGAACTTGGCCTTAGTGCCAGTGGAGGTTTGCTGGAGTGACTTTACATTGGTCTGTGCTGTTGTTTTTCCAAAAGACTTGGAGTCTTTATTAGGATTTCAGAACATTTAGTGCACGTAATCTTATTTTAACTTGGGCTGCTGGACTCCGTTCAGTAAGTTCACTACCTAGACTGAAATGCTTTTTAGTCATAAACAGCAAAACAGTGGATATTGCCTATGCAGAATATTTAGTAACTTTTAAAATTGACTTATTTTCCCTTATATATTTAGGTAAAACAAAATGGTGGACACAAAGGTGGTCTAATACCCTGGCAAGTATTTTATTAATAACAATGAAATGAGAATTGTATTTTCAAGTGAACTGGAAGAGAATTATTCCAACACCATTGTGAAGGCTCCAAGGAGCTGACAATAAAAAATGTTCAGATGCCTTTAAAGCATAGGCTGTTTTAATGAGGTAGCAAAAGTTTTTATACTTGTTGGAGTTGTGTTTTGTGAGTTTTCCAAGTGGCCTCAGCTACAGCCATATGAGAGAGATGCTATAGCATATATTCATTCTCTTAAGATTAGGTCATCCATAAAAATACCTCTCACATAAGCAGATCTGGTTGTTTTAATAGATCTGTTCATTCAAAAGATATGCATTAGTGGCATAAGTGATGGCTTGCAGTGCTGTTCCACTATAAATTTTTCAGGGAAGAGCAAGCGTATTTTGTTTTAAGAATACTTTGTATATTAGCAATCCTGTATATACAACATTCTTCACAGTATTTTGTAAAGAAGTGAGATCAGATTCATTGCTTGTGTAATTCCAGCAAAGTTGCACCATGGATGAATTTATACTGAAATTATTTTTAGAATATTTAGAATTGACCTATTTTGACCAGATAATTTCAGATTTATCATTGTTTTCTTCCTCTCGTTCTGAGCTCCTGAGTAGGAAAGAATTAATTGTATCTTCCTTATTTGCAATGGATGGGTAAGAATGTTTATCTGTGGTTTCTTGTGCACTAGAATTTACAGAATATTTAATTTAATGAAAAGTTTCGGTTTTCGCTTGCATCAACTGTGCTATTTTAACCTGCTACCTAAGGTCATTTCAATTATGTCTGACAAATGAGTTAGGGTAACCAAATGAATTGCATTTCTTTTTCATAAGTAATTACAATGCAAATTGCAAGTGTTATGCCCAGTTTTCTGAAAATGAATTGGGCAGACCCCTCTCTTTTCTTTAAATACTTCTTGCTGGAAAGATACAAATGATTATATAGAAACTAAAAGTCAATCAATATCAGAAAATTACTTTCGAAAAGCAACTTTGTTCCATGCAGTACTTCATATTAATAGTGACAATGCATGTTTCCAGCAGGTCAAAAAGGGAAAAAACAAGACAAATCTTCCAAAGAACACTTTATAATCCAACAAAAGGAAAGAAGTCTTGGTCTGGATCAGATATGCACTGACAAGCTCCTACTTGTATCTGAACATACTATAACTATTGATATACCCTGGATCTGGAAATTCATATGAATTTTTTTTATTTTAACATTAGCATTTTCATTGTCCATCCTGATTAAATCAAAGAGAAGAAAAGAAAAGAAAAGAGAAATGAGAAAAGACCTAAGAAAAGGGGAAAGATGATGATGTGTGTTCTTGGAAACTTAAAAAAACCAACCCAGCTACTTTCCTAAATCACAGCATTTAAAAAAAAATGTAATTTTCCTAAACATCGTCACAAAATATTGGCTTAGTACAACCTCTGACAGAAGAATATTACATAGTAAACCGCAGTGTGTTTCCTACAGCACCCAAGGTTTTCTTTGAAATGTGTCTCACTGAAAATCAGATCATACTGTACTGTCCAAAAATCATAGCTTCTGGTACTTTGGCTGATGACATTGGTGTGTATCAAACTGGTTACCATCAGTGTGATATCTAAGATGCAGGCAGTTAATGTGAAATGTTTGGTTATTGTCAGCAGAGACCATATTTATTGCCAAAGAGTAGGTAGTTTATGAATGTTTTCAGGAATGTCCTGTTTCCATTTAACAGTTGTGTACTGTTGTGGAATAAAGGAAAGAGTAATAGAGTGACTCCTTTGTTCAAGATAACTAGCTTTTTCACAGAAGTCTGTGTAAAGGAGAGAACTAAATCTGAAGTACAAAGAAAAATTGACTTAAAGAACTGGAATACAGCCCTTAAGAAACACAGTGATGCTTCTTTTCTCAGAAGTGATATTCAGAGTTACGTATTCTTGGGGCTTGGGTTAGGGACAGTGATGAGAGGGGTTTGTCTCCTGACTGTCTTGGTACCCTGAGCAACAGCCTGGTAGAAATGCCAAGTGAAGCAAGAGCAAGCTTGGAGCACAGTAGAATGATGCCAGTGAAAGGGCCTGTGCTGATATCAAAACTGCACCTTAATTTGGGGCAGAATACTCTTCCTTAATCTAGCTTCCGTGCAGATAGAAGTGTTCTTCATGTTGTGTGTCAAGTTGCAGAAACCTTGCCTAACGCCTTACATTGTAATTTGAATTAATTATGCCCTGATACATCTTGAGGAATCTTGATAATAAAAAGAAGCCCCTCTATTTACCTTTAAAAGCATCTATGAATTTGCTTTGCCAGAAATTCTTCCAGATGTTTCATCACCACTGTGTGAATTTCAGACCCATTTTAGGTAGGACCTTAATGAAGTGACTAAATCCCAGAGATACTGGGAACCATGGTATACATTTTCTTTTTCAGTTCCAACAGATGTAATTTTTTCTTGGTCATTTTGCAAGATTCCTGGGCTGTGTGGATTTAAACAATGCATATGCTGGTCTGAACTAAAGGTATGGCTACAACAAAATGTGTGCAGAACAAGGACATAGCAGTGATGGTCTTGTATTACATGTAGTAAGATGACATAAGTATAGAATCCACAGTAAGACTCTTGAATCCTGCAGTTTCCCTGAAATCTGCCTGGATGTTACAGGTTTGTTTCTGGGATGGGGGTGCAAAGCTAGAAGAGAGTACAGGTCTGTAGCTTATGTCTTCACAAAAAAATAACCGGGAGTCAATTACTACCAGGAGAATGTTGTCATAACATGTTTTCCTTTGACCTATTTCAACCAGATTTCCTAATAGAGGGAATGATCGGTACGTCTGATGCTAAGTGTCCACTAATATCAGAAGAAAATTAAGTGAAGTGCAAGATTTGCATTTTAAAATAACTATATTTGCCATAGTTTAAAAATGATTCCGATGTCTAAAAAAATTGAGTGCCTTTGATAGGACCCAGGTGTATGAGATATCTGTACAGGCTACTGTGTCCATATGCAGGGAGTTAGCCTGCATATTTAAACTCTCACTAGATGCCCATGTTTGAAAAGGAAAAATTAAAACTAAGCAGAGGAGAGACTTTCACAGTATCTATGGACTACTTAAAAACAATTTACGAAGCAAATGAGAGCTCTTGGGTTGTTTTTGGGGATAATTACTGCCTTAAAAGACAGAAATGCCCCTGACAACCTTCACTGGAAAGAGAACTGCTTCACGCTAACAATAACTTGATCTGGTTACCTGAATCTCTTAGCAGTATAGGGGAAAAAACTGAGTCTGGTATGCTGTGTCAAATTCCATTTGAGTCATTCAGTGAGGAAGCAAGGAGTGTGGTGGAAGAGAGAGATAAAGTGTACCCATCTTTCTAGTTTCAAGAGAAAACCAGTGGCATCTAAAAGCTTCCTGTTCAACTTCTGGTGTAATCATTACAATTTTTTTTGGCATTGGGAATTAGCTTCTAAGGCCATTCTGCAAGGCCAAGAAGGACTGAAGTACTGGTGACCTTTATCACAGGCAAGAATTTGCATCATGTTGTTTGAAACTCTACTAGTTTTTTGCCTTTTGCAGAGGAAAAGAACTAACTTCCTCTTATACTGGGAGAGTTTTATATTCCAATGTTTTTACTTGCCTTCGTGAATTCTAGTGCCAGTTTTCAAAAGACGAAAGCATAGTCTCATCGATAGGGTCCACAGCGTGTGCACATAGTGTAAGCTACTATGATTCTCTGTAGAGTCAGTAGATTTTGAAGTCCTTTCTTCAAAAAACAAAAAATGTTTGGGTGAATGTATTTGGAAATTTTGGTAAATCCTAAAGGTCTTACCAGCTGAGTGGTTCTTATTTTGAAGAATAGGTATCACCTTTTAACTCTTACATAGCTCCCTGCATATTGTCGGTACTTGTGATTGACTGACTGACTCAAGAAATCTTGAGGCTGAGATTACAGGAAGAATTTATTCATCCTCAGTAAAATCATCTTTTATTTGTTTCAGTTGCCTAGTAGAAGAATTTTTCACCCCTGTATTTTGATCTGTGCCAAAAATCTTTGTCATGCCATGTTTAGACCTTGGCAAGTTGGGAACATTGCTGTAGTACTTGAATTTGTTATTTAATGCTTGTACTGTTCTTAGTTACACTGATGAAGACAAACAAAACTAATCTCATTTCTTAGAGAAAAATAAATCTCACACACTCCAAAATAATTCCACCAGCCAAAACCTTCCTCAGCCTCCAAAGTCACAGATGATGTTTTCTCTGAGTTGTCAGTTTTGTCCGATTTGGTAGGAAAATTGGAGCAGGAAGTTATCTGTGTGTCCTGGTTTCAGCTGAGAGAGAGTTCATTTTCTTCATAGCAGCCAGTATGGGGCTGTGTTTGGGTTTGTGCTGGAAGCAGCGCTGATAGTGCAGAGATGTTTTTGCTGTTGCTGAGCGATGCTCACACAGAGCCAAGGCCCTTGCTGCTTCTCGCACCACCCCGCCGTTGGGATGGCTGGGGGTGTGTGGGGAGTTGGGAGGGGACAGACAGGGCAGCTGACCCCCACTGACCAAACGGATATTCCATACCCTATGGCATCACGCTCAGTTTGTTAGGAGCTAGGGGGAAGAGGAAGAGGGGGGCAGTGACGTTCGGAGTGATGGCGTTTGTCTTCCCAAGTAACCATTACGCGTGACGGAGCCCTGCTGCCCTGGGGATGGCTGAACCCCTGCCTGCCGTGGGCAGTGGGGAATGAATTCCTTGTTTTGCTTTGCTTGTGCACACGGCTTTTGCTTCACTTACTAAACTCTGGTGTCTGAACCCACGAGTTTTCTCACTTTCACTTTTCTAATTCTCTCCCCCTTTCCGATGAGGGGGACGGAGTGAGCGGCTGCGTGGTGCCCAGCTGCCGGCTGGTAAAACCACGACACTGTGGAATTGTACAATTTTTCTACCATGATGACCATCCAGATAAATAACCTTCCCCTCCCCCTCCCCATTTAGAAATGTAACATTTTCAAAATTTATCTTTTGCAATACACTTCTTATTAAGAAATATTGCAGCTAACAGCTTACTAATTGCAACCAAAGAAATAAGGGAACAGAGATCATCAGGTGAGCTTGAACTAGACCTTAGCGTTTTTTGGTCCAAGGAGATGACCTAATCACTAATCATTGTTTTTAACACTGTTAGCTTTCATTTAAGTGTACGGTTCAGCGTCAACCTCTGGCACATTGGTACTTAAACATTTATTATGATCCTAAATAGTAAAAAGCTTCCTAAAATGAATCTGCTATCAAGCAGGATTGTACAATCAAACAGATTTTAAGTACTGTAAGGCAAAATTTTGAGAGGAAATAATCTCTGCTTTTTCCATAAGCAAGATAACAGCTCTTCTCTAGCCCCAGGTGGGCTTCTAAAATTCAGATGATTCACTTAGTTGAAACCCCCTCCCCTTTTTTTTCTATTTTCTTTGGGATCTCAGTATAAGTGGTTACTTCATCAGCATAGTGTGTGCCTTTTCAAGAAGACCGCTGTAATCTTTTCAAAGTAAATTTGAAAGGTTGATATAACATGAGGTTATATGATGTCATAAATCATTTATGACAACAGGAAAATGATCCTCAGTATCAGGATGACTTGGAGACCCTAAATCAAGCTTCTCTGAGTTATTCTCTAAAGAAGCCTGTCTCACCTAATTGACTACAGAAGAAGCAACCTCCTGACATGGGTGTTTGCACGTGAATAGTCTCCCTCAGTGTATGAAGTACTTTTGCAACACAGAACTGAAAACATAAACACTCCAACCTTGTTAGCATTGATAAATGACTTGCAATATTTTCTTTGAGGAGCTTCAGACTTTCTTATGTAAATAGAAAATCAAAGATGCCATCTTTTAATAATTAAATTCCTTATTCAAAACCTTGAAGGTCATTTCAGGTGGAGGTGTATATTGCCGCAGCTCCAGTAAAAGCTGATTTTGAATCATTGACAGATCTGTTTTTTCCTTCCCAGGTCTGTTCTCTACCTAGAAAGTAACGTGTAACTAAAAAAAGACAACAAACAAAAGTAGTATATTTGTCTATAATTTCACCACTACTAAAATATTTTCAGGTATTGGAAGGACAAAATCTTGACATATACACATACGACTTAATTTCAACAGAAAACATAATAGAAAGTTTGTGAAGTGATATGTGAATGTGTTTGTTAAAACTGAACTTCCTAAGAATATTTTGCTTTTGCTTTATCTCCTTCATTCTTGGTGATGGATAATGTTGCTGAAAGAATTAATTTCCCTAATATATACCTGTTCACCACAGGTAATTGCTAGAATATTGGCTTTGCATTTACATTTGTGTTTCCTAGCAGGAGGGCAACTGTAAAACATTTTCTTTAGTACTAACTATTACAAGTTGAATTTAGAAATAAAGGAAATAGTCAGTTCAAGAAATTAAATTTTAAAACTTCTGCCTATTTTAAATAGCACATTATAGCTTACTTAAAAATACTGAAGGAAAAGATGCTATTTTAATTAGACTAGCATCTGATCTTCTAATAGCCAGTTGAACAACTTTGCCTTTCACATTTTGGTTTTAATCAATTGATCACAATTTGCTTTTGCCATTGTTGGACCCCATCTTGCCAAGGCCTGTGACTACTTTTTACTCTTCAGTGCTCTTAACATTCAGCTTTCACTTCCTGGATGACATCCAAAGCCACAAAGTGACAGTTGTTTTCCAAGTTATTAACACAGCTTTGAATCCATTAAAGACACTTTTGCTGTTTCTTCTATGACTTCTGCTGCTGTGTCGCAGAAAGAACCAGGAAAGTTCCTTTGCTCCTCAAGAATGTGATACTTCACGGCTCATTTGAAACAGTATCTCCACAAAGCAAACCTTTATAGCAGAAACTAAGTGTAACATCCTTGAGTGGCATCTGGCAATTTGTGATAGACAGCAAATAAGGTTGGAGATTGTTATTCCCCAGAGCATTTTTTGCAAAAGAGCTTAGACTAAGCAAGAGTGACTTAAAGTGCTATGGGTTTCATGCTGGAGAAGGCTGGCTTTAAATTCTGTATATCTGCAGCCAAGTTCACAAAATGCATAACAATCTTTTAACTTCTTCCTTTTATCAAAATTCATGATTAAAAAAAAAGGAGAAGAAATCAGCAATGAAAGTAGGTTTTATGTGTAGTGAAACAGTATATAGTACTGCTGGAAACCCCGTGAAACTGGAAGGACATTTGGTCTCTTGAGAGCAGTAATACTGCATTTCTGTGAATCTTTTGATCAGCAATCTGAATTGATGAAAGGACAGTCCATCTTCCATTTTATTTAAGTAGAAAAAACAGAATTAGGTAGAATAACTGCCAATGACTGGAAGACTGTGAGTAATTGGAGAACAGAATTTTAGGACTATCAAATTAGTCAAAGACTTTTCAAATTACCTTTTAACCTTAAATTAATCCTAATAAAATTTCTTTATGACCCAGATATCTCAAAAAAACATTTCTTTATCTGAAAGAAAATGATGGAACCTCCAAAAATAGGGAAAGTAAGGCAGGCAAAAATCCATTGTAGAGAATAATTCTGTTTTGAGAAAGGAAATTCAATAAAATGCAGTTCTTTTCTACTGTGGTGAGTGAAATAAAATGGCAAGTATTGCATAGTGCAAATATATTAGTTACTGTCCAAGATTCAGATGAATAGTTGTGGTTCTGAAATTGAGAGTAAGAAACAATTTTTTCCTTCCTTTGTCATGGGCAAGGATAAGTAATAGCAATCCCAGATTCACAGCTTTATACCAATAGCCCCCATAAGTAAAAATAACCCAGAAAGAATTTGTGTTCTTTCTGAACTTTGTGCCATTAATAATAAAAGAAAGTAAACATGGGACTTTATCTGCTTTTTTCTGCCCTGCTACAAAAGGGTACTGGGCCTGGCTGGGACAGAGTTAATTTTCTTCATAGAAGCCTGTACGGTGTGATGTTTTAGATTTATGACTAAAACAGTGTTGATGATAACAAAACAATGTGTTAGCTGTTGTTGAACAGTGCTTACACAGCATCAAGGCCTTCTCTGTTTCTCACTCTGCCCCCACAGCAACTAGGCTGGGGGTGGGCAAGATCCCGGGAGGGGACACAGCCAGGACAGCAGACCCCAGCTGACCAAAGGGATATTCCATAACATATGACATCGTGCTCAGCAATAAAAATGGGGAACAGGGGTAGTTTTAACCACGTTATTACCCAGAGACTGGCTGGGCATCAATCTGTTTGTGGGAGGTACTGAGAGATTACCTTTGCATCACTTGTGTTGGTTTGCATTTTTTTTTCTTTCTTTTTTTTTTTCCCTCTTCCTTTTTTCTTCCCCTCCCCCCCCCCCCTTTCCTTCATTTATTAAACTGTTTTTAGCTGGACCTGCACATTTTTCTCACTTTTGCTCTTCCTATTTTCTCCCCTACCCTACTGTAGAAAAGGAGTAAGTGAATGCCTGAATGGATGCTTAGTTACTTGCTAGGGTTAACCCACCACAAAAGGAGTGAGCTTAACAGTAAACAGTTTGGAGTAGCAAAATGGGTCTTTCAGTGGTGCAATAAACTCAACAAGAGACTGTCAAATGAATAAATATGAACACTGAGGGAGAAGAACAAATAACTTATTTTTGTGAGAGAGCAATCACTACCCAGAAAGTCTAAAATAAGAAAGCTAGTTGTACCTTTACTTCCAGATGAAGTACAATAATCTTGCTGAATTATAGTATTTGTTCTTTTTCAGCTCAAAAATTGCCTGAAAAAATAACAGTACTGTTTTGAAAGTAATTGCACGCTTTTTGGATATCTATAGTGCTTCACTTTTACACTGCCCAGGAAGGTTTCTCCTTTGCCTAAAAATCCCATTAGTTCTTTGTAATAGCATGTATGTGATCTGGAAAGAGTGAGGATCTAAAGTGTAGCATTGTCTGGTTTTAGAGATGTTAAAACCATTCCTTCTTACTAAAGGAAATGAGTTAAAAGGAAACATAAAACCCAAACTAGAAGAAAACTACCTCTTGTTCTGCCAGTTTAGAATAAACTTAGCAAGTGGTCATTAGTATAAGTATTGTCAACCAAGAAAATTACTAAAGAATTCAGTTCCCACAATTAAAAAAAACAAAACAAAACAAAAAACCAACACCCACCCCTCCAGAACTCTACAATTAGTTACCTCATAATTCTTTATCTTCATACCACATAACCTGAGACAAACAGTATTAGAAAAAGATTAATACTTGCTAAAACAAAAGTGTTAAGAAACCAAGAGCCAATCACCTTTTTCTCCAGGTTCACAGTTGATATGAAGCACCATCTTTTCTGCAACACAATCCTGAAGAAAAATAACTTGATCTTTACTCAAATATTGCACAGAGGCCTTTTGATGTGTGCAGGTATTAAATGATTCTGTTCCAACTTGACTTAGTATGATGTTTACTGAGACAGAAAATAATCTCTAAGAAAATTGTACTTTTCTCTAAAGGAATAAAACTAGGATTGAAGGCAAGGATTTCAACCTTGCACTAGGAATGTGTTATGAATATAAAGAATTCTTACTGTGAGATGAAGTGAGAAATTATGTGACAGAACAGATCATCTGCATTTACTATAAATAGACAGCCATTTTCCCAAAATACAGTCTTAAGTAATTCTAAAACCTATTTAGAATTACTCCTCACAAATTGAAACTATTACTGTTTCACTGGGAAGATATTCTTTTCCAGTAGATATCCAGTAGAATTGTTCGGTTAGGTCTTACGGTTGGGTCTGTAATCTTATGCATTTTTTGTTAATAATGTGGTTGGAAATTTGATCAATAACTCTATTTTATTACTGTATTGCTGTGGCAATCTGCATTCACTTGAAATAAATTCCGATTATTTTCACAAAGAGAAAAATACTGAAAAAACCTGTTAGAATTGTTGTAAAGCATGCATCTGAGTAACTGACCCTTAATTGTTTGTCACATATGTGGGAATTGTATTACATTCCCCTACAAAGTCATGTCTGACATGGGTAATGGTACAGTATACTAATAGCTCAGAGAAACAGTCATATTATTTGCTACACCTCTCTGGGTAGACTATGTCTGCTATTCAAGGGTAAAAGCAAATCTTAGAGTCTGGACTTTCTGTTAAGGATTTTATGTTGGTAGAATGTACAGCTTAAAATATGGAGCCTGATTTTCAAGCATCTCACAGTCTGGAGACACTGAGATATCATCTTGTAGAAATACAGGACTGAAGGTAGTTTTCCGGGTCAATATCGCACTATGCTGGGTGGAAAAAAGCGCAAAACACCTCACCAGCACATGTGGGCTTTCCTAGCTGACATCTTTGAATTTTTTATCAAAAGTCCAGTATTCTCTCTCACTTCATAGTGATGGAGCTGAGAGCAGAAACTGTCTCCCTCATTAGGCATGTTACAAAGAATAGGATCAAATGGATTTGATTTTGAACAACAAAATTGCTGGTCTGCAATTTGCTACCTTGTACCATAGAGTGTTTGAATTCAGCATATCTTATCTAGAGTCATTGTAAGAAACAAAAGAATCATTCATATGGTGTTGCAGAGATCATCTCTGTGTTTCTGAAATGAAAAAGAAGCATGAATTATTAATACAGCTGTCAAATACTTTGACAATACTTCATCTCTTGTAACTCTTAAATAAAACAGCCAGTCATTTCCTTGTATTGAATAATTTCTCTACTTTGTACCAGTAAACAAACAACATTTTTGTGAGATATAAGAATTTTTAAAAGATTGAAGTTTACTTACTGCAAGGATATTGAACTGTGACAAAAACGGTCTTTGCTTTTTCTGAATGTAGACAAAATAAAAAAAATACGGTCTTCCAAGGAAATGGAATCGTTAGAGAACTTTTTCTCTATGTACTAGTCAGTAACTGGCTAAGCTTCCCATATTACAAAAAAATTAAAAAACTTAGGAGAAATAAATCCCAGACACTATTACTATGGAGAAAGTCTCGATATGCTGTTCAGCTTTAGCCAGGCAAAACTCTATAAAACAGGTTTTTTTGACCCCATAAACAGAATTACAAAAGTATTTGGGTACCAGAAGACACCCAAGAAGAAAATCCATAGGATTTTTCCAAGACTAATGAAGTTATTTTTCACCTAATTCAATGAAATTAGTTCTGGCTTCAGAACTGCATTCATTAAATATAATAACAAAAGTGCACTGGTGGCACTTTCTTTTGCCATTAGTGATCTCTCTGTCACTGTCAGAATAGGGTGCTATGCAAGATTTTGGATCCTGATCTCTGGTTTGCATTCTTCTTTAAGAGTGATAAGCATCAGTAACTGCTAAAGTCTACCCAAGGTGTCTGGACTGTTTAGAAAGCGTGGGTGTACCAAATTGACAAAGGAGAAAAAGGTCAGTTTGGACTGCTTAAACAGGTGCTGCAGTTCTGCACAAGCTGAGTGAATAGCTGTTGTCAGAACAAATGAACAAGCTGTAAAAGCATTAGGCATTGCTGTAGACAGTACAAAACTCCTGAATCAGCAGCATGGGTATTGCACAAAGACCCCTTGTGTAGTTTTCATAAATGTGGCAGTGGTATAGCTCCTCATTTGAGGATTCAGTATAGCCGGTGCTCAGAGATATCAAGAAATGTCTTTGAAAAATAGTGTATTTTGTTCACATCTCCAAAATGACTATTTGTTCCTGAGTTTATGTATTCAATTAAATCCAAACATTCTATCTCTTTTTAAATATAAATTCAGCAAGTGCAGAGTTTTCACTCTGCTGCACTCTTATGAAGAGAGGAAAACTTTTTAAAGGAAATTTAAGTGTAACTTCATGGGAAAAATACACAAACTTAAATATAATATGCTTGCTTCAGAGATTTGTTTCAGCCTGTTGATGACAGAGAAAAGCTGAAGAGTATGCTGAACAACTAATTACACTTCAGCCTTTATATAACCAACTCTTTGCACAAGTTTTTTTCCTAAGTTACTTCATGTATAAACATGAGAAATTTTTGTTTGCTGGCACTCTAGTTAAGAACAGCCAAGGGCAAGTTAACAGTTTTCTTTATTGATGAATTTAGAAAAAAAGTATTACTTTCTGTTGAATAAACTATTATCTTCATTCCCCAGTGAGAGCTGTCATTTGGATTTCAGCACTTTTTTTTTTTCTGGTATAGATTTCCTTGAGGTGTTTGGTTGTTTTTTATTTTCTTTTTTCTTCTTGTTATTAATGAATTGAAAGAAATGTTAAAAGTATAGTTCAAACTGAAACATGGAAAATATGTAATATCATAGCCAAATATTTTGTTGCCTTAATTTTTGTTTCCTCCATTTGAGCTATTTGACAAAATTCAGAAGAATGAGCAAAACCTGTTGATGGTTCTGATTTTTTTTTCTAAACCAGCCTCTTTAAACTAGAATCTTTCACTCAGGTTCTCTGTTCCTTTCACATGTTAATCAAGAGACAGTGCTTTGAATAGTGGGATTCTTTTACTTTCTCTTTGTTAGATATGCTATTTAACAAAAGGGCGATCTGCTGGTGATGATGGTTTTTGTTTGACATTGCTTTCAGGACATGGACCTTTGGGCAGTGGAGTGTTTACAGTACGTGTAGGAGGAAGGCAGAGATAAAGATGCTGTTTAGGAAATCAGAAAGTACATTAAATTGCTTCTTGCTTCACCTGAGATATTCTCCTTCCTTGCTCTTTGCTTTCATTGCCAAGCCTGGAGGAGAAGGGAAGAAGGGGAGGAAAAGGTAAGTATTTATGAATATTATTACCTATTAATTGTTCAGTTTAAATAATGTACAGAAATGGCTGCTAAAGTGAGAAACATAGAGCCTTAAGGTAAGAAAAAAACAACAACACAGCATCAGTGGCAGCAGCTCATGACAAACTTTGAAATGCCTAATAAATAGCTGTCAAAGCAGAAAGTCAAAGCAACCAAGTGCTTGTGCACAATAATGGACTAATCTGCATAAAAGAAGAGAGTTAGTGTGGGTGTTTGGGAAAAAAAAAAGACAAAATAATAATCCCTTTGAAAGACAGGAGGATTAGCCACTATTAAAGAGGAAGATTTATGAGAAACACACTTTGCTTTTACCTCTCACCTGTTCTCGTACTGCAGCCATAAACAAACTGGTGTATATTGGCAATACACATATACTGTATGTAGGTGACTAGGTTTTCTTCAAAAGCCTGTTGAGTTGCCTAACTCATTTTCATGTTTGCAGGACTTTCAAAACAATGTCTAATTCATGCCCAAATTTTCGGAAGGCTCTGTGGGCTAAGTCAATGAGAAAGCTGTTTCAAAGCTTCCTGAAGTCAAATGGAGTCTTTCTGTTGGCTTTAGATTAACTATCTAAAAAGGCTCCTGGAGAGCTAAATCCAATACAGGCTTTAAGAGGCTTGGCTGTAGAATAAATATGTTCAGTAGTTTGCATAAGCATCTTCACGGTTCAACTCAGTGCCCTTGCTTCAGCCACAGAAAATATTTGGCTAATACGGGAGGTTTTCCTTTTGCTACATTCAGATGCATCATTTCCTGACTGCTGTGCAGTCCATATGAAGAAGATCAGTACTTTCATTTGATGAAAACAATTTGGGAAGAACGAATGGGAAAGATTGCTAATCACACAATCGCACAGAATCACAGAATAGTTGAGGTTGGAAGGAATCTCTGGAGGTCATCTGGTGCAACTCCCTAGAGTTAGTTGCCAAGGACCATGTCCAGATTCCTTTTAAATATTCCCAAGGAGGTAGACTTCACAACCTCTCTAGGCAACCTGTGCCAGTGGTCAGTCACTTGCACAGTAAAAAAGTGTTTCCTGATGTTCAGGTGGAAAATCAATCTGTGCATATTAAAGGTAGTTTGGCAGCCATGAGACATGGAAAGTAACACCTTTCTGTCTTCATTTAGTTGTCCATCTTTCAGGATTATGAGGAGACTTCATTAATGTAGTTTAGCCTGGGAAAGCCACACATCATATCTCCTTTTCCATGGAGAATTGCTGCAAGTGACAGTGCAACAGGAAGAGGAATCCATGATAAAATACTAGCTGTTTACTGAGGAAGAGTCTTAGGTATCAGTGGTGCTAACAAGGACATTTAATCTGGAAAGAGTGAATATCAAAAAGCTCAGTTTTGATTCTCATCAGTGTCAGTAACTGAACAGGTGCTGCAGCTGCTTATGTGTCTGTGTTTTTTAGCACGCTGTGGGAGAGTTGCTGCATTTACTGACTGATCAGTGAGGGCCCTCACATGTGAAGCACTCACTAAGAGTGATAAAATGAATGAAGTATCTGGTCTAACTGGAAGTTAGCATCTTTGTAAAAGCAAAGACACAAACCAAAACACTTCTTTGTCAGCAAAATTACTTCCTGTTAAAATAGGCAAATTGCTAATAACAAATCACTAACAGGTAATTATATGTTTCCTTAGAAAGCTAAGGGTTTAATGAGAGAAAACGAAAAGCACTCATGCTTATTCTAGGAAAAGGGTTAATGTTGCCATTTCTGGTAGAATTAGAATAGATACTACAAAACCTACAAATTTTCTTTGATGTAGTGTGATGCAGATATCTAAATGGTGCAAGATTCACTGCACCATTTCGTAAACCTCTCTCTCTATTTATTTGGAGATAAATGCTGGTCCATTTTTTAAATTATTTTTTTATTATTTTATTTTATATATTATCAGAACATAACAGAATCAAGAATTGCCAGACGAAGAATAAGAAACATTTTGATGGAGTCAATCCCATGTGTTAAACTGAAATGTCATCACAAGGAAATAAAAAAAAAAAATCCCATATTGTTGAGTATCAATTACTTATAAAATCATTAACAAAAGGCTAACTTTATACCTGAAAAATGTAAGTTCCAATGAATATCTCTACAGTAGTAGGAGATAGCTCTCATTTCTTTTTTAAGGTTATTTTATAAAGACTTTTGATTCCTTATAGCTTTCAGCAAGAGGCTGTTTTGAGTCAAGGAAACTATGATTGTGAAAGAAGCCACTGAACCATATTCACACAAAAGGAGACTCTGGAAGGTAATGTGGTCATGTTTTATAGCCCTAATCTTTCAATCAGGTCCACATGGATTGGTGTCTATGCTTACTAGTTTGAATTCTTAATGTGTTCAATTCTCTCTGCAGAGTCATTTTTATCTACCAAAAAAAGCTGGTTTCCACTTAAAGAAAGGATGATTGACAGCTTGATATATGTGAAGAAAAGCTTTATTCCCAGGGAAGTACAATTCATGGCTCACCTCACATGTTAGAAGAGATATTGAATAAAATTCTCAATATGTATAAAAATAAGAGCCAGGTGGAAGCCACATCAGTGTGTAGAATTTGCATAGCCTGTGGTGATTGGGTTGTTAAACACTTATTTTTGGGATAAGCTAGTGGTAGATACTGAGATATACACACCAAAAGCCAAAACCCTATTTTAGTGTATTGTTAAGCTAGAAGAAACCCTTATGAATATTTTTCTTTACACACTTTCTACATATTTTTATTTAGAAGAGTTTATTATATGTATAATATAATTTATTATTAGCACAAGAGAGTGTTCCCACACTGAGTTTTCCCTTTGAAAAAGACTGCCCCTGACTTAAGCCAACGACTCTCTTACTCCCTACACTGAATATTGGAGGCCCGTCCAGCTTGACCATTCTTAATTCACCCATCCATCTGTCCATGTCTTAGAGTCTTTCACTGGTAATGTCTGCAGCCTGATGCTCAGTTATCTGTAAAATGGGGAGACTAAGGTTCTGAGGTGACCCACAGTCACAAGGGCTTTTCTGTTACACAGTGATAGATGCTTGCTTACCTTGCAGGGTTTGAAAGCTTCAAATGTATGTCTTCTTGTAGTTTAAATATGGTCTTGACCATCAGAAAGCTCTGGAGATTACATCCCTTTGACCTAGAATACAATGAAGGTTTGCAAATGATTGTTCAATGTGCTAGTTACAGCAGTATCTCAGAAGAAAGACCCTTTTCAAAACCAGTCCCAGAAAAACGCATACTTGTCTGTCCCACAGGTTTTTTTTCTTGAACATGGGGGACTACCTTACTCAGGTTTTATCTCAACCCTGGGTGAGTTCTGTTGACCTATGAAGAAACATGTAGGGTCTGTCTGAAAGAAAGATGTCTGTACTCTTGAGCCCTAGGGAGATGGCAGTGCTAGCCAAGCAGTCCTTCTGTTTGTTTTCATAAAGGACCACATTATGTCTTATAGGAGGTATTTTCAGATAATATTCTGATAAGGATTCTTTCACTTTTTTCTCTTTTTCCACACCTGTGGTCACACACATAGTTTATATTATAAAGACATATTGTTCCATCATCTAGGTATTCCATACCTGTGGCTGCAGTAGTCATGGGTGCTGCACAGTGAGCGGCATAGTCTCTCTCCTGTCATCTGCTGCAGACTACAAACAGCAACATAATGTGCTAATGAAAGTGTGATGGCAGCGAGGATAGTGCTTTCACATGTGCCTCTCTCAGGAGTTCGGGTCTTTCTTTTCAAATTCCTAATCAAGGATCTTAAAAAAGTGCCAAATCTTGTTTATTGCTTCTTTACCAGGGGCCTGGTCACCTCCAGGTGACGTACAGATGGCTTACAGGCCACTGTCACCAGCCCTGCAACAGTATCCCTGAAAAGTCTAGTTTCTTGCTGTGAATAAATGTGAAGACAAGTCTTTCTGCAATTTCTGCTGAAGCATTTATATTTGTTCAGGTGAACTTCATTCACACCATAGTAACGACAATAAATAATAACCTTACTTTTCCATAAACCACAACAGAATGAACTTTTTCTCTTATCTAATGCTGTAACTTGGGTAATTTAAGAAAAGTTATGATTTGTTGGCATTTAGTTTCCAAGAGAACATAGATATGTTAAATATTTATACAGGTAAGTCCCTGGCTAATGTATTTCTCATTCAAACATTGCATGAATTCTATTCAGCAACATGATTTTTATGTTATAGGAGATTGTACAACATTGTACACAGTTGGAAAAGTACACAGTCAAAAACACAAAGGACCGAATCCTGGAGAAATGTATACAATTTGAAAATCATTCTTTCACATTAGTAGTGTGATTCTTTCCTTAATTGACTGTATTGAACAACTTGCTTTGTCCTTATGCTAACAAAGCCAGTCTGACTTATTGCTGAATTTAGAGGTCAAGTTGCATTGCTTGGCTCAGGATCTTAAGCATATATAATCTTGCCCATGTGTCTAAAAGCTCAAAAAAGCTGAATTGCCATGAAGGCAAAAAATATACTATTCATACCATGTCTGCTAGCTGCCTGAATTATTTCTGAGCCAGAAGCTCTTGGCAGTGGCTATGTAGCTGTATAGCTGGGGTTTTCTTTTACTTCAATTCATGCAAGGTAACATGAAATCTGATAAATTACTGCTCTCCTCCTCACCAAAATATAGGAAAAAAATTCCAGAGTAGACATGTAGTTTGTGTCAGACATAAAAAGAATTTATTAACTTCTCCCAGTCTAATTCCTGAGTCATCGAATCTTCTAAATCAGAAGCCCTCGTCACCTTCAAGAAATTTAAGAAAAGATCTTTTCCATTATAAAAATGTCTTGCTGGGAAAAAAGGCATCATTCTCTGTGTTTGTTGCCTCCCTGGGAGCAAGAAAGCATTTAGTATGAGTTATTACAGCTCTTCATCAGAAAATGGTTCCCCAGCTGCAGTCTTAGGCAAGAGATGCTTCTTCTTAAAATGAAATAATTTGGGATTCACAAGCCACCTCAACCCTATCAGACTGGCCACTGAGCAACTGAAATTTCTCTTTTTCTACTCCTTACAATGGCCAAAACTCCACAGCTTGATGCGTGCATGAAGACTTGGGCTGCACCTGTAGTGCCAGGTTAAGGATATGTTGTGGCCCCCTGCTGTAGGAGGCATTAAACACTTTCTACTTAAATGCTAGCCTGATTGCACTACGAAGAAAATGAGCTCGGGGTATCTGCTGGTAGACAGGATTTGGTTTTGCTTATGCACTGTATGTCCAGGGTGTGACCCTTCTCAAGGTGACAAGTATGAATGGGCACTTGCTGTTGAGAGAGTTCCAGAAACTAATTAATATCTGCAAAGCATAGACCTGCTCAAAGAAGAAAAAAGTATGATCTGTAAACTTGGATATAGGCCTGACAATGAAGAGACATGATTTTCATTGCTGGTTCTGCATTTGAACTAGTATCGGCTTGCCAGATATGGTTATACAAAATAGAGGCAATTCTTGTGATAAACTACTCTGAATAAATTAACCAGTCATCTAGATTTGATGAAAAACCTATGTGATTCCATGATTAGTGGGCTTCTCAAAAGCATGAAACCACTGGTTCTAGCTGTACCTCCTGGAGAGCATGGACTGCCATGGTCATAGACTAACCTGCCCTGTCTGCCAAACACTTCTCAAACACACAAGTGCCTTGTAGGCAGTCTAAGTGATCTGCCCTCTTTAGTAATTTTTGGGTTGTGTTCAAGAAAGGGGATTTCTTCTTATACTTTAGGGAACGTTCCAGCTACTTTTAACTTCTGTTTGTGGGCAGTCTTATGACTGCCCTTAGCAGCCAACCCCATGTGACAAGATGGAAAAAGAGAGAGACTGGCTATAGGGAAGAGGTCCTCACCACACACAGATGATCTCACCCTATAAAAGAGATTTGACAACTCTTGTTTGGACTGTTGCTGATATTTAGGGCCATAATACACAGTCTGCAGCTTGACTGTTGTTCAGTAAGCATTATTTTCAATAAATATCTGTGCAGACTTTGTAGGTGAGTGTACATAACAGGCCAGAAGAGTGGTGAAGTCTGACAGGAGTCTTTTGTTTTAAAAAAAAAAAGGAAAAAGAACCAATGCACTACATAATTCACTGACGTCAGTCCAGATTGAGTGCTATTTCCTAAGAAATACTTCTGTTTACAGTAAGATCTGATTCCGACTTCCACAGAATACCAAGTCGGTGTGGGTTACACATATTTTGCACACCCAGTAAATGTCAAAGCACTGGAAGTTATATTGCTTTGTAGCCACTTGCAACCACTTATCAGGATATTAATTTTCCGACCACCCTGTACTGCATTTGTGCCTGAGTTTTCTCATCCGTAAGATGGAAACAAGTCCTTACTAACCTACTGTACCTCACAGCGTGTTCCAGCTCATTCATTAATATTTGGAAAGACCACGGAGACCATTTAACAGATGCATTATAGAAGGATGAAGTCTTAATTATTGCTAGATGGCTACAGGTTTAGTTATTCTCACTCTGCTACCTGAGAGCTGTAGAGTTAAACTTTAAAAGCTTCAATTATTCCAGTGGGGACATGCCATTTATAGCTCAGTACAGTACAATTTTTCATGCAATGATCTTTACTTTCATATTTAAATCTACTTTTCTTAATTTAAATTTTGCTGAAAACAGCCATATTGCTACCAGCATAAATTAAGGTAGATGAACATTAATGATGTCAGTTTGCAGCTGTTCTTAACTTAAATAATTACCACTCCCTCCCTATGATCAACATTTTAAATGCCTAAACTATTCAATCAGAAGCACAAAACACTTGCTTCTGTTATTACTATTAAAATCAGGCCTTAGCTGAAGTACCTGTAACATTCATTCTATAGAAAAATGTGATTGAGGCTGTTGATTTATTAACCAAGTTGGTTGGTACTTGATGACAGTTCTGAATGTGTGTAGCGTTAAAAATGCATTTAAAAACCCATTTAAATTAATGCTACATTAATTACTGATACTATGAACATGCTAGCATATGCTGATATTAATTGCATCCATTATCACAAAATAAACATCTCTTTATAAAAACAAATGGTGCTTCATCTTAATATTGTTAATTTTGATATCCTCCTTCACAGCTGCTGCTACTTCTGTTTTAGCGTTTTTGCTATAAAGAGCCACCTGTTATGACAGATATTTGGGATGTTTTTATCCTAAGGAGAAAAAATGTCTAAAAAAGCGAAAATATAATGGAATCGTAACCCTCTGAATAATTTACTAAGATCTCACTAAGATTCTTGCAGAATTACCCCATTTAAATACATTGAGGATTTTTCTCCTTTTATTTGAATGTGGCTCAAAGCAAAGTATAATCTCATATCATGAAAAGGTTAAATGCTTCCTTTCAATCTAACATGGGCCACCAGTGCTAGTTTTCTGCTGCTATAAACCAATTTTTAATCAAATGTAGTATCCTGTTGTTAATATTTGTACTTCAATAATGACATTTGTGTTCAAAAAACTGTTTAGACAGGTAGTAAGGGATGTATTTGCTTAAGGTAAGATTGCTCATTCTGTTCTGTGGGCAAGAGTTCCTTTGATAAGAAGCTCAAAAAACTTGTTTCAAATGGACTATATAACTATCAGAGAAAGTAATTCTGGATTAATTTTTGCTTTGACCTAATGAACAATTGCTGCCTACCCTGTAAACCTGCCACTTCTTACCCAGCCATTTCCATGGTGAAAATCTTTAATCAGAGAGAATAGCATGGCTTTTAAAGTGCCAGTTTGCTTTGAAAAATGTCTCATTATAAATCACACTATAAGGTTATATTGATTTTTGTTTCAGAGTTATTGTCTTTCAGTTTAGATTTTCTCAATTACAAGCAAAAATATTTTTTTGGGGGGAGGACACAGAAGAGGAATCTTGTCCTAATATTCACGTTTGCAGACTGAACCTGGTTGTGCAATTTTTATGTTTTCTTTCTGCCCTGCATACCCATCATGTATTAAGGGTACAGCCGGACCAAACCTAGTTGTGAGTCACTGTGTTATTATTAACCCCTCTTCACAAATCTGTTAAGTAAATGTACCTGAGGGCAGGATTCCTGGCAATGAGAATGTAATTATCAATTCTTTTGCTGATGTGCAGTAAGAGAGCCTATCTCCTTGTCCCTTGGCTATTATCTAGGGTGAGACTTCAGCGTTAGCTGCAGTAAAGCCTTTGGACATAATGCACAGAGAAATGTAGTTTGTGATGCTGGGTGGTGCTTTAGATTCAGCTGGTTCTCAGAGTGGCACCCACAGGCCCAAGCTGGATGTCTAAACTTCCTTCATAGTTTATGGGAAAAGTCAGGCACTTCAGGTGGGATTCACAGAAGCTTACCATTTGGGAGGAGTCAATAAGTGATTTTACTCCAGAAAACAAGTACAATAAAATCAATTGGCAAAGAATATCATTAAAAGCTATTAATATTCCTAAAAAACCCACCCCAGCTTGTACCATATAGTTTAATTTTCCTACAGCCCTCCTTCACACTGTCCCCAGTCTTGCCCTAGTTCACTTTTCAGCACAATGCTGCCATTGCCAGCACAATTTTCTGGACTTTCCTGTTTCAAACTGGTCTATTCTGCTTTACCATTCTCTCCTTATAGCTAAAGTATATTTAGCATACCCTCAGGATATGCAGTTCATGGCCACAAGCTTGTGCAATATTGCTGCTTTTTTATTCAGTAGCATAGCAATTACAGCAGTCATCCAGGCACTTGGTTTCAAGGCTGTCCTCCATCTGAAGGGTTTGAAATCAACATTTCTTAATTCCAGACAAGTGTCCTAGTCAGCCATTTCTATGCTGGGTGTAAATGCTCTTTTCCTGTTAAAGCAGCACCATTTAAAAGATCTAAGGGCTATAAATCTATTACAACCTGTTACAGAGAGTCACTGGACAGAGGAGAGTGGTTGACTCTAACCTTTACTCCCAGGAGTACTTTCTGCACTTTATGTTAAGCAATCATTGGCTTTAGCACTAAAATAGGTTTTGGTGCTATGATGAACTCCAAGGACTTCTCTTCTTGAGTGTCTGGACCTCCTGTGTGAGGAATTACGGCTCCTACTAAGTTATTTTCCTACTCCAGTGAATCTTGAACTCTTTGTAAAGCACTGCCTTCAAGGAGAGATCTGAAGCATCCTTTATCCCACACTAAAGTGCTTTCCTCTCCCTTAACTTTTTACTAGCCTCTATCGAGGGGTGTGTGTACTTTCTTAGAAGAGGAAAGAGATGAGCCTGAATCGCCTCATGTGAAGATAATTGGGTACTGTGCTTTCATTTTGCTTTCATCACTGTATGCCAGATAGTATTTTAATGAAGCTACCAAATCAGGTCATTTGGGGAACGCGGAGGTTTTTGGGATTTAACATTGGATAAGGTCTGAAACACAAAATGCTGTTGAGAGGAAAGCTATTCTGAGTGATTCTGTGTAGGAGAGGAAGTGGAAGGGAACCTCTTAGCAGAAACTGGGGAATCTTCCAGCAAAAGCTTGCATTCCTAAGAGTTTGGGCATTTAAGATGTTAAGTGAGGGTTATGAAGTTCACGTATTTTAATGAGTTAGACATCTTTGTGATTTCAGCTATGTAGTTCTTTCAAGGACTTAAATCTTTGTCAAAAGAGATCTCTCAGACTGTACATAAAAGACTAAGAAAACATCATTTGCAAAGACACTTTTCAGATTTAAATGTACCTCTATTTTAATGAGAGCTTTTGACTAGGGATATTTAGTCTGCTGCCTCAAACAGTGGTTCTGACCTCTTCCTTTTCCTTCGAGCTCCCATGTTTAATGCTCTATTTTCTTTCCTTTAAAATAACACTACCTGAACTGTGGTGTTTATTGTAAATTCTTTTTTTTCCTCGTGAGTTAAATTCTTTGAATTATGTTCTTTTTGGAAAGAGCCAGACTAAAGGAGTAAAGCTTATTTGTAAGAGAGATGCTCATTTGCAAGACAGATGCTCATTTGCTGGCAATTTCAACATCCTCATCAGTAATTTGGAGCCAAAATCTGTGTGTCATGGATATATTTTGTTTTATCTTAACCAATATTCGTATATGTAAAAAATAGGACAAAACCTGTGATCAATATGATGAGACTGTTACTGTCTATTAGTACCTAAAGATTGTAAATGGGAACACAAGTAATTTCTTAGGTTAGTTCAGCTGAACATCATTTCAAGTAAACTTTCTCTTAAAAAGATTTGCTAAGCTTTGTAGAAAAGTAGAAAGTATTATTATCTGAGACATCTAAAATTAGGCTAGACAAAAACTTCAAAATATATCCTGAGATAAATTATACATCAGTAGGTAGATACACTAGATGAAATAATACATCTTTTTCTTTCTCTGATGTGTCAGATCCTCTGATTCAAGTCTTTTTTGTACCAAGCTGACTAAATTAATCAACAGCTATTATTATTATGTGCTGCTGCACATGTATCAAATATAGCTTTTTAATTTAGGCCTAATAAGTCATTCTGCTACATTATTAAATACAAATTGGTTGCTATGAGAAACAGTAAGTGACTGTTCACAGTAGGCATAGACAGCAAAGCTAGCTGTTATGTAATTAAGTCGAAATTATAGACCACTGAAAGTTTAGCGTGGTTTTGGTGTATACCAACATGTTTTAGTGTAACAGAGAAACACAGCAATTTAATCGGGTACCAGTTAGCTAAGAAAATATGATGTTGCTCTTTAAATATATTAATTGATGTCTGACTTTATAGATCTGATTTGTTATATATAGATTAAATGGTGAAATAGTCTCTTTTAGTGAAACTAGAGCCAATTTATAGTGGAATCGGCTTCAAATTACTTTTTTTTTCCCTTGAATTTTCTGTGGAGTATCTTCTTTAAAAAATATATTTCTTGGATTTCTGTCATATTTATGAGTCCTGACATTGCCTGTCCATATGAGGGTTACCATTAGGAAGTCAGTGCTTAACCCAAATGGTTACCTGCTGGATCTAAGATAATGCTATACCCTATACTGTTCAGGGTTGAAAACTGAAAGCAAATGATGACAGAAGACATTATTCAGAGAGGTGTAGTTATACCTTTTGAAGTAATGATTATGTACAAATAGAATCTGATCTTCTGAACATTCAGTGTCTAAACTTGTGTTGATCCATTTCTAGAATTAATAGCTGTATATATACACGCTCTCTGTATACGTAGGCACGTACATACATATATATGTGTGTGTGTACATATATAGCACAGATATATATTTGAAACTCTTGCTTTGGATCTTATCCTGAGAATGTTGATGGTGGTTGGGTGTTTCCTTTCAGGAATTTTTACATTTCTGTTGCGATATTTCTGCTGCAGTCATGTACAGAACTGCCTTTGTGTTTAGCTAACGACTCAAAGTGATTTAACCCTAACTGTACAAATGGATGAAAGAAAGAATTTTGTGTTTCGGATGTGTTTTTCTTTTGCTTTTCAGAGATGAACCCTTACTTCTGGGCAGGAGGATCCTTCACCTCTTTTTTCGCTCTCTTTCAATATCCAACTTTTCATCGACACGAGCAATTATTTTTCATTAGTTTGACTTTAAAGACACTTTTAATTATGCTTCAATGTTATTTTACATATGCGTAACTTTGAACACGTCAGAAAGAATGGGGTGGCAATTTTTTAATTTATATCCCTCTAAATTGATTTCAAGCTAAAGTTTTAGATAATCAACATTTAATTGGACATAGTAGTAGCAGCAATATGTACGTATATGTATTGTGCCAGGGTTTGGATTTCCTGCAGTGCAGCTATTAAAAGATGATGTGATGATATAGGGGAATGTCAATGCTAAAGTTTATAGGATAAAATAAAGGACTAGTAGTAGCATTTATTTTGCCATTAGTTCCATTTACTCATGGAGAGAGGGATCAGGGAGCGAAGGAAAATTGCCCGATGTCACATAAGGAATCAGTTGTGAGTTTAAGTTTGATCGCTGGAGACACTGTGCTCTCTAGTGTCATGATATCTTTCTGAGCTCATGCTGTTTAACAGTGTGCAAGCAACACATAGTGGGATGTGACTGTATGTGCCTGAAGCAGGTACAATATATGTTTACTACTACAAAGTGTCTTACACATCCAGCATGCATTGTGGAGTGATTAATACATATGCAGCATTCTATATTGATCTGCCTAGTAAATGTCAATAAATACATTTGTGACACTTGCTTGAAGTTTAGTTAACTTACGATACATGTCTTTCCTGGCTATAAGCACAATTCAGTGTATTACTCAAGATACTGTTTGAACAAAGAGGGCTGGATGGATTTCTTTCTGCATTTTTCATGTTTGTTTTCACAGATACTAGGGAGGATCTCAAGCTGTGTTTGTGTTACTCTCACAACTTCCCTTGTTCACCTTCTGTTAATTAGACGTCTTCATTTTTGTACAGTTTTAGCACTTAAAATGTACTTGCTAATGTACATACTGATGTATATTTGGTTCACTCCTTTAAAGCTCTCACCAAGATTTTTGAAAAGTTAAACTGCTTAGTATTTGTTTATTCAGAAAAAGACAAGGTCTGTAGAAAGAGGTAATGTTTATTATTATACCAACAGATGCAGCTGGAAAAAGAGATCTTCTTCCATTCTGAAACAAAACCAGCAACATCTAAGGCAGTAGGAATTCAAAAGTTGAAAAGTGCATTCAGTATGTTTGAGACTGTGATAAACTGATTATTCAAACTTCCAGGTAGCAGACTAGCTGGACTATCAAGGAACCTTACAAAATTTAAAAAAAAACCACACAGTAACAGTTAAATAGATTGAGGAAAAAATCTAGCAGATTTTATTCCACTGTTAGTGCTGTGAGAACACCAAAATAAATCAAACATCCAGTACCATGAATAGGGTGGGAAGGAAGTCTATCCTTATATGAGCTGTGAAACGCTAGCTGACCAGCTGTGTCCCATTATCCCTGCCAGCTGCAATAGATATGAGGAGTAGATAAATCAGTGGTGGAGAGGTTATTTTGGTTTGTAGATTTTACAGGGAACAGAAAGCTTAGGGAAGCTGTTAATTTAGTAAATGCTTCCTATCATAATGAGCTGTAGGAGAGCTGCCCAGGGAAAGGTTAATGATGGGCATGTTGGTGCAGCAACAAATAAAATTTCCTTTCTTAAGTCATGGTCCTAAACTGAAGCCTAGAGAGGTTGGTAGGATGAGCTTCCTGTTAGTAATCTCATTTACTGGGGATTGAAGCTCTGGGGGACTCAGTAGATACCGTTTTAAGTGATCAAGCATACTAGAAATGCTTGCTGAGAAGGGGTGTTATCAAAAAAGGAACAGGTACAGGTAAGGGGTCATGTTGGGGAGAGGGGGAAGAAACCTAACAGTATGGTAGACACTGTGTTGCTACATTTCTGGATGAGACTGAGTAGGTTGCAGAAGTAGCTACCTCAGGTACCACCAAAGAGCAAATTTTTACCTCTTTTGTGGTGTCTTCCGACCGTGGTTGACTTTCTATGCTGATGAGAAACTAAGTATGTAGATGTCGTGTCCTTGTACGAAGCATTATATTTTTCAGTTAAAAAATCTCATGTGAATCTGCATGCTTTTTGAAGTATGGAAGAGACTATCAGATCACGTAGTCTGACTTATGGGCCTTCATGTTTTCAACTACTTAAATTTAAAACCTGCAGCACCTGTGAAATTAAACTGTAAGCTGAAATCTTTGAGTCCTTTTAATGGCAGGAGCAATAATGGAATAAAATATGCCTAGATAACTCTGGTAGTGACTCTGCTGCCCTCCCTTCTTCTCTAACCCCTAATGGGATGCATGTTTTGAGGGGAAAAACCTCTTCCCCTAAAAATGATTTGAAAACTTTACAACCCTGAGCATGTGAGTGAGACAAACCAGGCTTTGGGAGAAAAATAGTGACTTCCTTCTCAGTAAGGCATCAGAGTGACAGTTTGCTAGCATATTAGTGTGTCAGCTCCAGTTTGAACTTCTCTTTTGGAGAAGCTGCAAACATGAGAAGAAAAAACCCCAACATCCCTGGCTGCGCATACGTTATCTGTGCAAGGGCAGCCATGGAGGGATTTGCCCTAATGTCTACAGGTTACCTAAAGCAAGAACTGTACGTAACTGTGGAATGTTGTGCTGGTTATATTAGGAGCCTGTTAAGGACAATGTAGGTAGTGTGGTCCTTTCTTAGTCATTTTCTGTTGTTGGACGCTCCAGGGTGTGTGCACATGTTAAAGGATTCCTTCCCAATGTAGGATTAAAAGAATCTTTTGAAAAGAGATTTCACTGTAAATGTTCAAAATTATGTGTCTACATGACTTCTCTGCTGAATGTCTTTTCTTTAATCTTATTCATAAGTAAGATTTGAGGAATCTGTGATGACGTGAACTCTACTTGTTGCAGTCTTACTGCTTTTTAAACAAAATAAAAAAAAATAGGTTGAGTGAGTATGCTTTAGACTTTGCTGATAGTTATTCCTGCATGTGCTGGTAGGTAAAGAACAAGGGTTTGTCTTTAAAACTCTAATGCTGATAGAAAGAGTGGAAGACACTGGGAAAGATGGTAATCTGCTTTTCTCAGTTGACAATTCTTTGAGGAGGAAAAAAAAAAAGGACAAAAAGGGAAAATTAGTGGTAGGAAAATATGCAGGGATGCAGCCAAAACCAAAGGTAATGTGTAGGAAGTCTTGGGCAAGAGAGGAAAAATAAACAGGTAGGTTCTTTGGTAAAATTGTTCCTCTGTAGGTGTGCTGTTTAGTGTTCCCACAGATGGTGAGCTTCACGCTGGAGCAGCCTGTGTAAGTGGTGCCCTCTGTAGTGCTAAGTGGATGTAATGGGGAGCCCTGTGCCAAGTATGTCAGTCTCATTTTTCTCTGCTGCGTTGTAAGAGAGTTTGGGTAGAAGGTTTAATTAAGTCCTCAGATTTTGGAGGGTTCACACTGGATCTATGGGAGACCTGTTGTACAGTAGTCTGTGGAATCAAAGCTGGGTTGTTGGAGGTATTTACACTCTAAGAAGCAGGTTGTGGCCTGGATGTGGTCCCTGTATCTAAAGCTTTCACAGTAGCAGTGGGGGGGAGGGGGGGGGAATAAATCTCCTCTTAAGTCTGAAATGTTGAAAACTAAACTTCGAGCTGTGGGACATTATGGTATCTAATGCCTTTGGGGAGCAGCAGGAGTAGGAAGAGATATGCTTTATTGATTATTTTACGTCAGCCAACAGAGAGATGTTGACTTTTTTCTGGGGCTTGTCTGTTAATTCTCAGCATCTGCAGGTTTGGGAAATCTAATGCTCTGGTTACATGAGACTTCTGCTTCATTCCACTGATGTCTGCCTTTTCCTGTTGGGCAGAAAACCCTACCTTCCTGTCGTGGTTTTACTCCAGCCGTTGGCTGGGCACCACACAAACACGTGCTCAGGCCCCCTCATTGGAAAAGGGGGAGAGAATCGGAAGAGCGAAAGTGAGAAAACTTGTGGGTTCAGGTACAAGAGTTTAATAAGTGAAGCGAAAGCCGCGTGCACAAGCAAAGCACAACAAGGAATTCATTTCCCACT